>VZRU01020739.1:69551-114921 GCA_013398155.1 Pedionomus torquatus
GGGGGAGGAGGCCTTTCCCTCCCTTGGGACACTTTCTTCTACTTGCACCCTGTCTTCTAAAGGTCAATTTGGGGATCTGAGAAGTTGCTTCAAACTAGATGAGAGGAAAAGGCATCCAAATAGTTTGTATTGTGTTTTCAGTTCATGTACAAGGTGTGGGCATTGAGCTCTGAGATCCTGTTAGCTATTTGACAAGAGTAATGAAGACCTAGAAATAAAATAGCCCTCGATCATAAACAACAGAATAAATTCACAGTTATGTTCACACAAGAGTCCAAATTAAAAATAAACAAGGTAACTTTGAAGAATTCTCTCATTGCAGCTGGACAGCAACTTAAGGCACACGAAGGTGGGTGCACTCTATATAAAAGCTGTTGGCAGATGTGGGTTCAAAGAAAGAGGCATGAACCCATGTAGACAAACCGTGTTCCTTTTCTGCAGAAGAGACTGATGTATTACTATATTTAAACGGAGACCTGCATTCTGTTCAACAGGGATCAGAGACCCATCTTTTATATATGTTTGTGTGTATATGCATACCTACATTATGAATGACTGACCACATGGCAAGTCAAAAGATACTCTTCATCTCTCTAGAGTTAAAAAAATTATAGAAAATATGAATATATACTGTGTCTCAGCTCAGATAGTTGAACTCATTCATCTATTCTAACTGAAGTATTTTATATACTCCAAAACTTCAGGAGTTCAAATTAAATTTTCTCCTTTTGTGATAAATTTCTGCCTCACAGAGAATAAATTCTGTGCAATCTCTGAACTTTCAAAATGAATCAGTATTTGAGTTACTAGCATACATGGGAACAGCTATTGTGTAGCATAGGAAATGTATTTTTCCTCCACACTTGCCTCAGATTTTCTAAGAAAGTCGTCAGCTCTGAGGGAAAAAAAAATTAAAAAAAATTAAAAAAGAGCATAGATTTACTACATGCTTGATTTTACTAGTGATTACTGGACACCAGGAGAGAAAAGATGTCTACATCTTTTCTGTTGGGGCTTGATTCCCTTTGTCCTTATTAAGTTTCATCCTTTATTTTCTTGCTGCTCCATGCAGAAGAAAATACTGTCTCAGCAGAACTTACCATCATATGAGGTGCTATCTGTGTACTTGAACAAGTAATTTTCTGAAGAGAAATGTGCTGAATTCATTAATGCAGTTTATATGGCATTCAAGTTACTTATACCTACAATAAAATATGAATTGCAGAGTTTATTGGGGGTTATTTATCTCAGGGAAAGTGGTGTTTCTGTGGGTCAAAGAAAAGTGCCTGTGAGCTAGAAAGCTTTTAGACTGGATTCCTAAAGAAACAAGGTGTATACAATAACATCACTTGTCCGGTCATCTTTGCTTGAATCCATTACCCAATTATCCAGCTTCTTAAGGGACTAAAAGTGTCAGGGACAGCTACATTCTTTTGATCTTGGTTGAAACTGGGAGTGGGTAGAGGACAAAGACCTGCACTGCTGCTTCAATAAGAGAACTGCAAACAGGGCTTGATCATGCAGGGAGTTAGCCTACTCATAGGCTGAAATCATGTCCAGGCTTCAATACTTCCTAAGTGACTATTCTACTTTTCAGTGTTTCTCTTTTCTCCTCTTAAGAGCTGAAGGAAGCTGTTGAAGAAATACTGCCATTCTTGAAGAAAGAAAATGTTAAAGTTTATTACTTAAGCAAGACATCTGCTACAGAAGGAGTTGAGAGCTTTCTTGATAAAGTAGATGCTGCTTCAGATGAGCCTACTCCATTGTCTTGGAGATCAGATATAACCTTTAAAACTCCTGCCATGTACATTTATACTTCTGGTACTACAGGTAATGTAAATTCACAAAAACTATATAGAAAGACACGTGTTCCTCCTGACATTGTGATTTTTTAGTAAGGAAAAAGGATCTGTTCCTTCACAGTAATTCCTACTCTCATTCATTCCTTCTCAGGAAACTGAAAATTTGGAATCTGTATATAAAACCAAAAACCACGTAGAATATATGTGTATGTATATATGTTTAAACTCTAAACCTGGGGGGAGAAGCTGAAGTAAAAGCCAATAAAAACATACAGGTTTTCCAGTAAGATCACTAGACATCTACTGTCTCTTATCCCTGGAGATGCGCTGACCTAGGCACGTGTCTTGGCACACAACTTATAATCATTGTCTTTGGATCACAAACTCTAACTGCTGGCCATTAAGTCTTTGGGTGTCAGAGTACCAAAAATAGCAAGGGCTGCACAAAATAGTCATGACCACTGGGCAAAACTGCTGCTGGTATAGGAGCTGCAACCTGCCCTACATAAAGGCATCTAGCATTTAAGAGCATTTAGGCACAGCAAAAATCAGGTGACAAGGGTGAAGATGAAGACAATGCCTGAAGGCACTCGGACCTGTAGCTTCATTACAAAGAACAGAGTATACCTCCACACTAACTCATTCTTTGAGCTCCTTAGAGTAGGCAGTCCCCTGGAATGGTGGAGATACAAATTTGAATCGTATTTGGGCTGCAGAAGGCAAATAACCCAAGTACCCTTAATTGTTGTTAAGGGCTCTTAAAATTTCTGTTCTTACAGAATCAGCAAGCACTACCATCGGTTTGTCTTCTAGTATCCATCTCAGCAAGTAATCTGTTCAACTGTATCTGATGGGAAACCAAGCAGATATTTCCTAGTATGAATTCTAGTTTCACCTAGGATGATTCTCTGCAAGGAGATACCAAATTCCAGGAGAGATGCTAGACCTAAGACTAACCTCTGTTTTAACATTTCAATTCCATTTGCTTAGCATGCTAGATTTTTCGAATCATATTTCGTCATTCTTTAGGTACTTGTTATTCTTAGGCACTGTAGTTCTGGGAATTTGGGCACTTAACAGGGAGTAATTACCTAAAAGTTACATGTGGGAAGACTTATCCTCACTAAGGCTGAACTCCAGAGTGTTGCATAGACAGAAGCTGCTATACCTCCCTGAACTCTGGAACTATCACTTGCACAAGGGAATGAGCTAAAGCCTTTTCTTAAGCCCTTGTGAAACCAACTGGTCTTACAGTGTTTATTGTTCAAGTGAAGTTATGCACCTTTTTGCTTGAAACAGGTCTTCCCAAGGCTGCAGTGATTAACCATGAGCGCATAATGCTAGCTTGTGGTTTGTTTGATGCTGGCAATGTTACCTCAGAAGATACTGTGTATACTGCTCTACCACTCTATCACAGCTCTGCCCTCCTCGTTGGAGTCCATGGCTGTATCATGAAAGGTACCATGCACTCGACTAGTATGAATGAATGTGTTCCTCTGTAGAATTCATGCACAGAAACAATCGCAGACATAGTAAGCCCTTCCTCAGCTGCCAAATTTTGAGCTTGAAATACTTGGTTGTACATGTCTGTCACCAGCAGCTCTGTAAATCAAGAGCCTAGCCAGTCTTGTTTCTCTGACATTTTCATAGGACTTGCACAGATCTTCAGCCTGTACAATTTTGTTTCATTGCCTGGACAAACAGGATATATCCTATCATTCACTACAGCTTTTTGTACAGTTTTAGAGTAAACTAGTACAGAGTTTCACCCCCAATAATAACCCTTATCTTCTTGATGAATAGAAAGAGGTTAAGCCAATTACTCAGCATAGATTGTATTTCAGTATGTTTTAGGAAGAGTACTTCTAAAAGCTATATAACCCTAATTCTACAAATTCTCTACAACGTTGTGCTAAGAGATTCAATAGTGTGATGATATAATGAGAATTCTTCCTTCTATTACTTGTTTTACTTTTTTGTACACAGGTGCAACAGTTGTTTTGCGTGCTAGATTTTCAGCAAGCCAATTCTGGGATGACTGCAGGAAATATAATGTAACAGTGATACAGTATATTGGGGAAGTGCTTCGGTATCTATGCAGTTTGCCACAGGTAACATTAACTGCCTTTCTTCTTTGACTAATTAAATTACTGGGAATACTGGCTATATTGTGTTTAAAATCTAACAAAAAAAAGGAGGGGTGGAAAAAAACAACAAAAACTTTCTCTAGTGAGGTTTGTAATCTCCTTATGTACTAACAAACTTTTCTCAAGAAGAGAAAAAAAAAAAAAAGGCATTTTGAGCTTGAATTAATAATTCTTTTGAATAGTAGAACAATTGCAATCCATTAATTGAGATTCTATTAAAATCGATAGAGAAAACACTTACCTTGTACGATCACTCTAGCTGCAAAGCAAAAACAAGATGTTTGCTGGGAACCATTTGAGTTGTGCAGCTTAATATTTGGGCAGGTTGAGTTTTAAGGGCTTTGTAGTCCTGACCCAAGATAGTCAGGTTACCCCCAGGTAAAAGCATTAATGTGATTATTTAATGAGTGCCACCTGTGAAGATGAACATAACATACTATCCTCATAGGTTACCTGTTCATGACACTTATCTGATGAGATCCCTGCAATCATGTTAGTTAATACTTAATTTTAAAAATATGTTTGCATAAAATGGCTTTCATAGAGCTAGGCCTAGTGAACAGCAATTAGAATTTAGGAAGACCAAAGGTGATATCAATCAGTCTCCCTAACACCATTTGATAACCATAAGCCAGAACAGATGGTCAGGTCCACAGTTTCTTTGTAATTTATATATGTGTGCAAAATATGAAATATACAGAGATGTCATTCTGCTGTCAGTTACAGAAACATGAAATAACTGAAAATCAGTAGAATTCCTCAGGAACTGGGTGTCCAAAGAAGATTCTGCTATGCTTTGTATTATTTCTTCATGAGTTGTTAGGCCAAAACGAGCAGTTAATAAAATGAAATGTTACAACATTCAGAAGGTTTGGCCTCTGGATTAGGCCAGTAGTCTTCATCAAAAAGTGTGGGTGAAGGAGGTTTAAAATGAGTTAAAGAAACTGGGCACTGGAAACATACAATTAAGGGTGGTGATAATTTATGTCATTCTTGCAGTTCATGGAAAATCCCAATTAGCAAAGCACTCATAATTAACTGGTATAAATAAAGTAGGGGGAAAAGTGAAAAAAACTCTAGATTATCTCCTTTAATGCAGTATGTTTTTTAGGAAAATAAGCTTAAAGAATGAGCTAATTTTTTACACTGTAAATTCCTGAATTCAAACAGTATCTCAAAGACATGTAGAGTTACCAGCCAAATGTAAACTAGCTCCCAAATAGAATGAGTTTGGTAATGTTAGACACACAGAGACATTTAGGTTAACCATTAAAGTGACCTGTTAATCTAAACCAACAGATTTGTAAATTAAAAAAAAAAAAAAAAAAAAAAAAAAAAAAGAAGAAAAGAAAGAGTGGTTAAAACTAAAGCCCACTGAATGATAAAATGGAGTGGTATTTGAGGTTATCCTACCCATTACTCATTATTGGTGGCTGCTTAGCTACAAAGGTCAGATTTTAAAAAAGATGCAGGTAGATTAGCTTTGATTATTTAATATAAGGATTTTTGTTTAACTTAGTACGTAGAATTCAACACCAGTGGAGAAAACACTTTTACATAAGCAAGGTTTGTAAGCTTAATATCTGACCCCACATACCCATACACATGCTACTTTGCATGTACAAGTCTCCCAGAAAGATCAGATTAACATTTAAAGAATGCAAGAACTTGACCAAATGGATATTATTACTTAAAGTGTTGTGGTGCCAAGAGGGCTTGGCCTGTTATTGCAGATGTAAGAGACATGGTCTTTTCCATGAGAAACTCGCAGTATAAGCAAGATGCACATTGATGTAAGGTGTCATCTGTCCTAATTAATGGCATTTAATCATCAAACTTCCTTATTGTGCTAGTAACTTTTATTTATGCTCCCGTTTCTCTGCTTTACATATCTACAGGAGAAAAAAAACTCCATGTGCCACAGTTTTCTTTCTGATTGTATTGCTAGCTGACTTACGTAGTTCTTTCCGAACAAGTGAACAGTCCGGGTATTACAGAAATCATCTTAAGGGTCAATCATTAAGTCCTTCCTTCCTCCTTTCAATAACTGTGGCTAATGGCTAAATAACAAATTTTCTTTATCTGCCTAAGCAAATGGAGAAGATAGATTGAAAATGCAGACTTAAAACCAAGAAAAGATGAGGGACAATGTGGAGCCAAGCAGCATCCTGTCCCCAGCGAATCATTTCAAAATAAAGCATGCAAGTGCCCAATCAACCGGAGCCTCCCATGAGATAGTAAGGTAGTGTGTATGGTGCTGCAGAGCACCAGCTACAACAAAGACTTTACAAAAGGCAAACAGCGTCATTTAGGCACTACACATAGTTTCAGCAGATTTCACTGTTCTATTTTAAGCATGGTTCTGTGCTAACATGTTAATGGCAGATCTCTCAATATCACAGGACTACATATTAATGTATTTCTTCATTAGATTTTTAAATCCTTCAAACGTTTGCTGAATTTGGGATAGATTACACTCTTCTGCAGATAGTGACCACGAAGTTTACAACGAAATAATACAACGTGGGGCCTGAGTTTCATTCTGTCTTTCTGCATGGAATTATTTATTCCTGTCTTCCTCCAGATCAAATTAACTGCTAACTACAGTTATGTTCCTGGCCTAACTTGCTCAGCAATTTCTTTTCCTTTTCCGCATCAAAATTATGAGCTTAACTATAATGATGTTTGCACACATTTTGTGTCAGAATATGCTCAATACTTTTAGACTAAAGTTTCCTTCAGAGTTTTACAGAAGTAAAAACTGTCACTCAGCGGAAACGTGAATTCATGACTGTTTCTTGTCTCTAGAGAAACAATGATTGGGATCACAAAGTCAGACTTGCCATAGGAAATGGAATAAGGGCTGACGTTTGGAGGGAATTTATCCGAAGATTTGGAAATATTAGTATTTTGGAGTTTTATGCATCAACTGAAGGAAACATTTCTTTTGTTAATTACACTGGAAAAATTGGTGCAGTGGGAAGAGTAAACTGCCTACAGAAGGTGAGAATAACAACCAAACCTGGCATTTTGCCCTTCTTGGTTAAGTTTGGTATATTGCCAAGGGCCTATACTAAGCCGTTTGTATGACAAGTTGGGAAGAACACAGGGCCCAGTTATGAATTGTTTAGGGAGAAAATTCTCCCCAAGTAATGCAAATAGCTTCTTCTGCTAGACAGCACCGATATGTTTTGCTAGCTCAGGCAAAAGAATGTTTAGACTTGGTACATCCAGTTGAAATGAGATTAATTTAGCTCCTGTTACACAGAAAGCTGACTATGCAGTGGAATGCTGAAAATACTTTTCAAGGACTGAATATTCATGTATGTATACATTTTGCAAATTTTCACTAGAAAATCTTACACTATGAATTGATTAAATATGACGTAGAGGAAGATGAACCAGTCCGAGATGAAAATGGATACTGCATAAGAGTTCCCAAAGGTAAAAACTTAACTCCTTTAAAAAATTTCAGAAAGTTAGCTACTTTTTAAAATTACATATTTTTGCATTGCTTCTATCTGAAAAGATGCTAAGAATTGCCATTGAGTAAGCCAGGTTTTTAAATACAAGTTAGAAAATATGTAACAAATCACATGCCATTATGATACAGCTGAACAGAAAGGTAAAGTACAGTGGGGAATGCAGCATCTGTATACTTACGTTTTTAATAACTTTTATAATTCTGATGGACGGCCTACTGTTCTTGAGCACAGATCTTGATTTTCAGTAGGAGCTATATAATTCTTTTCAGACTTTGTTCTTCACTTACCACTATAAAAACATTTGCAAAGTAGAAAGCAGTTCTCTTTTCCAGCAGTGGCTGAAACTTACTGCCATCAGCAATAGAGAAAAAACACATGAAAATATTTATTTTTTAATATATCAGTTTTTGTAAGAGTGGTGTATATATTGGCACAGGCAAACCTGTGTTTAAACCAGATACTTAAGGTACTTCTTAATTTTGTTGCACAGTTATGTGTGAAGTCATTATTGTGAGTGAGACCAGAAATGCTTATGTTCTCTGTGCATAAGGGAGCAGGTGGACGGTCACCAACTGTGTTCAGTTCTCAGTGCCAAGGAAGATACCAGTTATGCTAAGAATGTTTGCCCCTAGGTATACTCTTCCATGCTAACTCTTGAGTTGGGATGAGGAGGGATGTGCACACATATATTCCAGATTTATATAAATGCACCCAATGTTTTAAGTTGCTGAACTGCAGAGACATGGAAAATATCTGCAATATAAGAGAGAAACCCAAGGAAAAAAATGTAAAATCCTAAGCTTGATGGGGACAGACTGCAATTTATTTTGTATAGAGATAAAACTCATTCCAATGTGTAACTTCCATGCAAAGATATATATATATCTAATAATATTTTTGAAGGCTAGTGAACTGAGAGGGCAAAGTGAAACTCAATCTGTACCTCCACAACTGATTTTAAAAGATGAGTATTTTGAGAAAATTCTCAAATTATCCTATAGCAGCTGCAAACTTCACTGATGCAATGAAAATCAGGGGTTCTTTTGGCAATTTACAGTGTGCTTTTTAAACAAATATTTTTCCTCTTCATAGGTAAACCTGGGCTGCTGATCTGCAAAATCACCCAATATGCACCATTCAGTGGCTATGCAGGAGCAAAACAGCAAACAGAGAAGAAGCAATTAAGAGATGTCTTCCAAAAAGGGGATTTATATTTTAATAGTGGTGACCTTTTAGTGATTGATGATGATAACTTCATTTATTTCCATGATCGAACTGGAGACACATTTCGGTTAGTTTACTTATTTAAATTCTTGTCACAAGAGGAAATTCTGACTCATTCTCAGCTTTTAATTCATATCCAGCATTTGCTACTGACCAACAAAGAGGGATTTCTCTGACTTCAGTCAGAAAAACAGGACTCCAAGTCACCTCCTCAGTGGTGTTCATAGTGATGTACAGATCCTACAAAAGTTTCAGTTTAGGCTGATGAAGTGCTATTTTGAATAGTCGTAAAGCAGTCACATTCCTAGAACAAAACAATTGTGGCTTCACATTCAGTAGACTTCTAAAACTCAGAAAGCTTAAAGCCTGTGATAAACACTAAGGTAAGTAATATTTGGGGGGGTTGCTTGGTTACAGCCATTTTAAGCATGATTAAACTTAAGTGTGTTAAATTCTTCTGAGATTTGAATAAGCTGGAATGCATTGTTGAATTTTGCAGTGTTTTTCTCTACTTTTGGTAACAAGTTCCTTGTCTAGTGCAAAAGAGCTTTCTGATCTCAAGCTCAGTGCTCAGCGCATGAAGTCAGACATTAAAACAGCGGAGATCACTGTATGTAATACACACAGAAATCATTACTGCTATTGACTGCTTATTTTCCAGGTGGAAAGGGGAAAATGTTTCTACAACGGAAGTTGCAGATATTTTAGGACTGATTGACTGTGTTCAAGAAGTTATTGTATACGGAGTATCTGTTCCAGGTATGAGTGAAATAAATATTTAAACAAAAGGATTTTTTAATACACAGTCAAAATATCAACATACTGAACTGCAGAATATAGGTAGCCCTACTTCAGCTTATTTTTTGAAAGCTACACTTGATACATCACATCATTTAAATATTTGCAATATTAATTAGCTAAAAATCCCATAGCCAAATCTTATATTAACATAGTACGCCAAGAGTACTAATAGGAGAATGGAAAAACATTTGAGATTAAATATCTTGGACATAAACATTGTTGTATCTTTTACAGGAATACAGCTCTGCAATTACTGGAGAATGGGACAAACAAAATAGACTTTAATTTCTTAAGTGACTTTTGTTATTCTAAAAATTAATTTCTCCCTTTTTCACCTTTATTTAACAATCTGAAGGAAGGCAAGAAGTTTAACAGTTTTACTGCATTTTTTTATACTCAAAAAATTTATGAAATCTTTCAACTTACATAAAGTCTTTAAGTGCTTATGGCCCTTTTCCCCCCCCCCCCTTTTTTTTAAATTTGACAGACACTGCTGCTAAAGGCAAATTTGCAGATATATTGGAAGACAAGAGAGGGAACAGTTAGAGTGTTACTCTAATCTCTTGTACCCTGTATTTTGGAGGTACCTTCCTATCTATGTTTCCCACCCCAAATCCACAGGACTCCTATCTAGCTTATCACTGCATTTGCATTATGATGGACAGTCAAAATGGAACTCATCCTTAGACAGTAATGTAGGGATCTGAAATCAGACACACAAGGTTAGATTTGATTGAAATCCCGGGTATTGCATTACCCAAGTGGTTTGGACTGGGTGGCTTAATACATTGCATGCCCTTCGAGTAGTCTAAGGATGAGGAGGAATTTTAGAGCTCCTGTTAACTATGTCAATAGATATTAACAGGTAATTATTAATTCATTAGCAATATTAATTCAGAGATATCACACTTACCCAAAAAGGTTTCCACACTATGGTATATCATGGGTCATGCTAATGACAATTTAGTATTTTGGAATGGAAAGGCATGTTAGAAATACCACTCTTCTTACATCCACCATTTCCTTCCAGCATTTATTCAAAATATGAGGGATTCGGTTAATGCAATGATCCACTTGCTATTTCCTCTGCTAAAAGTGAAAGACTTGAGAACAGAAATGCCCCATGACTCTGAGGCTAGAACAACAATGCTGAAAACCAAGATGATCTATTAGAATAGTGATTTTAATTCAAATAAACAAACTTTTCATTAATCATGTATGTCTGCTACACCTATTGATGTAAAATTAAAGCCTCTCTCTTCAAATCACTCTTTGTTTTCAGCTGCTTTGAGGTAGGGATAAACACACAGCTGCCCTAAGAGACATTTCAAAAGAAAGGTAACAACATAAATGGTGTAGAGTTCTTTGTATATTTCTCAGATTACACTGTAGGAGATGAGGAAGATATGCTATTATTCTCAATGCTCTTACAATACCACACAGAAGAGGTGTTAACACCTAGTCATGGAACAACTTCATGGAAAAATAAATACTGTTCAAACCAGTTCTCACCTTACATTTATGTAAGTACTGGATGGATCACGTATTTTTTTTCCCTGTTTTACATGGCACAAAAACACTTGTACTTTAGTAATGTAACTGGAGGTGATAGTATAGGTCACCTGAGAACTCATTAATTCAACACTCCAGATTTAGAATTAAAGAAGTAGAATGCCAGGTATCATCAGTACATGGTGTTGAAGGCAAACAGAAACAAGACTCAGAAGAAACTAAAGAACAAATTAGCAGATGCTTGTGCTCTGTTTTTGTTTAAGTATTAGATACTACTTTCCATTTTCACTTTCTTCTATACACAATTCTATGAAGGTATTCATATAGTTCTAATGTAGAAGTTCAAATATCTATTTCTTCTTGCATTACCAGAAAACAGAAGGAACACCAAAAGGTTTGTATTTAAATGGTGCCCTGTCCCTCAGCCACCAAAAGGGGAGGGAAGAAGCCCTCTCGGTATGGAAACAAGTGAAAAATCGGAAGTACTTGGATTTTTGCAGCACTTAATTAGTCATTCACATGGTAATAAATAATGAGTCTTATTCCCTTCTGTCCTCTTTCTGAATGGATGACAAGTACAAGGAGATTTACTATGATTTCTTGTACAGTAAATTAACCCACACAGTTAAATGCTGCAGCGGGCAGGCTTCTGCCTCAGAGTATCAAGACCCGATTTTCCAAAGTCTCTCAAAAAAGATGATCTTCAAAATATCTGCCACGTATAATTCTGGTGCTAAGCTTTCAAAATAGTTTGGCATCTAGCATGCTGAAACCTTAAGAAAATCTAATCACTTGCATGCCTACAGGAAAATATGTTTTCTATCATGGCTTAGAAAGAAGGGTTAATTTAAAGGGTGGGGAAATGGGAGAAGGTTAGCCTGAACTTTGAAGTTAGATATGAGCTACAGTCATTTGCTGTCATTATTTCTTCAGGTTATGAAGGCAGAACAGGAATGGCATGTATTCGACTAAAGGAAAACTGCGAATTTAATGGAGAAAGTATTTACAGACACGTTAACACTCACCTTCCAAACTATGCAAGACCTCGTTTTATAAGGATTAAGGTAAATCACTGCTCCTATACAGCTTTTGTGCATCCATCTGGATTGTATTCTCTCTCTTTTCTATGAGAGCTTTCTAGATATACTAGCAATTCTCAAAGCTTCTTTTGTCTCTCACTTGCTCTTGTCGCTTACCAATATGAAAGTAGAACTGTGCCCAGATGTTTTCTTCAGGCTGAACTAAAACAAGTTGCATGAGCAGTTACAGGATGCCTGGCACATTTTAAAATACAAAATTAAGAAGCTCTCTTAGCGGAAAATACATTTCTTGTTTGATTCCTTCAGCATGGTAACAGTATGTTCTCAGTTTAGCACAGCTCTGTCTACAGGCTGTTCTGTGCAAAATAAAGATCCACACACAAATAAAAGCTTGCAAGAGAGGCCTTAAATTTTTATCCTACCAGTAAATTAATAGCCAAATTCTAAACCAAAATTTAACTTGGATTAGGAAAATATTGCAAGAATGTCACTGTACTTCTTAAGTTATTTATTTAAATAAATATTGCTCCTTTGAGAAAGGTTGTTTTCACTGAGGTGATACAAGAGGACTAACAATCAGCATGTCTAATTACTTAATCTTTAAGCTTTTGAATCCTACAAACAAAACAGTTGGCCAGTAAAGGTAGTGGTTTGTCTTGCCACCCCACATGAAGTACAGTGAGCCTTGCCCAGTGCCCAACTGCCAATTTCTTTACTTTTCTAAGAAAAATTCTGCTGCTTTTTGATCTGAGAACATAAATACGTTTCTGGATAAAAACCTTAATTCTCCCTGACTAAAAGCTGAAAAGTAGTGTTTTCCTGCCTCATTTAAACAGAATAGTAAGGTAAGCCTTTCAGACGTGTTTCTGTGTTCCCAGCACTTCTTACATTCAGAGTGGCCCACATATTCCACAATCCAGCTATCATCTGATGAATGCAGATAGTTTAGACCTCTATGAGTATGGCTTCAACGTCTGTGCTGTATGGGTTTTCTTTAAATAAGATTCTCTTTGAATTTAAGAAATTTAATCTAATTCCCATAATTATATGCTGACATTGATAAGTGGAGATATAATTTTGTTTCGTAGAGTGCCATTGAACTTACAGCAACGTTTAAGTACCGTAAAGTACAACTAGTGGAGGAGGGTTTCAATCCAGCAGTCATCAAAGACCACCTGTATTTTCTGGATGACAAGGAAAACCTGTACGTACAAATGACCCAGGACATTTATAACTCAGTAAAAAACCATGTCTTCAAATTGTAAGCATATCTGAAAAAAGTCTGTTTTATAATATTTAGTTTTTAAAGCATCTATTATTGTAATCCTGTCTGGAAATCATATTTGTTAATATTAGCAAATATCAGTATCTGAAATAAATTATGAATGTGAGATTGTTTTAATGAAGCAGAACTTCTTCAACCTTACTTGTATCTTAGCCTGACCTCTCCTTCATACTGTGAATCTTCCATACCTCTCCACTGTGTGTGGATGCATAGTTTATGCTGCCAATGGTAATGTTAGGCACCTAAGCATATGAAAGTGGGTATAATATGATATCTTTATGCAAATCAGTTTATATTCATATTAAATGGTGATTCACTGCATTAGTAAAAATCACATCCTTAAATTAAAGCACAAAACTCATTAAAAAAGACCATTAATGAAGCTTGCAGTTGTCTCAAATCAACTATTAAAAATGATTTTGTATGAAGGTATGGAAATCTTTCTGATTATTCTGATATATTGTTCATCTAACTTGAAAGTAGCTGTACTGGGTCAGACTGAAGATCCACCTGGCAGAGTACACTGCCTTCATGATGGGGCAATTCTAAGCCTCTGGAAACAATTAGGAAGGCAGCAAGCGTCTAGCAGTGCTTTCCCAGAATAATCTAGCAATCATCATGCTTCCCAACTGAACAGTCAGCTCTGAATTTAACACTGCCTTCAATAAATATATGTTTTCTCCCCCCAATTTTTTTAATTGTTTGGGAAAAATATGTACATCATTCACCTCTTACAGCAATAGGTTTGTTTGGTGCACAGAGACCCTTCCTTCTGTAACACCCCCTAGTACTTCTGTTATGACAAAGGGTGAAATACCATTCCTACTCTTTCTTCATGCACTTGTGATTCACAGACCTTTGGCGATGCTGAGAAAGGCACCAGGTGCTTAGCAAGGGCAGCTACTCTTCTAACATGGCTGCACAAAGCCTCCTGCGCACTGGAACTCATGAGCACAGACGGAATGACAGGGCTGCTGTGCATTTAAATTAACAGAGTTTTGCAGATGCCCTAATATAGCAAAAAAATCTCTTAGAGAGGTTGCATCCTTCTTTTTGTGCAGTTCAGAACTGATGCTGGTGTTGTCTGCACACACACATCCTCACAGCAGTCTAGGGAGTTTAAGTCAAGGTATTAAACTGGCATTTTTCTTTAACACAGTCTAAAACCCAGAGAGGTTCATGTTATACACCTACGAGATTTATTTGACATTTTAATCTATAAATACACGAGGTTTCCACCATAAAAGCACAGGAATTTTGGCAGTGGTCATTGCCATTACTTACATATTGAACAAAATAACATGGTATTGCATATGAATAAGCAAACTTTGGTTCTCTCTCTACCTGGAGAGGTCTCAAGGATTAATCTCTTTTACTTGCTAACCAATGGCTTGCAGAGGACAACAAGGCAGTTGAAGGCCACACTGAATGCTACACTCTGGAAAGCTTGGGACACTATAGAACTTAATTAATTTTTTGAAGGCACTTTTTTTGAGCATCATCACCTCTTCAGGTAGCCTGGAAAGAATTCTGGGATTTGCATGAGACTCCTTCTTGTCAGTGGCTGTTGCTTTGGGGGTACATTGCTCAAGACTACTGGTCATTGGCACACTGTTGCAGCTAAGGGAACGTGCTGTCTTTTTCTTGCCTTGAACAGATAAATAACTGAATAAAAAAGAGGTTAACTTATGTTTGGTAACATGTTGGATGTCTTCTGGAAAACAGTCATCTACAGGATCCCCTTGACCTTTCACCTGTTGACTAATCACACAGGTACTGGGACTTGCTGCTAATTTCTTAGGCTGAACTACTATTTTCCTGGAAGGCGCTTTGTATTTTCCTCCATCTAGATAAACCCGAGAAGCATCACTAACGGCATCAGAACGAGGCTTAACTGTCGTATTAGGGATTCTTGCTCCATCCCCAGGACTGGTGCAGTGCAACCCATAATTCTGGCTAACGATTCGGGCTGCAGTGTGTTGAATGATGTTCCAGTCCTGCAGAATATCTTCCCTGGTTGTGAACTGAGAAGTTACGGTAAAGCGAATGATGAACTTGTCATGAATGGTTGCCGGAATTAGAAAGAGCCTGCCAGAACTGCTCAGCTCTCTCAGGAGTTTTTCTGTCAGCCAGTTGGGACCCTGTTTTAAACACGAGTAAGAAAAAAAAAAAAGTATAGTTAGAACTTCCAGTAACAAACAAATGTCTCTTTAAGAATTCCAGTATTACAAATTCCTATATGAACGTTTATTAACGTCTGGGGAGAGATCAGCTGGGAGTAATTCATTCCAAAGAGATGTGCAAAATGCGTACTCTTTACCTTTAAACGAAATACAACCAGTCCAAGATGTCTTTTGGCAGGAATTTCAAAGAGTGGATCACTTCTAACCAACGATTCAAAGAATTTGGCTGTTTCAGTACCCTAAAATTAAGGAGAAAAAAAAAGTAGCTATGTATAGGTTTGTCACAAACTTATATTCCTTATATAAATAAGGAATTATATTTTGTAATATATTCTTATATTACAAAATAATTCCTTACTAAAACAAAAAGCTAAGAATTTTGAAGTCTGTCTCTATTTGTCCAAATCCTTGACAATGAACATGAGTAACTGGACTACACACAGAAATTGCCTAGAAAAAGGTTTGAAAACAGAATTTGCCTTCTGAGATCAGAGTCCTTTTGTGGCAACCGTTGATCCACAATGTGATCCCTTGTATTTACACTCCATCAAAGACTCAAGCCTGTAAATCTTCCCAGCGATGGGATAAGCCATCCGTCACAGCCTGCCTCCCAAACAGCTGCCGCTTTGCCTCAAAGAAAGCTTCTACAGATCAGTACTCAGAAACGTGCAGAAGGCATTGACTTAACGAGGCGCTTTCCATTGCCTATTGCTTCCAAGAAGGGTACAGGAAATGTTTTGTCTGCACAGTCAATCTTTACAGATTACTGAAGAGTAAAATCAGCACGCATTTAGCCTTCACACGCAAGCTTTCTGTGAGAGAGGGTTTCTGTTACTCATCTTTGCATCACTGAATTTAATTCGGTTCAGCTACCAATAAATGAACACAATACATTTATGCTTGCATTGTTATTTCACATACATGTCGGACGTGAGCTTGAAGCTTTTTCACCCCAAACGAGCGAATCACAAACCACAGCTTCAAAGAACGAAATCGACGGCTCAGTGGAATTTGCCAGTGCTGTGAAAACACAAGGGTGTATCAGTGAGTGCAAAAGCAACAGCAAGGAGTGGCCCCTTACACCGGCAGGTCCCTGGCTTCAGACACCGGTCAGACATCTCCACCGACACAAATTTGTATTACTGGAAATCTGCTAAGCCTAGGAAACGGCCAAGGAAACACTGTCTCTACATATTTTTCCATTATTTTGAAAAATAGGATTTTGGCTATTCCCCATAATCTATGGCCTAGATCTGCTTGAATCTGTAGTTAATTACAGGCTAACAACATCTTTTTGCATTTAAAGAGCATTATCAATTTCAGATGTGTCCATTTACACTTTACGACTGAGGATGCACTTCAGTTCCTATAATTTGCATCTTTAAGTGTCATCCTGGACGTTTTCCCAAATCAACTGTAAACAGCAAGAGTTGACACAAGGGGTAGACCTTCCAGAGTAACACCTGCTGCATGGAAAAGAGTGACAAAGCACCTAAAATACTACTTCCAGTGAGCTACACAATTACATGCAAGGTCCTATTTAACCACAAGAGGGACTCATTGATAGAGTTCCTTCCCCCTCTACGCTCACACTCCACTGAAAAGCACTATTGATTTCGAGAAAACAATTATCTTTTGAGGACGAGGGTGAGATCATAGCAGAAACAATTGGCAGTGAATATTCTTTTGTTTTACTGAACTGAAAACTGCTGTAAGATGGATCTAAAGTGAAATGCCTCTTAGCTCTCCTATGATTAGCTTAATCTGAAGAAAACCGTAATTCATTCTAGTGCTGTTTCAGAGCATGGGGTTTCCATTGCTTACTCCTTTCTCTTTTTTATTACATATCAGGGATACAAGAAAAACAGCCAAAAAGCCATCAATAGGAATTACTTCAGCAACATGATGCACAGAAAAGACCCTTCTAACTAAAAAGGCAAGGCTGGATTCTGATCTGCATTGGATTCTGATCTGCATAAAAATCTTAAGTACTCCAATCTCTATATCTGAAAGACATTTTATAGTGAATTTTTATAACCAGGGTTCGCTGTTTTACTGTTTAATTTGCATGATGATCTCAGTATAATTGGTTTTATGCTTCTACGTAGTATGACCAGCAATAAGATAAGCACGCTTCAGAGCATGAGGACTTTCACATTCTTTTTGAACATTCTAGAGGCAATTTAAAATATCAAATAACTTACCATGAAATCAACAGCAGCTCCTGAATTGGGATGTCTGAGGTAGACAGGGTTAACACTGAAGGTTTGATGTAACTTGTATTTATCTTTAACCCTATCAATTGTAGAATGAACTGTATTTAGCAAAGAACAGCGCAGACAAAGACTTGGATAATTTAGGTGTTATCCTTTTGGTGTTGTGGCTTGCCTTTACTCACCAAAATCCAGTGCAGTCAAAATGAACCATCATCCATTTAGAAGGGTTAAAAGTAAAGGAATCTGCATATTCAATTCCATCCAAGAACAATCGAAATTCAGGACATACAAATGCTGTTCCTGCATACGCAGCATCAACATGAAGCCAGAGTCCCTCAGCATCACCTATTGGAATTGAAACTGTTGTCATGTAAAGGACAAAGAATCAAAGTACATGCTTAATTTCTCCTCTCAGAAAATTAGATGTATGTTTTTGCAACAAAATAACAAGACAACCAGTTGAACAATCCACTTTTATTTTAAGGCTGTGGATTCAGAACCCCAAAATAGAGGGTAATGCTGAAATCAGACTCACAAAATCCACAACTCCCTGTTTCATGAGTGAAGCTTCATAACATTTGACTTCTGCCACCTCTCTTTTTGCTAAGTGACATTCCGCAGTACAACGCAGTTGCACAAAGCCAGAACAAAGACACAGTGGCAAGCAACGAGGATCTGGAGACAGATGTCACAAAGTGCCACAGGTCTTCAGCAGCTACTTGTCAGAATTTATGTTGGAATAAAATCTGCAACCACATCAAATTTACCTGTTGAACTGGTGGCTGCCAAACACTACCTTCAGATCTCCTTTGCTGGGTTAAATATTTACGTATCCACACTACAACACTAAGGAACTCTGTCCTATACAGTCTGTATTCCCTGAATAACCACATTAAAGATTTATCAGTTGGCAAATTTAATCCACCTTAAATTGAATGTATTTTAGCATCCTAAGCTAAATCCTACAGAAATCATACAAAGTCTTGCGCTGTCCCCACTGATCTTTGAGACACGTCTGAAAAATTCAGCTGAGCAGTGTTTCTACTCTCCTTGGCATGAAAAATTCTCACATTATCTTTTCTGTGCTACCATCATTTAAGATCGGAGGGAAAAAAAGACACTTACAAATTGGACCCAATTCTGAGAGATTGTCAAAAGCACAGACACCAGTTGTGCCCAAAGTTGCACAAACCTAGAAGAAAACAAATCTGTTAAGATGGCATGTTTTAAATAAATGGATGTAGCATTTTAAAAGTGATGGGGCTATGCAACACACTCCAAATGTTAGAAACTTTTTCTTCAATAAAATTGAAATTCTTGCATGCATTTTAACCCTTGGCAAATGGATTTTAATGCAATAAGAAAAATTTCAGATGTAATTTTATGTTGACATTTAAGAATACACCACTACATCAATATCCCCAACCAGAAAACTGAACATACAAAGACTGGCACTAAGCCTTTATTTCTGTCTTCAGCAATGGCTTTCTTCAAAGTTTCACCTCTGAGGGAAAAGTTCTCATCCACAGGCAGAAATTTCATCTTCACAAGAGAAATCAAACCAGCCTTTTCCACGGAAGAATGTGCCTTATAAAAAAGCAAAAAAAAAAAACAGTAAGAAAGCAAGCTCCGAGGCTGAACAGCTGTGGTAAGTTACAGCCTTATAAAAGACGGTGGTTGCAAGAAAAGCAGAGATAGGTCCTCATTATAATCCATTCCATAGAAGTCTGTACATTTATTTTCTGTGAATAACTAAAAGAAATAACACACTGTAATTTAAAGAAACACATATGCTCCATTTATTTGGGTACTCATCTCTAAATCGTAATAATAGGAATCCTCACCTTGTGTTTGCCATTTATCAAAACACACATCTTGAAGGACCCTCTAGACATGGATCAACCACAGCTTATTCCCTCCTCCCTGACGTAAGAAGATAAAGACCCCTGAAGTGTACCTCCTTCTGAGCTGCAGTATGCCAAAACCACTCACAAGAGAAAACCCTTTAGGTATCTTAAGAGAGAACCAGTGTGTCTCTCCTGTTGTAGTTTTCACAGGGGAATATGATTGTTCAGTTCAGGAGCCAAAGGACAGAGCAGGTTTGGAGGCAGAGTCACAGTGCTGTGTAGATGCTTCCTTCAAGAATAAGCAGAGAGGCCTGGGGTGCAGACCATAACACAGGAGCAGCACTGACCTGCCAAGGATTGGAAAGAGGCTGTGGAGAAGCAAGAGCTGAAGCAGCATGAGATCAGCACATCGTTACTGCAGAAAAGTTTTGTGAAAAACAGGAAGGAAGCTCAAAAATGAGTCACGTCAAACAGTTTCTTAAGGACTGCTGGGACCCTACGAAACCTCACCTCACAGATTTAGTTTCCCCACCCGCAGAAAGCGATGTGAGAGGGATTCATTCACACTTGTGAGGCATTTGTGGTTGTTTTTCTCTTGGTACAGAAAGGCAAAGCTCACATTGCATGGTCTGGGTGAGACAGCAGAAGCAATTTGTTTTCTGTGTAACCGTAAGGACCTACTTGATCAGACGCATACGCGATGAGGCGAGAGTTGAGTGAGGACTCGTCACTGTCTGGCTCGGAAAGCTGCATCTCCAGAATTTTGCTTTTCCTTGCTGCTAGCAGTGCAACCAAGGTTGATTCGCTCACAGTGCTCTGCAAAGACACAGCTCATTTACCGCAACATCCTGTTACTTTATTGCTATTTTGTCAGGGAATTACTGAAGCCACAGAACTGCTCAGCTGCCCGCTCCCTCTTTTTCTTTCTACTTCTGCATTTCTGGGGTGCAGTAGGAAGTCACTCCCCGATGAGCAACTCCCTGGGACAGCAACGCAAACCAAAGCCTTTTAACTGCTGTGTATTTTTAGTGTGCAGAACCAAGTGGAGGGGGAGTAAGTCAGTCACATTTTCTTTTGTTCCTCTACAGCTAAGATGTAGTATCTCCCATAAATATTACAAACCTGAGCAAAGCTCCTTATAACCAAAGAGCTTTAGCGTAGGGTCCAGGGGAACTCACTTTGGCCTCATGAAAGGAGGTAAAGTTTCAGGCTTTAGACAAAGTAGACAAAAGAAAAAGGAAAAATAATTTCTTGTGTGGCTAAGGTGTGCTGGCAGCAAGACAAAGACAAGGAATTCCTTCTCTCATTATGTAACTGAATAATACAAGTGAATAATTTGGTGACGTGAAACAGATTGAAGAAAACAAGTCTAACTCTCATTTACACTTAGTGGGGCCATAAGAGTACCCTCTTCTCATACGTAACAGAATTAGGACTAAAACCAGTATCAATTCCTATTCTATAAATATTTCATACTAAAATTTGGGAAAGTAACATGAAATTGGGATTTGTCTATTTAAACCCATAGAGCAAGTCTTACTGGTTTTGTCTCTAGGAAAGTTAATTTTCCTCTGGGTGATAGTTTGAGTGAGAAATAAAAGTTGGCGAGGCCACTACTGATCTCTCCTACCTGTAATACTCCTCCTCCCACACTGTCAGGATGGTGGTGCAGGAATTTATCTGGAAGGCCCAGCATCTTAGCCAACCAATCCATCACATTCATTTCTAGTTCTGTACAGGCTGGACTGGAGGCCTAGAAAAATCAAAGGGAGAGAACCAGGCTGTAATTCGCTCTGCAAACACAGTAGGAGTATAATGCTTAGGGGTAGGCGATGTATCACGTTTTAATTAATAGCTATTAACACTTTTGCCTTGGGAGAAATGTCACCTAGATGTAATAAAGACAGATGACAGATGACATAACTGGTTAACTGTACTACTATGGCCCCTATCTCACAGAATACAACGTTACTGAAATAAAACCCATGTTTGGTGAATTCTGTAACACATTAATGATGCAGTTGAGGGCAGCTCTGGCTGCTTTGCTCTTTCTCTCATTACCAGTTGCTCTCTTGGAACATCAAATGCAGAGACTCTCAACAGCCTCCTTTAAAATGCTCTCTCCGGTTTACCTGCATCACCTCAGTGTTGAGTTTCTAAACTATCAATAATATTAGAGTCATTAAAAAAAAAGATCACAATGAGCCATTTGAGAAAAAAGTGTGGACCGCAATTCACCACACAGGTATGTGCCCTTGGCCCGTAACAAGAAAGGGCCAGTGATCTCTCTTCCAACAAAGGAAAGTTAATCGAGGCTCTCTGAAGAACAGCAAAAGATGAGAGCTGTTCTGCAGCATCCAGCTTTCCACTTAGAAAAGAATCAATTTACATTGCAAACTTAACATTTCGTCTATCAAAACCAGATTGAGGTGATGGAAATGGACATTTCCGTGTATGCAACGATCTGCTCTGATATAACACGGAGATCAAACCATTCCATTTCTTACAGGTTTATAAGCTTTTACTGCTTTCTTACACAGAGACATACGTCTGAAAACCTGGGCAACCACATCACTGGAGAAAACACTGGCCCCAGAATGTCACTGAGGAATGCAGAGTCATAACCTGTGCAGCTGCAGGAGGATACCAGACAGTCACGGCATTCTGGGATAGGTCACCAAACAATTCCTTTCAAAAGAGAAAAACAGGGAATGCGTTCTCTAAAAGGAGAGGGAGAACTGGAACGGAGCCCAGGCTGGCCTGCAGTCACGGGCGGTGGCTGCTCCATCGCCTGCAGTGCTTGTGTAACAGTCTTGGCACTGAGACCAGACAATGGAGAACACCCCTTGGAACGGGATACGCAAAGAATTAGAAAACAGACATTTCTAGTGATATATTTTCTTCATTCACCTCTTACTATTAGGTCATGCTTGCTCTTGTATATTCTACTCATTTGAGTGACAGTTTTCAGTTATGCAAATGACACAATTAGTTAAATTTATTAATTACACTGACTCACAGAACATGAAAGAATGACCATGACCTACTCCTGCTTATTCATACAGGAGAATTATCTAAAACAATAACAACAACACAAAATTTACCCATGTGAATCCCAAGCAGTTAATTGCATCGGCCAACATATCTCCAAGGAGTGAAGGCCAGGAAGTAAGAGCTGGAAAGTAGGCGTGCATGTGTGGGCTTTGCCAATGGACTACCTAGAACAAAAGCGTGTAGAAGTTAAGTCTGAAAATGCCACAGAATTCTGCATGAGATGCAGCCATTAGCATCTGTTTAAAGCCATGGAAAAGGATCACAGCAACATAACATAAGCAATTATAGATGGGCCGGCAGAAAGCTAGAGAGATAACATCAACAGGAGTGCAGCACTACCAAATGATAACACTGTTGTTATTAGATAAATTTCAAATTACAGCAAAAGCACTTATCTGAATTGAACAGGCAGGCAAAGATTCTCAACAGGAAAGAATGGTCTTTTGAACATTGCACAACGGAGTCAGAAATATTTAATATAACACTTATCTCAAGTAGAATCCTTGCAACAAAGTTGCTCTTGCTCATTTTGTCATCAAACAGCTTACCTTTAGCTACACACAGCAATTTACAATTCTATAGCCTCCCTTCTAGACACAGGAAGGAGCCTGTATGTGGGCCACCAGAGTAAGTACATTTAATGTGAGTACCTCTCCTCTATCAGACCAAGTCCCTGCAACTATCTATAAAGAAAATTTTAAAATAGACTTTGAAACACCCTCTTACAGAAAATTAGATATCTAATTAGATAATCTGAGTTCCTTTAGCAGGATCTGCAGTGCTTATGCACAATAGGAAGGAGACCTTTACATTCAAAGAGCAGGAGGCAAGTCTTACACATACATGATGACGGGGAAGAGATACTTCACCTTAGGGTGCCCCAGTTTCCACAGCTCTGAAATTGAGATCGTGCAGTTCAGCACGCAGAGGTCTTGTGACACTAAATTCACCAGTGTCAGAAAATAATTTTTGCTAAGTAAACATGAGTCATTCTTAATATATAAAATATTTCAAAATGCATTAATCTATTACCTAAAATTATAGTTAGGATCCCTGACATCAGATGACAGCAGTCATCTCCAGAATCCTTCTGTGGGCATAATGAAGACTTAATATTAATAATATAAGAATAATAATAAGAATTATAATAGAAGACTTATTCTGCATTTTGGATGTTTTGGATGTTTTGTTTATTTAGATAAATGTTCTGCAGAACCTGTGCATTCCCAGGGTTTCATGCTCACCCCGTCATTATGACTTTTTTCCCCGTCATGATCATCCTTTATTTCTTACCCCAGGCATAATAATCTTCTCTATATCTCCAAAGATGTTGTCCCAGCTGTCTGGGTCCATTGGGGCACAGTCCGGCAACTGGGCTCTCATGTAACCTGGCTGTACGTCAGGAGTCACCCGTCTCTCTCTCACATTGCTCAGGTACTGGCAAATGTAATCCACCATCTCTTTCCCTGGAAGAGGCAAACCAGTGCTTTGAGTTTCAATTGTGGGAAAAACTAACTAATACTGCCAGCACTTTGTGCGACCCATCATTAGCATCGGACACTGCTCAGAAAACTGCTCCCAGGATTGCCATGGGAACTAACCCCCCTACACACCTCTGGTCCCATCTAATAACGTAGGGACACTGCTTCAAAAACAGGCTTCACGGGGACAGAACAGGTTCACAGGGATATTTCAGTGTCCTCATTGAATAGTTCAATTGTATCTTCAAAATACAATCACGGTACAAGTACAGTTTGTTTGATTACTGAGAGAAAAGACAGGTTTTCTTGCCTAAAAATTAACAGAAACTGCATTTCACAGAAATTAAGTTTTTATAACGCCCCATGCTTCCCTGTCATTATGGTATAGCCCCTTTTGCATCCTTGGAAAGCAGCTGCACAGCTCCACACCTTTTCTCTACTTTTTAAGGCAATCTCCTCCAGCTCTGGGACCAGAGTTTGCTGCCCATCTCCAGAACTGTGCCAGCATCACTGAAGTTTCATGGTGTCAGCCAAGGAAGAACCACTGTGCGTCACCCCTTAGCACAAGTTTATTTAGCATTACAGTTTTGTAGCTTTCCCGCAGCATTTTAAGTGTAAGACCAAAAAACTTAAGTCATCCACTGACTCTAAATCAAATAATTTAAACTCAGCCCTGGGACATGTTCTTGTCTCAGCCCCAGCAGACCCAAGTCTCAAGGACACATGTGCGAGTACACAGCCCACCCTCATTTCTGGGTATCACTCCCAGCCTTGCAACAGTCAATCTCCATGAGCAAATACCACCTACTTCCAAGAGCAGAGAACCACTCACCTCTCCGTCTGTACTCCTCAGGCTCCATACTGACTCCTTCTAAAAGCACCTTCTCAAACCCAGGCCACGACCTTTCAAGGAGCTGTGGGCAGCTTGGTGTGGTGCCCTGCTGGCTGCTTCGCCCTTTATAGCTCCCTTTATCTCTCAGACTCACGCATTCTGGAAAAGGTTTAACGTAGGCAGGTTATTGGGGAGTGTTTACCTAACTCCTCCCAACTGAGGGCTTTTACAGTCTCGTATGTTCTCAGCTGTGCTCTTTTGATGTGTAAGATAGCATATGCTAAGAGGAGCTGCCTCTGCACTACCCCTTTCCCATTTTCAAACAACCTTTCAGAAGCCTCACAGTAATTCACCAAGAACATAAGACACATTAACATCAAACTTGTGGAAGAGAAAGCTCAAGAGCTTCCAACACCAAGTAAGATCACCACGTTAACACTAGCACACCAAAACCAGAGCTCGCAGGGGCCATTAAAACAAGGCACCAGCACATAATAGATTTGGCACTGCAGGTGGGGATTTTTTTTTCCCTTAAGGAATTGTGAGTTTTTCCAAGGGAATATCATCATTCCCACAAATCTTCAGTGCCTTATGCTGCCAGTCCCCTGCTGCTAAAACAAAAGGCATTACAATCACAGCCAGTTCCCGCACTGCAACACAAAGCAGCAATGATCCTCCTGTGGAAGTCCTGCCTTTCCAGATCAGACCACGTTACACTGAAGGGGGATTGCTGCTTCACTTTTATCACCCTCAATGTGGGGAAAACACACCTTTTTCCCTCTAGTGTGCTTGCTTTTCTCACATATGATATGCATAAGCACTGGGATTTAGCCCAGAATTCCTCCAAGCCCTCTACCCCAACTGTTCTCAGTTTGGAAGAACAGCCAGTAGATTCCCCACTGCTCTGGTTCTAGGACCTGAAAACACATCCTGACCTGTCTTTGACAGGATGACCCCTGACACTGTACTCACTGTTCAGCTCTTATCTTCACCAGAAGGAACTCCCTCTCTCTGATACCAGGCAGCCCTGGGAAAAGAGAGGGAGGTAGGACTTATGGATGAAGCACCAGCAAGAAAAAATATTACAAAGCACAATATCTGCTTGCCCTATTTTTGCTATACCTTAGGCTCCTGCTTAGGGCTGTGGGGCACAGGAGACCCGGCTAAGCAGACCCTTCATCCCATACCTGACGGCAGTTCTCTATTCTCATCATATAGAAGAGAACTGGCATCAAAGAAGCTGTGATTTTCTGCCTCTAATGCAGACTCAACACTTCCATTATTCTATAAAGTTGCTAACGTCTTTCTCCAGTCTACTTTCTACAGAACAGTGTGAAAACCCTTCTAAGCTTCTGCTGCGATTAGATATTGGAGAAAGAACTGTTTCATAGATATGACCAAGATGCTCCGATACATGCACATCAGATTAGTATACCGAAATAAAAGATTTTAAAAAGCATTGAAAGAAGTGCAAGAAGTGCACAAACCCCCCATACCATACGCATATTCATCCGTTTTATCTCACGTTTCTCTGGAAACATTAGGAAAAATAATAACAAGCTACCCACACACGTAATATCAACTTCTGAGCCTCTCTTGNCTTTATCTCACATTTCTCTGGAAACATTAGGAAAAATAACAAGCTACCCACACACGTAATATCAACTTCTGAGCCTCTCTTGGCTTTACTGTAAATGCCACCATAAAGGAACAAGGAAGTCTGAAATGGGGCTGGCATCAAGCACAGGACCAACCCAAAAAGAGCCAAGTTCTCCAAAAACCATGATTCTAGCTCATTACAAGTAACTAATACATTACCTTCAACATACGGGCATCTGTCCAAAGAAAGCTGGTAGCTAATTACAGTTTCAATTTGGAACAGCAAATAAAGACCAATATTTTTAATAACGTTTTCAGAGCTAAACCACACAATAAATATTCCATGTGACATAAAGCCTACACCTCTGCTCAGAGGTGATGGTTTCATCAGGTTGGTTTCTCATTCTGTGCAGAGGAGAACAAACAACAGGTCCTGTTCAGAACTAGAATAAGACAAGTGATAACGAATTACAGGCAGGGTAAATATCGCTGGTGATAAATTTTTGTTATAGCTACCCTGCTCTTGGAAGGATTTTGTTACAGACAACGAGGAAAAGAATATTTGCTCACAGGAAGCAGAATGAATAGAAAAGGTTCTTTTCATTGTTTGCTACAATGGTCCGTGCCGTCAAAACCGTGGGAAATTCTCCATTCGGACATGAACACAACCACTATCACCGCTCAGAATAACGCTGAAATTCTTATCATTATTAAGAGTTCACAGAGATTAATCTGCAGTTAAGTTTGTGGGATGTGAGGACACAAATGTTATTGTGATCACAGAATAATTCCAAACCAGCACACTGAATTTGACTAACCGGTTCCTGCATTTACTAGTGACATCACGGAGAGTTTCTGAACAAAACCCAAACCTAAAATACAGCAATTTCCAGTCAGTCACTGCGCAAGGCTTGCTTCAAGTCCTAGTATCAGCTGAGCACAATTAGATCCTTGAAAATAATTCTTCTAAAAACCACTTCCATTTTTTATTATCTTTTGATTATTTAGGGGTCAAATTTGCCTAATGAGATCAAATTTGCCAAATTCATACCAATACTGTGACAGTTAAAATTTTTTCCTGTCAATTCTATAAATTTAAGTCTGAGTTTGAAGAAGGAAGATTTTACTTCCTATTGTATAATGCAACTCTTTCCTCACACCTCCCGAGCACCTTTGAAGGCCGTTCTAAAGCAAAAACTGTTTTTTCTGTATTTTTCTGAACGTCTATCACAGCACAGCTTTAACCTTCTAATGCACATACAGAACAACTTAAACAGAATTGATTCTACACTATATATATGTGGAAAAGATATTTAATTGTAAAATAGAAAAAGTAGGCCAGAGTACAGTTTTAAGGGTAATTCTTCTGTGTACAGTATAGGTAAACTAGACTTTTTGCTTAAGTTTATATAAACAATTCCATAAAAGCAGTGAAACATGGAACAACAAAGCAAAGCACAAGGAGTTTTATCTTACAAAAAAAGGAATCTGCACAGTAGTTCAAAATTCAATGTAACACAGCACTGAACAATCTTAAGGCAGCTCAGTCTAAGCACAGGACTAGAAGCCAGAAACTCCTGAGATCCATTCCCAGGTCCACCACAGATTCTCGTGGTCTTGGGCCAGTCATTTTACACGCCCTGTGTTGCGCTTATACCAGTTATAAAATTGAGACAACAGCACTCACTCACCTGCCTCAGGCAGTACAGTAAGGGCTCTTTAAAAGATTTTACAATGCTCTGAAGATGTAACGTGCTATATAAATCCTAAGCATTATAGATCACTGCACAGACACACACAAACACAGTATCACAGTGAAGAACAATGATGCCAGGTAAGAAGAGCATCACTACAACATAAAAAAATTACTTTTCC
The DNA here is from genome assembly GCA_013398155.1 of Pedionomus torquatus. Taxonomy (NCBI): domain Eukaryota; kingdom Metazoa; phylum Chordata; class Aves; order Charadriiformes; family Pedionomidae; genus Pedionomus; species Pedionomus torquatus. The sequence continues at coordinate 97,935 of VZRU01020739.1, forward strand.
AATTGCATAATTAAAATGCAAGAGTCCGTTTAGAAAAAAAAGTATCACCGAAATAATTTCAAGGCTGTTGGGGAAAGCAGATCAATAGGAATATATTAAAAGAACTGTTTGTGTTCCAGTGGAGACATTCTTCTCTATTTGTTACTGAACTTTAAAATGTTCGTACAGGAAAACTGTAAGATGCACAAAGTGAAGTTTCAATGCCTTCACTACCGAGTTTTAAATTGCTTCTAATACGTATATCAAGATTTTTTTGTTGCTGTTCTTTTTCATTACAAATTACATTTTTTCCAAGAAATATACCATCCACAATAAAACTGGCTGCAGGCTTACTTCAAATGACCTATAGGCTAAACATTTTTCTCATAATTTTTCTCATCTTTGCTGAAAAATACCTAGGCAAGATGTATGTGTAGAAATTATAAAAACATGCAGCATATGTACAAACTGAAAAGTTTAAAAAATATTAGCTTCATATACATGTAAATCTACTTGGATATATCTGAAATTAAATATAAAAATTTCACCGCCTAAAATAAAAAAACAGCAAAACCAAAAAATGGTTTTCAGAGAATGTGAGACAACTACTTAAAGCTGTACAAAGATTTCCACCTGGAAATGTCTTAGAGAAGTTTAAGTTGTTACCATGTAGAAAGAACTGTTAGTTACTTTTGTCACATAATTCATTTTCAAGTTGTCAGCTTAAATCAACAACATCACCCTTAAAACTGTTCTGTTTTTCAGAAGTTAGATTCATACTAAAATCAAAAATTTCACAAAAACATTGGCTTCTTGTGTTTCTGGATCCCTTCAAAAAGATTTATCAACTCATTTTGAAACTGTAAAAAAAACGACTATTTACAGTATTTCATTTTAAATACTTTTCACAATTTCTAAATTCAGAGTTTTTATGTTACAAGAAATCCATCAGAGCTCACGGCTTAAGTCCCGTTATCAACTTGTAGCATCTTCTCTATCATGTACTTCTGTGTCTGTACCTATATAGCGTACAGTTCAAGATTGTACTGCAGGTTTTTGAAAGTAACAGGCTTTGCAGTATGTTCATTTTTTTATTAAACAGCTTCTTTATTAGTCTGGAGGCGGTTCATTGCCTCTAACTTCTGCCGATAAGCCTCTGCTTCTTGTTCTTTCTTTAGAAGCTGCTGACGATATTTTTGTGCTTCTCTGTTTGCCTCATCCAGTTGTTTCTGAAGAGTTTCTCTTTCCTATTAGAAACAGAATCAGCAATATTTTGTCAAATATGTATCAAATACAAGTTAAAATGGCAAATACTTTTGCTTTACATGCAACTCAAGGGTTAGGGTATCGTGTAGAAACTGTTCACTTCTTACTCGGGCAAACATATATGAATGCTGCTGCGTAAATTAAACATGAACTCTCACACCAGACAAGACCCCACAATAAGGCTTGAAGTGTAAATATAGTAAACTCAAGTTTCTTTAGCTGCAAAGATACCAGTCAATCTCTCATGGAAAAAGAATGAAATAAAGTACAAGCATGGTGATCAAATGCTGAAGTAATAAATTGACATATCTCCAATAATTTAACTCCCTTTGTTACTTTTTTTTTTAATCAACTTCTAATAGGATCAGAATTACTCCAACAGGATTGTCCCTTTCTGTTTAATTTCTAATCAGATGGTATGATCAAAAACTGTTACCTAACAGCAATTTGCACTGGAAAGTGTCAGTTGCCCACTAACAGAAATATACACCTGATTTATAAATGATCTGAAGCGACTGATGCTATGCAGTCCAGAGGTATAATTACATCCCCAAGGACACCACATTTTTATGACTTCACAGGCATTTAGATAGATAAGCTTCATCAGTTCAAAAGGCATAACTTAAGGCTTCATCCTGCATACAAGTTTGTTGGGGATGGCTATAAAATGGTTTCCAAGCAAAATAATACAGGAAATGCCCCTTCCTATGGAGCTGCCTTCGGAGCCAAGGAGAATGTACTTCTGTCTCCAGTGATGTAGGTACTGTCATTTTGTTTGATGCTGCACTGAGCCCAATTGAAAAAGCAATTTGCTTGGAAAATAGTTCTGTTTTGATCTTCAACCAAATACTATTTCATTAAAATGCATCATACTTTTATGAGTAAGGTATTTGATTTCAAATCATTCTTTCCATTGTAGATGTTAAACAGCCACAGGAAGGAGGGTATCGGAAAAGCAAGCCATCTCCCAGAAGAACAACTCTCATCAAAACCTGAGGCCCAGTGGGAACAAGTTGCCTTTACACCTTATTCCTACCCCAGCAGTTCAGTATCATGTTCCCATTTAATACCTCGAACAGTTCTTAGAAGTTTCTCCCCGCACACCCCCATAACAGCATCCCTATTCTTCACCTCTTTGATGCACTCACATATTTTCATGGTCAGAGCCTGAAAATACCACCAGATACTCTGCCTCCTTTCTACTTGCTACTGTTCTCAGTACTTGTCACAGCCACGTTTAGCTGTCACATGCTGTGCTGAATGTGCTGGAATATAATGACATAGGTGATCAGGTCATTGCTAACAGCAGCATCTGTACAGCAAAAGCAACAGGTGAAGGAGAGATGTTATTAACAAGTTATAAAGACTGGCTACAACAGAACAAACTCCATTAAGTGCAACCTGATTTTACACAGGGCTTTAAGAGCTGAAGGGTGCAAGCTAGAGTTTGGTTCATTTGGAGCACATACTAAATGATGGTTTGTCTGACCTTGCTTACTTACATGAAAAGGAAGTTCAGCTTTCACTGCTGAATATGTGCATTCTGCTTTTTAAGCAATTTTGTGAATGGCCAAGCCATGTAGCGAAGTAGACTGACAAATGCCAAATGAAGGGTAGGTCTCAAAGGATTTCAAATACACCAATTATGTATTTCTCTAAGTTATCTATATGGCTTAAGTGGAGCCAACAGCTTATGTAAAATGGCTTCATGGAGTTGAAAGCTGGTGAAGACAGTTCTGAGGGAAGCAGTCAAAAAGAGTTCATCCTGCTACATGTGGAAAACAACCCTTCCCTCTTGAGGGCACTCAGTTCTGGGATATACCGTGCAGGGCATTATCTATTATCTACATCATTAATTCATCACAAAAACCATCAGAAATCTACTACTGGCATGAAGCAAAGCTGCTTTATCTACTGTGCTGCAGAAGAGTCACCAGTAGCTCACTGGCCGGTGGTTCTGCAGTGCATTACAAAAAGCAAGGCTCTATCACTACTACAGAGTGCGTGCACTTAGGAGTATTTCCCACAGAAGGGAGAAATAGAGCCACGTACCCACAAGGAGCACAGCACATTAAGGAAGGGAAAGAAAAAAAGGGTGGAAAAAAAAACCAACAAACAGTCTCAGTGACGGAGACAAGAAGATAAAACCAGTATCCACCAGACTATCCATTCAAAGCTTTGGTCCAGCAACTAATGCCTGCAGCTCTTAGACATAGACCTAACGTAAACAGCATGAGTTAGGGAACTGAGGCCAAGTATACCTCTAACTAGGCAGTGGAAAGAAACCAGTGCTTCTGGAGGAGCAATAGAGGTGCACAGCGGACCAAACAGTGAAAACTGGTTCCTCAACTTTAACATGTAGAATAGGAAGGACTACATCTGGTCTATTCATCAAATCCAGAAAGTGTTCTTAGAGCATTCTGTAGAACACAACTGAAAGCGTTCTCATGATTTGATGTCCTTCTGCATCAGTATAAAAACCTACCCAGGTGAAAAAAACAAATTAGAGGATCCCGAGTGCTCTTAAGAAATATTCCATTTTATCAACGTATTTTCTTCATCACGTATAACTTTTCTTAACAGTCTATATATTGACAATAGGGACACCCATAGTTAAGATAACCAAATCAAGTATTCTTTTCAACAACAGAAAAAGCATGGATATGAAATTGCTAACATAACCTATTTACAATTATATTTTTTAGTCTAATGAAATTATTGTTCTGGTTCTAATGCATGTCACCGTTCAAACACACAACATGGGAAAGACAGTCAAATGCAAAAATGAAAATAAAAATCACTGTACGTTAATGAATTATGCATGAAAACAAAAAACAGAGTATCTGTGTGACAGTGGGTTTTTTGCTGCCATCTTATGTTTAAAATACCAAACCATTTAAGAAAACTACTATCACTCTTCAAAACGAGTGGAAATGTTTGAACTTAAGAGACCCAACAGAGAAAAATCAAATATACCACTATTGCTTTGTTTCACAATACTGCCACAGGTAAATTTGTCACCTCACATGAATGTGAGGATGTTCTAAGTAAAGACTTACAAGCTACTGTTAACTGTTCATGCACTAGGAATTTAAAACAACTGAAGAAAGCGCTCTTAGCCTGGAATCAACTTTATAACGAAACCAAGGAACGAATCACCAAAGAAACCAAACAAGAAAAGTTTTGGATGTTAAAACAGTATTTTAACAAGGGGAGAGGTCCCACGTGCTCCCAATTCAAGCATCTACAACCTTCTATGAAGTCTGAAGTGAACTGACTTTATATGTGCTTCTTTCATGTCCCCATTACCAAAGTGAGGTAGCACCGTACTCCTGTGAGCCACAGAAAGGCTCCTGAAGTCAGCTGGCCCCTATGCAGAGGCAGAGTCTGCACGAGCATTTCCAGTCGTACAGGCAGGGACAGAGTCAGTCGTCAAAAATTGCACTTAAGAGTAACACACAAAGTAACTCATCAAAATCCACCTTCTTCGGTATTTGAGAAACATGTTTAAAATACATAATTGAAACTGGTAATTCCCTTGAAAGAATTATTTGTAGTGTTATACCAACTATCTGTAAATTAATTCCTTAATGAATCTAGATATTTTTTCCTTCGCCTAACAGAATTATTAAAATACTTAAGGAAACATAATTTCCTTTATGAATAATTCAGGCAGATGTTTAAAAGTGTGAACAGAAGAAATGCTTTTATTGTAACATTTATACATTTTAAAAAAATGCAGCAACAAAATTTCAACTGTCATGATAATCTGTAAAGACCACAAAGCTGCAAAGGCCAGAAGTATTTGATGTGACAACTTAGGGACAGGGAAAGCAAGTGATGGAAGGTGGTAATTACTGTTATTAGACATGGATAACATATAGCACATACTGTACAATAAAAAGTATTCAGTGAGGCACAATTCAAATAATATGAACTGGAGAATACAACCTTGGATAAATGAAATATGGAGTTGACAAAACAAGAACTTACAGCCTAGTCAAGGCAGACAGCAATTTTCACAAACTTCTGACAAAAACTGGTGAGCACAGTTAGAAACAGAAGAAGGAATGAGATGGTTGACCTACTGTGGCAAATATAAAAAAGCTACAATTTGAAATTGAACAGCTACATCTATTTGTCATATATAAAAAGAAAAGCTCTCTCAATGTTGTTAGGTCTTCTAAACTATAATTTAAAAAACAAAACAAAACACCACCACAAAACAAACAAACAAACAAACCAACCCAAAATATGGAAGGTGGTGCAAAGATGTGTAACAGTAAACAGCTCCAGAAATTAAAAGAAAAAAAAAAAGAGGGAGGGGGAAGGAAGAGAGGTGGAGCAGATAAAAACTGCAAACACAGAATCTTACTGTTTCACATTTCCATTAACAGTTATCTAGATATCATGAATGGAAAGGAAACACTGCTAAAATTATGATCTCACAATCGCAACATGCATGTGGTTTCAACAGAAAGATGATCATTCACTGCTAGCAGGAGAGTCGAGTTACTCGATAATATATGGGTACCTAGTTTTAAAAACTAGTGATCTTAAAAGAGGAACAAAAAAAATTAAGTTATCAAATACTTAAACAAGTGTCACTTTTACAGGCGCAACCAGAGGATGAAGCAAACAGCCTTCCTGTATTCTTTTTACAACTTTTGAAGAGATGAATACCTATAAGAGGGGAGACTGTTACTCTTCCACACACTTCATTCTCTGTAACACAGAAATTAAACTCTAGAACACCACAAAAATGTCATAACCAAATACTCAGTGCTGAACAATCTGGTTAACACACATCACGTAATATCCTCCTTACTTCTATTTCTGCAGACTCCACACGGTTTTCAACAATCTCAATGCACTGTCTCTTCACTGGTGGCTCTTCACTTATCACAGTTTCTTCAGCAATGTCTGTTGCTGGAACTGTTAATACTGAAAACATATTCATACATATGAATACATTTACTTGAAGCATATTTGCGCTATATAAAATTCATATAATTAAATCAGTTTATTAACAGCAATAAACCACAAAGGCTTTCCATTATGAAAACACAACTATATGATAAAGTGCATTATAAAGTCATGGCAGAAGATTTACTGAAAACTGTAGCTGCTTGTATGTTGCTAAAGAATTTTAGAATTCTTCCACTGAGGCCTACAATAGCTAGCTGTCACTATAGAGCATCATTGCTGTTTTTCAGAGTAAACAGACAATGGAAGTGAACTGCAACATGGTTATCAGGCTCTCAATTCTGTAACTGTAGCAGATTATCTCCTTTGTAGTGTTTCTTAAGCAAATACTAAATAATCAAAATCAAAAGCCTGTTTTGTAATTAGAACCTTAGGCAATCTGAACATCTAGTAGTTATTAACCTTGGAGGAAAAAAGTTAGGGATCTGAAGAAATTCATACTCTAATTTATTGATGCAACCATCTGGCAAATGAAAGTTGTAACAGTTGCTTCAATTACTACCTAGCCACATGGATGCTTTCGGATAGCTAGCTGTACTTGCTCAGACCAACTGTGAACTGAATCGCTTGCCTCCAGTGTACAATTCTTTGGGCTCCACACTGGGATTCCTCATAAAGAAAACAGAGTAAGAATCCCTTTTGTCTAAATAGCAGTGGCAAAGCATCTTTAAAAGAAGACACCTAAAACACACACGTCAGAAAATAGCACTTATTAGACTAGCAGCTTCCACAAACAAGTACCTATGATCCAGCAGGCCAATTTGTGTCACCCTGCCTTCACTGGTTCTGCCACTTCTCTAAAACCTGATGTAAGACTCAGCTTTTGCTCTGGGAAGAACACAGTCCATGGACTTGCACAGCTTGCTTCACACCTCAGATCTGTAAATCCAAGCCTCACCTCCCCAAACTATATCCAGCAAGGCAACAGCATAAATATTGGAAGAATGTTTCTGTTTTACTCCATCTTCTAGATTGCATAACAGGCTTGCAATAATCAAACTTATTGAAGGCAAAGCAAGTAATTATCACTTTTCCCTTAAATGTCCCATTTCTCTTTCATACAGTTCAGTAATTCTTCCTGCTCCTAATGCAGGAACTCAGCTAATGTGACAACTCACAGAACCTACAGCAGCTCAAGTGTCTGAGCCTTTTGCAGTACAAGAATTCAAAGACGTATTTAATTTGACAATTACACTAAATTGTCTAAGTTATTTGCATCTATCAATTTAGTATTACTACTATAACTAAAATAGCCCTGTAAGCTTGAATCATACAAGCTTCCACTCACCTTGCTGTCCATCTGGCATGGTCACAATGATCGGCTGTCCTATTCCACTGGTGGGAATGGAATGCAGGTTCCCAAGCTGAATGCCGTCTGTAACTATAGTAATAACTTGCTGACCTCCAGAACTGACAACCTGCTGGATAGCACCATCCACAGATTCTGCAGTCACAACTTCTTCCGTGGCCACAACTATCAACAGATTAATAAAGGAATTAAGTAAATTTATAAACTAAGCTTTACAATTTCAAACACGTTTTGGTACAGTTGAGAAAAAAAAAAATTCTTTCATGTCTTAAAATGTTATTGCCCCCACCCCAAATTAACGCATCACTGCATATTATATTATTAGAAATCTGTCACCAGGCCTACAAAAAGTACTAAGTTTCAAACATATGTGCAACTCTGTCCTTGTTTATCTTGCTCAATATAACTTCTTTTTTTATTTACAAGTTTGCTAAAAAATATACTCCAACTCAAAACTAACGCTTTGGGTTCAGTGTTTACTTAGAAGCACCTCTTGTTCTTGCTGCCAAGAACACAAATAACTTTTGCGTTGTACATAAGCTGGAATAAGTTTCATTAACAGTGGAATAAATAAATAAAAAAAATAAACTTGAATTACTATCCTGGAACAACTCCTCACCTAGTGCCTTGCTAGGTGTACCTCAGGACCCAGGAATTCTCTGTTTACCATAATGGTCTTCAAAACAGTAATAGACTGAAGGAGTTCCTAGAGAATCTTAACGTTTTCTCTATAGTACCTAGGTACTTCAAACACAACCACAACTTTATTTATTATACAAAGTATGAAACAGGACTAAAGGAAAAGTTGACCCAGTTGACCTTTGAAGGAGAAAGATAAAGCTTAAAAAGTAAAATAAACGTTGTACATATATTATATACCCCAGCTCAACAAAGTATTTCAAATTTATGATCTGATAATGAGTACAGAACTGTGAGAGTTCACAGCTGTATATTACATCTATAAATCAAGGAAAGATAAGGGAAAGACTGAATTCAGAACTACAGCACATACCACAGCTTGCACTGTATGATATAACTGAGGTCTTGCGCTACTTCCCTTCTTTTTTAAAATATGATGCTGTGACAAAGAGCAAGATCACTAGTAATACAATCAAAGAATTTCAAGCACACTCACTCTGTATTTTATTTTCAATTTGCCAGGGTAAAAGCAAAGCCTTTGATTTAGAAGGCACTCTAATGTCTGTTATTTATCTACAGAGATGAAATTAAAACCCTATAGACTGTGTTGTGATGCTCAAGATGAGAGAAGGTAGGTAAAACCCTGAAGCTTTCATCTTTTAAGTTAATTACTATATAACACTCACACAGAAATCACTCTGTAGTTCAAATAATGACTGCAGTCATTGCCTTCTGAAGATCTTTATGCTTGGAGATTACTGTCCTATAGCACTGCTTAAATATTCACAGTGTTTATTCAGTAAACCAAAACAGTAAGTCCTATATGAATAAGTGGTGTTGTACTGAACTTGATGTGCCTTCCAAGCACAGGCTCGGCAGTAAGACCACTCTCAAAGAATTCCAAGTTGCAAGTGCCAATGCTAGCTACTGCAGCAAACAGCTCTGATCTTTTAAACTCAGCGCTGGGCTTTTAGTTCTGGAAGGAAACATTATTAGGACTTCTTCAAGAAAAAGGGAGGTTTTGTTTAAAAAGAAGTTATTCTATATAAAAGATATCCCCATAAATACAGGCCTTACTCCTTTCTTGCCCTCCTTCTTTATCTATACCCATATAATCACTACTTCATATGCTGAAGGAAAGCTGAAGTAATTTAAAACAGCACTATTATTTTCAAGAACCCCTGCATCAATATGCATTATTTTCTTCTGCAGTGTGTGTGGGAAAAGAACACCTGCACCTGGAGTAAGACATATACCTAATTCCAACATAAGCACATCAAATGCTGCATTTCAAATATATATCTTAAATTAGATTTTTCTCTAATCCAAGTTCCATACATACATTATGCACCACATTTGTACTAACATCCATGTCTTCATATACACTTCGTCTGAATAACAATTAAAAAAGCATTATTCTATTCAGGTCCAGTGAGAAGCACCTACCTTTCTTTGGTTTCACAAAACTGCTGTGTTTTTAACTACAAGACATAAGGAACTAGGGGGAAGACAGCAGGGTAAAGTAATGTGGAAAAAGGAGAAAAAACCTAGACAGAAACAATGTAAAAGGTAGAACTCAAGTGATTTGTTCAAGTTTATACAGTCTTAAACACAAGAAGCTAAATACAAGGCAAGAGTGAAAACCAGAATTCTCAATCCTACAATGCTTGAGAGTATGGATCTTTTACAAGAGGAGCACAAACAGAAGGAATTTTATTTGTTGTGCTTGGTTTGGTGTTTTGTTTTGGTTTTGTTGTTTTTTTTTTTTTCCCCTTGAACACACTTACTACCGATGCACAGGTGACAAAAAAAATCCTTTTTAAAAATTCTATTGACTATTAAAGCAGAAATCACTCGGGAAATTATCTGCAGACAGTAAGATGCTACAAGACTGCCCGTGTCAGCATAAAAATCAAAGCAGAACAAAGCAACAGGAGGGTTAGGTATGATGCATACTACACTATTGGGAAGCTACTGCATCAAGACTTCAAGCTTGTTCCTTCCTGCCTGTCATCTCCCGCCTCCTTCTCTACTTTGATCTTCAGTGATTTACTGAGATGTAAGGTTCAATCACACACAAAAAAGCATTTCTTTAGACATTTTTTCAGAAAAAATCATGTTTCCACAACCAACATAAAACATAGAATAATACAGGGTCGGAAGAGACCTCTGGAGATCATCTAGTTCACCCCCTCCCAATCCTTGATCAATAGTCAGTTACTGCTTTCCATAGTGACCTGCAGTCACTGGCTTTAAAGTTAGCCTCAACTTGCTACATATCATATCACTAATTAGCACTCAAAATCTCGAACTTGGAAATAAAGCTATAGTGCTACATGCCAGTATAAGTAATACTACAAATATTAAATAAACAAAAAAGCAACCTAGACTACCGTAAAACTCCAATAGCTACAGCCATATCATACTGCCTGAGAAACAAGAAGCAACATAGGCACACTTCACAGCTTTTTTCACAAAACCAAGTCTCCCCAAAACCACCATTTAGGACTCTCAGAATAACAGTAGTTTTAATTCAAGTACACCATATACCTACTTTGAGAAAAAAAACTGGAGATTTCTGTGTCCCAAAGCCAGCTAGCCAAGAGCTAGCATAGCACCTGACCTCCTAACATACTAGTTTTACCCGTTTTTTTTAATACAATGGCAAGATGCTGATATAAATCATAGTTGGAAAATATGGTCTGAAGAAAAGTTTAATGGCATCCTCTTATAAAATACTTTCCAGTGACTTTAAAGTTGAAATGTGATCAAAAGCTTCATTGTAGATGGTATTAGAATCTGCTTAAATTATAAAAAGTCTCTTTCTTGCTTCTGTCTTTCTTTTCAAACCTGTTAACAGTAATGACTAGTCTTTAAAATCCACTTTGATGCTTGAAGAATCTTGCCTGCCATTTCTTTCTTCACTTTGTATGTTGTAATGAACAAAAGTAGAAAAAGTATGCAAAGCAAGCACCACTTCAGAAAGAATGGAGAAAGACATCCAGGGTAACTTGCAGAGTATGGAACCTTGACCAACAGGTTTTTTTCCAAACAAAGCAGTAACTGGTAAAGATCCATAGAGCAGAGGTGCAGGGTTGTGTTAAGAGGAATACAAGACTTGGGAACTAGGCAAAATGGAATTCCGTTAAATAAAAAAAAAAGTGTTCAAAGAAAACAGTCTCCCACCAAATGCAACTAGACTCTATGTAGGCAAATATGTGACTTCCATCTCCTCAATTAAGCTTGCTTTCAGCAAGATGAATACTACTTAGGCCCAGAAATACCAGTTGTGGTCTGAAATCTTATTAAGAAATAACTGTACAAATGAATCTGGTCACCTGCCATGTGAAAGTAAAGGAAAAATTTTGTTCATGCTGAAAAAAGGAAAAATCTCCAGAAGCACCAACTATGTACTTTTAGTTTATTAAATGAGATAAAAGGACTAAACTTTCTGACCTGGTGTTTCTGAAGAATTAGACAGTGGAGCTGATGCTTCTGCTAAAGCTGCCAATGTGGCCAATACTGACGTTGATGAATTTCCAAACTGTACAGCAGACACTCCTGTTTCATCTAGTAGAATGAAAAAAATAAAGTTAGGTAATAAATTTAAAACAAACAAAATCCCTTTTTTTTATTATTGCACTGAAGCTTCTAACACACCCCCTCTGTTCCCAGCAATGTTCTGATAAACCAAAGTACTATTCTGAAGGCAAGTTTGTTAAGCAAATACAATTTCTGACAATTTCACTCTGTGAAGACTATTAAGAACCTAGATATCTGCAATGCGTAAAATAAACTGAAGAGGAACATGGTAACTACACTGTTCTTACCACTATTTTTCCTCAAGCCTTTTCACTAAACGGTGAAAAATCAATTAAAGCATAAAATCCCAGTAGCTATCCTACAGGCATCTAAATACCTGTTCCATTTGATGTATTTTCAGAAGATACCAGACCTGTTAGGTTCACCACCCCTCCAGGTCCAATGATGAACTGTGGTGTTGCTGCATGTATCGTCACAGTGTCCGGACTCTCTGGATTTGTATTGATTTGGTTCTGCATTGCAATCTAGGAGACAAAGGGAATAATCTCATTCTAATTGCAGGTATAAATACGTTATTTACCTTGTAAAAAACAGAATTATTGCACATTCCACTTAAACAGGGATGACCTCCCTCATTATACTCATGCAACATACACAGAGCACAAGAGGTGACACAGTGTAAGTTACTGAGGAACCCTTTTTTTTTTTGGCTGAAATCTACAGACAAAAGGTCTGTTGAAGTGGAAGGGAATAATGACAAACCACTACTTCTCCATACCATTTACTGTAAACAAAGAGAAACATATGAAGACAAGGCCCTTTTGTAGATGTGCAAGCTCAAGTACCTAAAACAGAGGCCTGAAGAACTAAAACTGCTGTGGCAGCTATGGGCCATGAAAATCAGCTCAGACAGCACAGTACACTGCCAGGAATTGAAGATAGCATTCTTCTTTTTATCTGTCTTTGAATGATTATTGACTTTTACTTACTTTAGCCTTCTTGTAACAAAGAGAAAGCTAAAGTAACAGATCAGAAGTTCACACAGTTCAAGATGTAGGGGAATACCAGATTTATACAGTAGCATAACGGTATTTTTTGGTTTGCTTTCTATTCTCTTCTCAATAATACTTGACACTTAATTAATCTTTGAGATCGCTATTGAAGTGTGAGCTCACTTTTCCACAGAAGTATCTATTACAACCCCAATCCCAATCAATTATAATTTTTCTAATTCAGGAAGAATTGCCACCTCCCACGTTCAGTTCTCTTAGGAAATTAATATCAATGTATCAAGCTAAGTAAACACTCAGATATAGTAAAACGTGCTGGCAGAGTAGGGAGTTAGGTTCTTAAATCTTGCTTGTGAAGACTCCACCTAGTTCTGCGTACACACAAATTTAAGAAAATAAAGGATACTCCTCATTGACTTTGTATATGGTGAAAACGTTCTTTGGCCAACTAATGCTTACTAACATTAATCTAATTTCCACGACTTGAACTAGACTGGAGTCTATGGAATATTATCAGGGAATATATATGGTCTCACAGCTGCGATATATTAAAAGCTTAATTTACCACATGTATAAACAAGTACTTTGCTTTAAGTTCCCTTAACATCATGAAAAGTTACCTGTAATATTTCTGCAAGGTCTTCATTTCCATTGTCTACTGCAATATCTAATGCTGTTTTGCAAAATTTACTCTGAGCATGAACATCTGCTCCATACTTGATTAAGAGTTCTACAACTTCTTGGTGGTTATGTTCAGTAGCCCAGTGAAGTGCAGTCATTTTAAGCATGTCCTTGGCATTGACATCAGCACCGTGCTACAAACAAGATCATTGCATAAATTAAGTCATTAGAAGTATCTGAATTAAATAATGCTGCTCACAGAATGAAGCCCAGAATTGTTTTTCTCTAGCAGTAATGCCCTGTTATCTTACATTTATAGATGTATTGAAAGTACTTCAATCTAATCACCAAATAAATTATTTACCTTTACAGGATTAAAGACTCCCCAAAACATAACATGCCTCGGTTCTAAAAGCTGCTACTCACACAACATCAAATTAAGAAGTAGCTTTATGTTGAAACAGCAATAAATAATTCACCTGAAATCCTGATGATTTTAATGCAACAAGAAACTACAGTTTAATGGAAAACAAAGCACCCCAATGCACACAGCATAAGTATTCATTTCAACATTGGTTTCATAACTAAAAGGAAATTGTAAATCACCAACCAATGTGATATCCACACCTCAGACCTTGTTTTAGCAGTCTTTACCTTAAGTAAGACTTCTACTATGCTGGCATGGCCTTCTGATGCTGCCATATGTAATGGAGTTCTGTCCACTTTGGTTCTGGCATCCCGACTTACACCCGCTCGCAGCAACACTTCTGTTGTTGAGTAGTGCCCATATTGTGCTGCTAGATGAAGTGGAGATGTACCCAACTGTGAAGTAACAGAAAAAGTGGACTTTTAACAGATGACAGTATTAAGTATTTCTTGTTCTGGAGTTATCAAACTCAGGTGTTAAGTCACCAAATCATTTTCCCTTGCAGTCTTCAAAGAAAAAAGCTGTCAGGGCTTTCACAGAGTATGAAGAAAACAAAACAAAACAAAACAAAACAGAACAACAACAACAAAAAAAAAACCAAAAAAAAAAAAAAAAATTACTTTTTTTGTTTGGGGTTGTTGGGTTTCCCCCCCCTAATAATCACACCACACTAAAAACATCTCACTGGAAGAAATTTTGAGATGTATTCTCTGCTTTTTCTATCTTTTGAGGTGAGATGTTTCAAGGGGCCTAGCCCACATTTCTACTGTTGGTCAACACATCATACCAACATCATAACAGACCCTGAGAAGTCCTTTAAGTCCAGTCTCCTGCTCAAAACAGTCTCAACTTGAAAGTTAGGTAACTAGGGCTCTCAAGGACTTGTAAATACCCTAAAATTTTAGGTACCTGACCTCCCTAAACAACCTGTTCAAAACCAGGCACCTCCAAAGACAACTCACAGTCTCTGTTACCAGGGATCTCCCAACTACACATATCAGGTAGCTGGGACTGCTTTCATGATTCAGACCTCTTACTATACTAAATGCATAAACACAGTAACTAGGAGGACGATTGCTGCTTTCTCCCATCAACCATTCCAAAGCACATCTTAAAAGCCATCAAGACAAGCTCATTCGCAGTGTGTTACTAAAATCAGTAGGAGATCACATGAAGAAACAGACAATTTTAATTTTTAATTAGACATTAGATGATGCGACTGCAGAATTCCAAGAAGAAACTCCCAAGGCTGGCAATATAAGTGCTTAATTGTAATAATTCTATTTTCTTCTTCAGGTGAGAAAAGTAAGAGGATTTACTGAACACTGCAAAAGTTTTCATTACCCAATCTGTGGTAAAAGGTGCTCCATTTGCCATCAAAATGCGAACTTCGTCATCTTGACCTGCTCGTGCAGCTTCTAAAAGTTTCTTTCCCAAATCTACTAGTGACATCTAGTGAAGAACATAAAGGAATATAAAGAAAAAAAGAATAACATTAATACTATTTTAAGTACACAATTGCCACTGACATTTTAAAAATTATTTCTGAAGTACTCTGGAAAGTTCAAAAACTGAAGTTGCTATTTTAGCCACGGAACAAGCTTTATTGATTGCAATAAGCACTTTGATTTTAAAATTACTTTTGTCAGCCAAACGGAACAAACACTGGGGTAAAGATTTCAGTATTACAACGTTACAATTTTGCAGCTGCTAAATCGAACTAAATTTAAACTGAACTGGACACTCATTTCTTATAGCAGAAAGTGGTTTAGAAGTTCTCACCTGCTACTGCAACTTTGTGCAGCTTTCAAATGGTACTACGTGATGGCTGCTTTGTCACACCCCCAAAGGCACTCCATTCACTTGTCCAGACTGCCTATGTGTATTTAAGAGGTACCACCACATAAACATATTTAGACAGAATGAAACAAAACACCTTTCTGTCATCCTGTCCAACGTTACCACTTCATTTTGTTCACCTCAAAACATAATTTCTGCATTCCTAGCTACAAAGTGACACAATAGGCATGTACTACACTGTTTGCATCAGATATATCAACTGTTTGCCCAAAACCAAACATCACTACCTGCTTCAGCTATCTGCAGTTACTAAAAGGATGTTAAGTCCAAAATTCTGATTGAGGAATGACTCAGATAGTAGCTGAAAAACTTTTCACATCACCTTTAGATAATGTCCCTTCTACAACACTCAACATTCCTCACAAGAGCATGCAAAACTACATGTAGACAAATGACACCCGCTTGACACAATGGTGCTGCTGCATCAAAGACTTCCTAGTATAACATCTTTTTAAACCCACTCTATTTCATACTTGCTATTAAATTCATTCAGCAAAATTAAAATTTAGAACTAAACCTGAACTCACCAAAATCTCTCATCAATGTTTCAGTCCTATATCTGTGTTTTTTACTACCAACATGCTAAGAATAGAACTACTTTCATCAGTTTAATTTCCAGTCACAAGCATAGTAAAGCCTGTATTAGTAATAACCAGCCACGCTAAAAATTTCCTACACAAAGCTAGAGTGCATCAGTTCAAAAAGAAATACCTATAAAATCATCTTTTATGTCTTTTCTTAAACACACACTTTTTCACAAAACCAACAAATTTAGAAAGTTCTCTGCACCTGGCTCAACTGGCAAACATCTGTTTGATATATTGCTCAATAAGCTGAAAGCTATTGACTTGGGAAGAAATTAGAAAGAAGGACGAAGTACTGTAAACGGAGAGCTCCAACACGTATCAGTAGAGCCATGGAAAGGAGCAGATTACCTCTTTGTCTACAGAACTGACTGCAGGCAGCAGTATCCCCTTCACCAGGATAATATTCCATTTATGTCCATCCTTCAGTATGCATGGACATGTTGATTTGTCTCCAGCCAGAAAAGGGAAGAGAAGCAGGAAGGTGGTAGGACAGGACAAATACTGACAACGGGAAAAGGAAGGAAAAAAGGAGTACAGAGTCAGATGCAGAGGAAGGGACAATAGCTGACTCTCTTCCATAAAGAAAAAGAGCAAAAGAGAAACAGGAATAAGAGAAAAATCTACTCTCCCTGTTAAAGGAAGACACTAGGAGTAATGATATAAAACAATAGTAGGACAGAGAGGGCATTTGGCAAGCGCAGCAGTGAAATGAAGGAATATAACACTCCCTTCATATGGCAGCTGCTTCTTTTTTTGGTGG
>VZRU01020740.1:12572-36651 GCA_013398155.1 Pedionomus torquatus
GGGGGGGGTGAACAAGCAGCAAACAGCAGTCACTTCCTTCGTATCACCTAAGGGAAGGCACACACAATTTTGTAGGATGTTAAGTGCTGGAGAAGCTTTTGAAGTAACTGGGGACGATCTGAAACGCTACTGAGAAATCTCAGGACCACAAGGAATGAGGCCGTGTGCTTCTATTTATTTCACAGGATGTGATTTATCCAAGAGGCCCTTGAAGCCTCAGCCACGACCCCGTTCCCCCTTATCCTTGTACACGAGCGATCTCCCTCAGATGGCTTCAGACCCCTTCCCATCACCTGCATCACAGCATCGACTAGAGGCTGCAACTGAGACTGGTCCCATTACATTTCCCACAGGCTTCAAGCAACAGTCCCTTGCCCCCAGGACCTTGTTAGTCCCTGCCCACGGCAGGGGGGTTGGAACTCGATGATCTCTGAGGTGCCTTCCAACTCTAAACATTCTATGATTCTATGATTAATAATACAGACGAGAACAGGATGAAAAGAACTCCAGGCAGGCGGCTTCAGCAGCCAGAGGGCCGAAGCGTTCAGCTGAGCCTGCCGCTGCCACTTGTTTCAGCCGAGCCCAACTTCTTTGGGACTGTCAAAATTAAGAGTTGTCTCCGTAACTTCATCAACCACCTACTTCCATGTTAACAGTCCAGCAGCCTTTGATACCTGCTTAGGCACTGAGAGTCACTAAGAAGCAACCAAGGGACATCCAAGTTCTTCTCCTCCACTGCCTGGCCGGGCTCATACATGGCAGCCCAGTGATGAGCTCCTTGTTCTGCCAAGAGCCAGGGCCAAGTGACAAATAAAAGCCAGGACAAAAGTGACAGGACTCCTTCAGTTCTCATCCTCTTGTATTTCCTAGAGCACACTTCCCTCGGAGCCTTATTAAATATAATTGCTTAAACAAGGACAGCTATTTTTACATTTCATTTTGTCTTGGCAAGTGTCTAAGCAGAGCAACAAGAACAAAAGGAACCTGTCTTCAGCTGATCATAATGCCATCAAATTAAAAGTTTATGTTCTTTAAACACGGCGATGCCTGCCTGTGATGACTCCGAAAGAAATGCAGTTCGACGAGGGAAAGCAGGGAGCGCGTTAGCGGGAGTGGAGGTGGGAGCCTCCATCCCCATCCATTTGGTGCATCCAAAAGGAGTAAAAGAAGCAGAAAGCTAACGAGTACCAAAGCTCCAGCTCGGCTGAGTGGGATGTGATTTGTCATCCTCAAACGCATTGTTTTCATATGGGAACAACAGAATGTTTCAAGGGTGGGTTTTCTCAGTGTTTTGTTTTTTTTTTTTTTTCTTCAAACAGGACGAAAGATGAGATTCACTGGGCTAAACCCATCATACCTCAGGCTATTGCTTGAAATCAGACTTTCCTTTGGACTTCGGGTCATTTTTCTACCTGCCCGTTACAAAAAAGGACCACGTTCCTTCCCAACTGATAACAGCATCCCAAAGACTTCGGCAAAGAGTGGGGAGTGATTAACTGCTGGAAAACAACTCCAGTAGGAGGGCGGCTGGCTTGGCCACGTGTGGAGTCCCTAAATCACCGCCTGCACCAGTGAAGGATGTGCTGGATGGGGCACCAGGCACCCTCCTCGTGCAGTAATTGCTGGATGCTGCATTCTGCTGCCTATCAGATGAGATGATCTTGTCCTTCATTCTGGCCCTAAAACCCCAGACCGTGGCATCGCTTCCCAAGATGCATGTGCTAAAATTAGGGGGGGTGGGGGGAGAAGGGTGTTCTGATACGAATACTCACTAGCCTGAAGGCAGGCTAATTTCAGAAACTGGAGTTACTTACTATTAAAACATTTTGGTCCGGAAATCTTCGGAGATTCCAAATGTCTTACACATTTTGCTGCTGCATGAGCCAGAAATACAGACCTGTCCTTTCCATTTTATCAGCTGGTGCTACAAATGATAGAGAATGGTGAAAGCTGTGGCAGGGATGCAGCTCAAACTCTGCTACAATTTTAGAAGGCTTTGGGTTCTTGTCATGCCCCTGCTAGAGATCTAGCTCTACCTCATATTCCAGCTAAACCATCTGTAACACCCTACACTTCTGCATTCCACAGTTCATTTGAATGGTCCCTCCTAATAGTAGGAAAACAAAATAAATAAAAACAAAACAGACAAAACAGAAACCACCTAAATGACAGGCACCCTTCCCTGGCAACAACCTAATTTTCTTCTCTCCTTTATTAATATATATATATTTTTTTAATTGCAGCACCAGATTTAGAAGGGAAAATAGAAGGCTTTTTATGTTGCTGCCCACGGGGTTACTGCCTGCAATATGCAAAGAACTGAGAAACAGCCTATAGACACTATAATTAACGACACTAAGGGCTCCTTCCAGCGTACATGTGGTCTCAGCAGTTCTTGCAGCAGCTCTCTGGGCTCGGGCAGCCCTCACTAAACAGAGCACATCAGGATTATACCCAGAAACCACCCGCCTGGCTCGGGCTGCAGCGGTGCAAAGCTGCACTGTCCGGCAGCAGCCCCCGGGGAGCACTCGCTGCAGGACACGCACTGTCTCCCACAGCCTGAAGGTTTCCCAGGGCATCCTCCTTTAGCTCCTCCCGGGGAGAGCAGCAGCCCCCCCCCTGCATCCCAGGGAGGGCATCGCAGTGGTACCCACACAGGCTCCCTGACCAATTGCTTGGTCCAGGCGCGCAACAGAAGGAACACAGCTTGCTTCTGGGATGCCAGTTTGGAACTGGCTAGTCTCCCAATTAAACCAATTTTGGTTTCTGCCTGTAAAGTGCACAAGTTTGCTAAGACGAAATCAAAGAAGAATTAACATGGAGCATCCAGAAGAAATTTCCATCCATAACATACCTCTTTCATTCTCTGTGTCAGCCTCATTAAGGAAGCTTCAATGAAGTCTTTTCAAAACCACACAGCACAAAAACAATGATGTGATTGCAGTTTGGAAGGAAGTGGGATGCAATTAGCATATGAACATCAAAATGTTTCTGCAGTCTCCATTAGCTGCGTTCTCTATATCTCTTTAAGATTCCTCCATATTTCCCACCCCCTCCTCCCTCCTCCCCAATTCTGTTCCGATTCCTATTTCTCAACTGAAGTCCAAGGTTCTAATAACCAGCAGCAGGAAAACTGTTGAAGGTCGTGGTTCCAGGCAGCACAAGCTCATCCTGGGTTACACCTGAGAGCTCCTGGCCACCACTTCAGCGTCACCAAAGGCACTTTGCTGAGTCTAGAGTCAAAACGACCCCCCTCTTGCTGTCTCAGGTCAGGCTTCAAACTTCACCATCCACCAAGGACAAGCCCCTGACACTCAGCACTTACAACTGCCCCGCTGGGGTTGACGGGACAGAGCAGGAACCTCGCAGCCGCCTGAATGCAGCCCTGGCGAAGCGGCCTCAGTCGCAGCGATAACGAGGACAAACTCAGCTCTGTGGCAGACTCTCTTCACGTATTTAGGCTTTTCAAAGCCATATTATTCCCAAGTTCCTGCTGACGTACCACCCAAGCAGGTGACACGGGAGCTGTTCTGAAGATGCAAAGAACCAGTGCCCCGTGATTTAGCACCAGTGAAACCGGTGCTCAGGAGCCCCGGAGCACCAAGTACAGTTTGGGTAATAGCTACAACAGGGAGAGGAGAATAAATACGACACTGTAGAGCCCTGGAAAATACTGTCAGCAGGAACAGACACACAGTCCAACACAGGGTTGAGAAATAGCTCTTTCTACTGAAATCTGTTAAAGACAACAACCTACCCTGACCGCAGCCCTGTGCCTGCTGCGAGGCAGCGCGGCCGGCTGGGGCCAAAGCAGCTCAAAAGGGCAATTATTCTGTAGCCTGTTATTTATCAGCTCATTAAATAATCAATAGTTACCTTGTGAGAAAGGCTTCTTGCCTCCTCCAGGTATCTCATTCTGCATGAACTTTGGTGCCCTACAGCAAAGGGGGACACTCCTTTTAGTCTGATTTGGCACATAAAGCACGGTGCCCCCGCCCAGCCCCGGGCACACCAGATGGAAGGATGCTGACTGCTGTGCCCAGAACTTAATAAACACTTCCCTCCAGACACCTGGGTTAATTTCTCTTTTCTCTACAAATTAAGAACATTGCTTCTGCCCTCTCCACCACTTTCCCTCGTCAATCCACTGTCTCACTTCGATCCTCTCGGGTCAGATTTAAACCGAGCTCCTTAGTGCAGCTGGGCTCCCGCTCCCCCTCCAGCATACCCCAGTGCCACCAGTGCCCAGGACACCCTTTCCACAGCTCCGGGACCATCCCCATTTGACAGGCGAAGTGTCCCAACACCAGCAACACAACTTCCCATTTTACTGCCAATACCTGCTTACTTGAGGCAATGGAAGTAATCCCTTGCAGCCACCCAGAAGGGTTAAAATAAGAACTTAAATCTCAGCTACGAGGTTTTAACACTGAAAAAAACACCTCCAGCCGTTAGCACCAGCAGCTAACTAATACAATTCTTCTAAAGGTGAAGTGAATAGGGTTTCTCCCATTCTCTAAAGACTGCAAAGACAATCTGCCTTAATGAAGAGGCACTGGAAAGCAATTCAAAGCCCACGCAGCCCTGAAGTGGCAGAGCTCTGCGAGAGAGCTCCAGCCTGGGTGTGCTGCCACCTGAGCTCACACTGCTCCTGCTCTCAGCGGTCCCTTGTCTCCCACATTCTGACCCCAGCTGTTCCCTCTGGCTCCCTCCTGCTCCCCAGCACGATGCTAAAATACTCGGGGGGTGTGTGAATTCTGCATCTTTACAGTTATTTTGTGGAAGGAGTTCCCCTTTTTTCCCAGTCATAGCCATGGGGAAAGTCATTTCTGCCTTCGCTGTGATAGATGCCTGAGAGAAGGTTAATAAATATTTATAGGCCTAAATGCTCAGAGGCACAAACAATCAAGTCTTTTGCAAATGTCAGAGAACCTGGAAGAGTCTACGCAGATCCCTGAGCACCCGACGGTGTGGGCAGATCCCGCTTTTGCTGACACAGAGAACATCAACTGCGCCGACTACCAGAGGCTCCGGGGAAGCATCTCCTGCAGACCAAGCTCCCACTCTAAACATCAAAGAGATAGTTTCTCACGGGCCTTTTGTCCAAATCAGCCACCACTTATTTATAACAGAGCAACCCCGACTTAACCAAAACCAGGGTGGTGCGGCTCCATCCTGCTGACAAGGCAGGGGGCAGAGCCCGGTGCCCGTTTTGGGTCCCCATCCCACTATTCCACATGATACTCTCACACCCTGTCCTGGTTTGAGGTAAAACGAACCAATTTTCTGTTTTACAACTTTACTGTCTTAGCTGGGCCTCTTCTAACGAACTAAACTCTGAAATGAACAGCACATTGGTCAGAATCTTGAATCTCTTTAATTTCTTCCTCTCCTCTCTTTTTCTCAAAGGGGGAGGGGGGGGACACATCTGTCAATCAGGTTTTGGTAAATTTGGGTGAAACCACGACACACCCAGACAGATTTGCTAACACACCAACTGCCACATCTCTTGCTGGAGTTCTGGCTGCTGAAATACCGCTCTGTTCCACATTACATTGTGCAATCCACCCCGCATGTTTAAAAGCACTTTCTACCTCCACAGAACGTACCGAGGAGCCGAGAGGCATCGCTCCCGCCATCTATCACAGAACTGGAACAACACAGCCCCAAAATGGCAGAAAAATGCAGGGCGTGGTGTTTATTTTATTTGAACTTGTCATTTGGAGAGTAGAGGTCTCAAGCCTAACACGGAAAATCATAGACCCTGCAGAGGACAGTGGTGATTGTACAAACATAAGAAAAAAAAAAAAAGACGGAGAAATTGCAGTTATTCAGTGAACAGCCAAAAAAAAAGAAAAATCTGTGACCTGGCAAGTGACCTCTTTCATGCCATTGTGTTCTTTTTTGAGAGCTTCAAGTGTTTATGTTACACTTTAAGCAGTTACGAGATTCACAGACCACTTTGCACTGAAAAAATACAATAATTTCTTGTTTTGTGCATTAAAGGAAAGGGGAGAAATCAATCCGATCAGCTCTGGGAGGGAATTTTTAATGCAACACACAATAACGCGCTGTCACTGCGTGAAGACAAGCCGTAAATAACACGGGAAAAGTAAGGAAAATCCTTTCCCGACTTGTTTGCATCTCAGGCCATGTGCAGAACCATCGCTGACATTAAGAGATTCATTGTTTTCAATCTGTATATCCCGGGGCTTTGGAAATGGAGGACTTCTAAATTACTGCCAATTAATTGCACTATTTGTATTCCTGGTAGATCTGAAGCAAGATTTAGTTACTGAGTTTTTAAACGAAGAGAACAAGTGTCGCAGCCTCTTTTGGTTTCCCTCCCCCCCCCACCGTCTAACTTATGCATGCCATTTATTTTAATTATTTAAACACATTTGAAGTGCACGCTAAACAACATACTTCTCAATAAATGACATAAGTGCTCAGAAACTGCTTACAGTGTTGGCCTCCCCTGCCAAATGGCGCTGTCCTGACTGCCATCCAAGAAGCCCTACCAGTAAAATCGAATTTGAGCAGGTAGATTAAGCTTTTTTTGTTTGTTTTTTGTTTTTTTCCCCATGGATTTCCAAGAGCTGTCCCCAAATGCCAGGAGGGGTTGGGGGAGAAGAGATAGATGAGATCGCCATCCACCTGGAACTGAGTTGCCTCAATTCTTTCCCCTACGTGTTGGTCGATAAAGGGCTCATGATTACAAACGAGGACATGACATTTGAGAAGCACGGAGCAGGCACCGGTCCCTGTCAGCACCCTGAGGCACAGCCACACCAGGGCGCTGGGAAGGCAGCAGTGTGGGATCTGGCCAGAAGGACACCGATGGAGGAGACCTGTCCTACACCCACAGGTACGGGCCATTCCCACACTGTGCCGGGCTCTGTTAATTTGGGCACAACTCCACACAAAGGCCAAGTGACCTCCATGGGAATCAAGAACTGAAGGGGTATCAGGAGAGGTTTGGCATCCGGGAACCAGATCATCAGCCAGATTTGCCATCCTGTCTCTTGACCATCACTAGTACTTAGAGGACAACCTCCTCCCAATCCTCTCAACCCAAGCATGCCCCGTGCTGAAGAGTAGCACCCCCTGCACCAGTCTGACCCCCTGGCACTGGAGACACAGAACATGGTCCCAATATCCCTTTTTGGGGGCAAAAGCAGTGACAGACACAGGGACGCATCTGACATTCAGACTGTGGTCCAGAGCTCAATGGAGTCCAACAAAGAGTTCCCGTTGCACTGCGCAGGAGTTGGGTAAAACCCAGAAAATATAATCCCAACAGCCATAATCCTCCATTAAAAAACGACAACAAAAAAAAGAATGACCAAAAATTTCAGAATTCAGCTGTGGTTCTCTCCCTCCCCAAAAAATCAACTGCAGAATTTGCCAGAGAAGTTTCTCCTGAGGACACTCAACAAGGACGGTGCTCCCTGCCTCTGGCACCGCACCACGAGCCCTGGAAGACCAGGAGGCCTCGCCGTTGCGTTCGTGGTGTCGCCGGTTCTGTGAGGCTTATGCTGTTGTTCTTCCTAAACTCATTTTTGGAAAAAAGCCAGCGCTATTTGCTTCTTGGGCAGAGAATATGGAATTACCGTAAATTATATTGAAAAATTAGATTCATTCACCGCTGTGATAATTGATCTCCCAATCTGTCTCGGAGAGTTAGCAGCTGGTATGAAAATAAAATGCAATTTAAGTTTTTATTTATTTAAAAAAAACCCACCCCACTTTAATCCAAGCATGGCAACAAATAAGGGGAAGAGGAGAGAGCAAGTTTCTGTATTTGCCAGTCTTAATACTAAATACTGATGATAAGAAAACAAAGCAGGAGGCGATTCTGCAGGTATTTGAGAAATTCCCAGTCCATTGGCATTAAGCACGGCACACACCACAGGTGGGTTTTATACCCTCACAAATAATTAGGTGCAATTGTACCTCAGCCCTATGGAAAAAAAAAAAAAAAGATTATGGACAAGGACTTGCGTGGAGCAGAGGCTCTCTCTTGGGCTGTCACTCTTAGAAGAGCTGGGATTGATGTCTCCGAATGGATATTCCACAAGTGGCTCCAGGAATTGAACTCCTCTATAAAGGTCTCTACAACTGGGCCCATCAAATCCACCGGCAAGTTTTGACCGTGTTCAATTCATAGAGAAATGAATCAGATCCAAACCCTCGGGCTCGTGGCTGCTGTGGTCATTAAGCCTCTTCTATGTCAGTCCGTGCAAAGATCACATCACACACTACAGATGGAGACAGGATTTGATTTTAACATTGAGATGAGCTGCAAGGAAATGCATTTTTATCTGCTGGGAGCAGAAGGAAAGAAGTCCATAATTCACAATAACCAAATAACTTACAAAGTGATGGGCCAAACAGCGTTTTCAGGTGGTTGAAAAATCTCATGCTGTCATCAGTAATAAAATAAGAATGATAATCCTCTTCCCTGGCTGAAGTGGACCGTCAGGAGCGATGGAATGGACATGATGTCATTAGAAACCCAAGATAATGGTGTAAGGTTGATGGGAAGATCCTGGCTGGAGCCAGCTCAGTCTGGCAGCCCCATTTGAAAGCAACAGATAAACACAATAAGCTCTTCATCGTTGCCATCCCTTGAACATAGAACATGGAGCCTTTTTTGCATTATTTCCCTCTGTCCCTCACAGGGATGAGCAGCAGTGAGGCTTGGAAGTATCTGGCACTTGAAGGAAGGTTTCAGAGAGACAAGAGTTCTCCTCTCAGCACATGAGTGGAGAAAACAGAAGGCCTGACCCTGACATTCCGTTCAGCAAGGGAGGCTGAAACGACTCCACCAGTAATTCACAGCTGTCGGAGGAGTATAATTCATCCCTCTTGTACCAGAGGCTTTCATACATTGTGAAACAAATTATTAGCTGGAGTGGCTGTCTCTTCTAATTACAACTGTAAATAATATCACAGAACTAGAGCAGAGCCCAGAGAATCCCAACTTCCCAGCATTACAACGAAAGCCTTTCCGATGGCACAGTTAGGGTTACATCAGTCTCACAATTCAAAAGAAGGGGTTTTTTTAACCTGTTTCAGAGCTGGGGCATTTGCCGAGCATCAGTTGGGTACAACAAGGTGTTCACCCACCTTAACATACACCCACCCTGCCCTATACCCAGCACCCAGGCAGGCCAAGTGTCTTCTTCTGTCCTCAACTACTCCTCGTCTCCCGAAACTGAACTGCCACCTCGGTTGCACGATCGTCCCTCGCCAGCTACAGTATTGTTATCCCAGTTCAGTAGGTTAAGATCATCTTTATTATTATTCCCACTGTTCCTGATTTGCATGCTAATCGTATCCAGGAGTTCAAATCTCAATTAGGAGCCCACACAGCCAAGAAATACACAATTCATTCTGAGGCTGTAAGTGTGTTAACGTACTTAGACTCACAATGAAGAGCAACTCATCACATGACAATACATTTCCTTCTGATTAATTCTGTGTCATTGAAAGGCTTCATAGCAGTTGGTTAAGTTAAGGCATGTTACTTGATAGGTTGACTGCTTTTTATTGTTATGTATTTTATATTTCAGTCCCAAAGAGACCATCTGGGTCTTGGGGTATGGCCTTTTCCTTATTTAAAAAAAAAAATAATCAAATAAAATTAAATAACTGTTGGTCCAGCAACATTCTTCCAACAGGCTTTTCTTCACCATCACTTGGGATGGAATGAACCCTGCAAAACTGCTACGAAAACACTGAATTCATCAACCGAGTCCTGAGAAAGAACAGCAGTGAGTGGGCTAAAGCAGGGAATTCACTCTCTTGAAGTCTCATCATCACAACCTCACACCCTAAGCTCTTATCCTAAAGTTCTGCTCTGCAGCTTCAGAAAAAATCCCGTTGTGTCCCTGTGTCCACAAGGGCTGCTCGGAGCATAAGGCTGGGGGGCCATGAACATGGGACCCTCCTACCCAGGGACCACAATAAGCTCTTAACAGCAGAATCTACAAATACAAAAAGTAAAAGGGACTTTTGCCTGGGTAAGGACAGAGCGAACCGATCACCTTGTTCTGCTTATCCATGAGGTTTTTTAATGGTGTCAACAGGTTATTGTGACACGATTTCGGTGCTCGTGTACAGTGACACCCACCACGGAAGCAGCATCTGAGATGCATGAGATTTTCTCTGCTCCCTTATTGTACTCGAGGTGGCTGCGACAGCGATCTGAAGGTAATTATCCAGCAAGGTCACTGCACCACGGAGTGCGGGAGGACAGAAGTCATTGCTCACTCCACCGCTGCTGTAAGGCCACGAGGTTAAGGAATTGATGAAAGACCCGTGAGATATTTTCCGCTTTTCCCTTGCAGACCCTCATGCATTTGTGAATTCTCTTTCCTCCCCTGCTCACCAACTGCACAGAGTTTGGATAATGTTTATTGCATCTTGGGGAGGTAATAAATTGGCAGCATAATGCGAGATGGGTCAGCATGACCAGCGTGGACTGTCATACGGCAGCCACAGAGAAATGGTGTAGGAAAGCTCCTGAAAATTTACACAAAACAGCAACTAAGCAAAGAAACCAGGCTTCAGGTGAAATCATACTGCAATCCATCGCTAACGAGCATTACAGCACACAGGAGGCTCCAATACTGCAAAGCGTTTGGGTACCACCTGAACCGTACACAACCGCTGCTTCCAAAGGCATCGGACCAAGCCCCATCGCTGGGACAAGGGGCTCCACGTGTCCCCTCCCACCGAGCGTCAACGAAGCACTTCAAAACCACTGATAACCAGCAGACCTCCAGCCAACGGTAGGTACAGCTGGAGCAGCACAGATGCTTCATAACAACAGCTCCTCCGAGGGCTCCGGGCTGGATTTTGGCACCTGACCCGCTGCGAGCAAAGAAAATGATCCAAGCATCGGTGCGCTCGCCCAGCCCCTTCTGATCATTAGCTCTGCAAGGACTCCGCATTATTAAACAGAATTCAAAGAAGGTTTCTTAATCATTGCTCATTACTATGGTAACACCAGGCAGGCAGACAGGATTACGCAAGGTCCTACACGCGGGCGAGGGGGAGACATCTCCCGTCACTGAGCAGGTAAGTCAGCGAGCCAGGGAAGGGGAACAGAGAGAAAAAGCTAGCCCAGGGTTTCCCCCGCTAATTACCCACTCAACAATTAATACTGCAGAAGAATCTAGAAGCCCAAACCTTTCAGTGAACTCCTGGGCTTGGTGCTGTACAAAACACAGGGGAGGGAGGTGGCTTTGATAAAGAATTCTGATTGCAAACAAAGCAGAGAGCAAAGGAGTTGGAAATAAGCTCTTTAAGGTCGGGGTAAATCACAGAAGCTACTGCAGCCAGAGCGAGGTGTGTGAGCACGGGGAGCACCGGTGGTCCCACTGTAACTGCTCACACTTAAGGTCTCATCTGGCCATAAACACGAAAGTTCTCGTTCCTGAAATGAAGGAGAAGGACGTTGCCACCCCAAAGCACACGCCAGCTGCCTCCCCGCGGGCACCTTCCCTTCAAGCCTGCCCTTGGGCAGTTGTGTCAGCCCAGAAATCATTCTGCTCCTGTTATTTCTGGGCCTCGTACACCACAGCCTCCAAACGGCACTTGTTGCATTGGGTTATTATATTAGGAGGGAAGGGGGAGGGATAAAAATCCTTTTATATCATTACAAGAAAATGATTAGATAATTACTCAGCAGGTAAAGCAGAACATATAGGAAAGGGCTGTTCTCATCATCACTCCTTGAAGCATCTTGTCTATATTATTAGGAAATGATGTATTTGTGCCAGGCTAATTCATATGGATTGTAATTTCAGGACATAAATTACCCCCTGTCATGTGTACTCAGCACAGAGGAACAGCAGCAGAGGTGCTAAATGTTTAAACAAATTTTGTTAACAAGCTTTTTTTCTTCTCTCCAGCCTCTTGCCCTCTTTTTTCCATCTGCTGGGAGCAGGGTGGGGAGGAGAAGGGAAGGGCACATCCTGGGCACAGACAATGCCCAAAGTGGGAAGCCGAGGGCTCAGAGGAGAAACGCCCAGCAGAGACCCACTCATTTTCCAGACACCTGGAAAAATGTAAGACCTCTGATTGTGGAGCCCCTCTGTCGAGTTCAGCGATGATCATTCATAGGTTTCGAAGCAACTGGGGACGCGGCGGAGCTGCTCCTGCACACACACATCCTGCCTTTGGACAAACAGTCCTAACGAGCCCACAAGCCTCATTAATTTCCACAAGTCCTACTGACCCACAAACCAGGGACAAGTGTTGAGCAACACACGAACCCGTCCCACCATGAAGAAAAGCTCTGAGAAGGGAAGAGTGTTTGATTTGGGCACCCCTTTATTACCACCGGTATTTATGGGCCCACATTTTTTACTGGGCTGCACACTAAGGGGCTGCCAAGTGCAGATATAGATATTTCTTACAGAAAGCTATGCCCTAAAACATTCCAGGTTACCTTTTAGAACTTATTCATAGGTTCTCTCGTAGGGAGATAGCTTAATGGTGCAAGAAATATGTATATAAAAGGCTGTATACATTCTGTTTTCTTGGTGATAGAGATATTATGGTCCATCAAGTAAGTAAATTAATTTAGTGTATATGGAAGAGGAGGACAAAAGCAAAGGAGAATTCCCCTTGTGAAAATCAGTATCCAAGCATCAAGCTCCTCTTTTCTTATCTTCAAGCCTTGTACAGCTTCCAAGACTTTTTCTAGAGTAGCCAAAAAATCTGCACAAAGTGTTTGGAGGGATGGGGCAGCACCTCTTCTCCCTCAAGCTTGAATAGGTTTTCCTCTTCACATGTTACATTTCTTTCTGCCGATTCACCACGGGAACCCAGGCTTTCTCCTCATGCTCTAAACACACGGGGATTATCTCTATCTGCCTTCCATCTTTATTTTGGAGATGGTTCACTTCCTCCAACTATTTCTCACTATCACCTTGCGAAATACGTTTGGATGCTAAGCAGCCTTATCAAACGGCTGTCAGAAGTGGTGCTTGAACAGCCCCAAGTGGAAAAAAAAAACCCAAACCATCTGTGGATTGCAGGCTAAATTATAAATGATGTGAAGACCAAGAGAGTGGGTCTGCACTTTCCCTTGCCCTGGACACCCCCTCCGAGGTCCCCTCAGATCAGCCCTGTGGCCACACCAGAGTATTCCTGTGGTCAGCAGCACCCACGCTTCAGTTGGAGCCATAGCATCACTGCAAGTAAAAGAATCCTCTGGAACATCAGACGTCAGGCAGGGCCATACCCAACAAAGCCTTTTTCGGAGCAGATTAGCAGCAGCAGAAGGGGTATCCCTGCATTTCAGGTAACCCACTCGTCATCGCCAGAGTCACGCCAGTGAGGACCGTTTCTCTGGTTCCCTTCGGAACAAGACACAGATCCCAGGAAGCACAAAGAGGGGGAAGAGCAGCAACTTTTAGACAAACCCCAAGTTGTGATTTCATTGCCTTTAGCATTCCTTAGACCTATTCTCACTCTGTTCAGATGCCGGGACATTGAGCAGGGAGTGTAGAAGTGACATAATCTGTGGCTTTGTGTAACAAAAACCCACCATTTATTTGAGCAGCGGGGAAAGGAATCTCTTTTGGAAACCAGATAATCCAGAAACTAGTGCTAATAAGTTATTGACTTTCCTACAGCTCTTCCAGGACTGGCTGATGGCTTCCAGTAATCACTTTGCTCCATATGCACGGAGTCCAGCTGTGTCTTTTTGAAGATCTCATTTATGGCAGCCTGCGATAATGTGATATTTTAGCAACGTCAGCTTTTGCGCAAGATATAAAAATCCTCCGATTTATTACCCCTTGCTCCCAAGTGCACACAGAAAAGGGAAAGAAACCCATAAAAGTCTCTCATTCACGTTTAGGTGAACAGGACTCCTCTTTCCTGTCCCCCCCCTGCAGTTGTATCAAGCTCCCTGCCAAGCGCAGAGGAGCCACATGCCCTTTCTGCTCTGCTAGAAGCGTTCAGCTTCCGAAAGGCTCTGCCAGGATGTGCAGATGAAGTACAGATGCAGCAGGCAGGATGCTTGCCTAAGAGCTGTGAAATGTTATTTCTGCTCCAGTCTCTGACACCAACCTGCTCTTTGTCCTGGTCAAGTCACATAATTGTATTTACTATTCTGAGCACAGCTGGTCACATCTACATGGCACTAAGTGACACAACTGCAGCTGGAGCTGATGTACTACAGAGGCTTTAAATTAGCTAGCTTGAGCACAGCCAGCAGATTAGTGTTTGGGAGTGTTGGTGCTAAGATTTACCTGGGTGATACTCAGGGTAATTATCCAAGCTGCACTCCGTGTTAACAGAGCAACTGTTGGCAGATGAGATTCAAGCAGCAGTCACCTCTAATCGTACCACTCTCCGCAAGTTCTTTGGGACCCGCAGTCTCTCTTACGCCGTTTCCAAAGCACCTGGCATAACGACATGTTGATCCAAGGAGGGCTTCCAGGCAAATATCCGATACTAATTAAAAAGATGAGCAAGCTCAGCTCTGTAAAGCAACATTCCCTGCTACTACCACGCAGTCAATGAACAGCAGCTGAGCATCTGCTCCTTACTACAGCTGGTGATGCCTCTAACACCAGACAGACCTGCTCACAGGTAACCCCCAAAACCCTGGCACTTATTGGACCAATTAAAACAAGTTTTGTTAACGTGGCTAGTGGAGAACAGACCCAACAGGCTTTGGGCTCGTGGCACATCGGTGGCACTTGGAAGCAGCGGAGTGACTTGGGAAAGTCAGGAAAGGTTTTAGAAGCACCAAAGAAGTTCAGAGAGGACGTGTCCCTCAAAGGCAGCAGAGCATCTGCCCTGCGACAGTGGGCACACTCGCCTCCACCCAGGAGGTCCAGTGGTTTTCCACCTTCGGTGCAGCTGACTTCGGGAAAACAAGATGATTTGTACATCAGTGCTTTAGGTAAATCCTGCCTAAATAATCAAAACTGTCCTTAAAAGCACAACATTTTTTAGAAGAGTGAAGAAAGCTTCTTGATATGATGGCAGTCGGGAAAAGGGGGCCAGGGAAGACTTCCTGGGGTTGGGAAGGGAAGAAGAATGATTTTTATTTTTTTTTTCCCTTAACTGAATCAGCTTTGAGTGTTAAACTAAACCACTGCAGGGACTCCCGGGGGATCATATCCTGTCAAAGGTTTGTATTTCACAGCTGCTCTTTCAAAGGTTAGG
This sequence comes from Pedionomus torquatus, assembly GCA_013398155.1. Classification (NCBI taxonomy): domain Eukaryota; kingdom Metazoa; phylum Chordata; class Aves; order Charadriiformes; family Pedionomidae; genus Pedionomus; species Pedionomus torquatus. Next base: position 27,774 of record VZRU01020740.1, read on the forward strand.
GCAGCACATTTGCTAGGAGAGAGAATGATAACTTTGTCCTTCAGACTAAAATAACAGAGCTGAACATATTTTCATTCAAACAAGAGCAGAATTTATAGGATAAAGGGTAAGTGGGTGTGGATGTGTGCATTGGAGGGGAAGCAGAACAGAGTCCACAGAACATCACTACAAGGATCACAGAAGATACTCTGTGCCCTGGGGAGCATGTGGGGAGCTGGACACTGCTTCACCTACTGAGCCGAGGGGATGCAAAAAGCTGCAGCAGGGGAAGCTCTATCTGGCTGAGACACACTCGCTGCCCTCCAGTTTGGGTGTCAGCAAGACAAAACTGGAGGAGGACGAGCTGATCTACCAAAGACCTCAAATCACTCCATCCCAGTGAGAACAGCAGGGGAGAAATCAATAACCCGAGCAAGAAACTGTAATAACAACTGACATTTATACAGCATCAGATACCCAGGTGTCCCCAAACACTTGACAGATATTACAAGCTGAACTGATTTACAAGCAGGGGATCTGGCTCCTTGCAGAACATCGATTCCCACACCAAGGCGAAAGAGCTCCTTTGGATTTTGTGGCAACCTTCTCCCATCACTCCGTTTCAGGGGTGAGGGTCCAGATGTTTTCACCTTCCACATCTTGCACCATTTAATGCAGAGATTCCCTCCAGCCCAGGCAAGGCATCTGACCTTCGGGGGAGGCAAATGTTTGTTTTGCACAGCAGGACAGAAAACACCTGACCACGGTGCAGCCAGCCCCATACACATCTTCACGGTGTTCTGCTCACCTTGTCATCTCCTCAGCCCTTCACGTCAGGAGTCCAAGTTACACATCACCCTGCTTTATGTCAGACAGCAAACTATTCCAAGCAGCCCCTCGTCATGGATTTGCCTTTGGCACAACTGCTCAGCAGAGCCAACAATGACATTTTCAACCGGGTGTTTCCTTCTCTTTGCCTCGGTCTTGCCCTTCTTTTAAGGGGAGGGAAAAATGAAAAGCGGGAGAGGATGTAAGAAGGAGATTGATAGGCTCAGTCTATGCAAAACAGATAATCACTGTCTTGTCACTAACACAGGCAGCACAGGGCTGATGGCACAAACAGCTCCAGGATCCCCGGCGCCTGTGAAAGCTTGAGACACTCAAACTCATTACTGCAACTTCTGGCAACACCACCCACAGCAGGCGATGGCATCTTGGTGCTGGATTCCAAACAGGTCCAGCAATAGTGAGGAAGAGCTGGAAACCTCTGTAAGATCTGAAGGATGAGACAGAATCCGGCTCAGCATCGGGAAGAAAGGGCTGCCAAGGGCACGCAGCATCCGTTACATCTCACCTCCTTGAGGACCAGCTCGCCCGTATCGGAGCAGAAGGGCACTACTGGAGCTCACAGAAGGCAGAGCCCCTGCCCTGCACACATGGTAAGAGGTTCTCACACCCAGGGGATGGAGTGCCAAGCTCCAAGAGACCGCACCACTCCCTTCTCTTCCCCTGGCACTATGGGCACTGCTTAAGAGAAGGGCTTCAATTTAATATCTAACATACAAACATTACATTTCCACCTTTCCTTTGCATCCTTGAGCTGATGCAACTGTTTGGTTCTAATAACATTGTAAGCATATGGGGATTTTTTTTTATTATTAGTAATAATAATAAAAAAAAATCCTTGAATTTTTCATGTGTTTTTCATCTTGTGTTTTCCTCCTCGGGGCATCCTACCCATGCCACACGACGAGCGTAGGAGGAAGCGAATGGAGGCAGCTGGATGAGGTAGCTGGGCTGTGAATACCAGCAGGATTGCCCTCTGCACTCAGCAGCAGCGCAGCAGCCTCACCCAACACGGAGCCCACGGAAAAACAGGGACCTTGGCTGCTTCTCCCTACTTTCCTTTTCCCTGAACGGATACTCTTGTTGTTTCCCCGAGTTTCTCTTCCTCTCTGACCCTTACTCATTGCACAGCTGTAGCTTAAGTTAGCAGGAGAACGCTGATTTTGGGTGATGCCAGCTGTGGAACGAGTCCTTCAACAGCCACCTGCCAACTGCTTTCTGCAGAGGCAACCGCTCCTTCTCTCCAGATTGCTGGTTTTCAAATTAAATATGCAAGAAAGGTGGGAAGTTCTGTGTGGGGAGACCGAAAGAAAAGCAAAACCAGCCGACGTCCAAACTTTTTAAAGGGCTTCCTGAATTCCCACTTCACATTTCTCCCTCGGAACGTCGGTGCTGCTGATCATCTCCGCCACTCGGGGATGCGTGACAATTCCTCTGCTACCTCGATGAGCCCCGGGAGAAGAGCGGAGGATGGGTTTGCATCCAACCGCTGCAAAGTTTTCCAGCTCCCTACAGCTTGCACATGGCAAAAAAAACCAACCAAAAAGCAGCTCAGCAGGAGGTTGTTGAGACTGAGATGACAGAAAACACTCCTCCTTTCAGGCAGCAGACAGGCTGGCAGGCCTGGGGTGGTTTCAAATGAAGAGAAAAGTTGTTCTAAAAATCTTCAGTTGTTTTTCTTCCAGAATCAGTGTCAATCCAGGGAAGGAACCCGTTTGGGTTCCCAACTGTGACTAGAGATTCCCAGCAAGTCAAGACACTGGGAACAACCTCGAGGAAGCGGGAATAGGAAAATCCTATGGCGAAGGATGTCCTCTGCCGAGGGGTCTCATCCAGCCCCCAAAAGCCTGAAGGCCACTGAGTGAAACTCTCTCAGCTGAATCTGTTGCTGTTTTATTGGTTACTGCTAATGTTCTTCTTATTCTTGAGCTCCTCTGGTATGAACAAACCCAGATGAAGCTTGCTACTATCAGAAAGAAGTAATTGTGGGAGGAACTTAAAAAAAAAAATAATCTCACTGGTGTTTGTTCAGCACTGTAAAACTGACTTTGTCAGGCCTAAACAAGCGCAATTAGTTCCACTGAGAAGCTTTTCAGTTCTACACGGGAACACTAGAGCTTGGTTTAACACCCATCGAGATACTGTTTCCCAATTCAGATTTTTCTGGCTGCACAGACTGGGTGACCCAACAGGCTTCTCCCCGTCTGCCAGTCCCACGGCAGAAACCCCCAAAGCCCACACAGAACGGTTTTTGCCAGGTCCCAGCAGCTAGAAGAGGGTCGGGGTGAGGGCATGTGCCCTCCTCATAGCGAAAGCTCTGCCCACAAGAGACAGCACGAAGAAAAAGCAGAGGGGAACCTGGTGGAGAGTCACACCAAGGAGCTTCAATGGCAAACACTCTGCATGCATAGAATCATAGAATGATTAGAGTTGGAAGGGACCTTGAAGATCACCCAGTTCCAACCCCCCTGCCCTGGGCAGGGACACCTCCCACCACACCAGGTTGCTCTAAGCCCCATCCAGCCTGGCCTTGAACCCCTCCAGGGATGGGGCAGCCACAGCTTCTCTGGGCAACCTCTTCCAGTGCCTCCCAAGCGTTAACTGTGAACAGCATCACCCGCAGGAGTCAGGGCTGGGGTGGTGGCAGTGACTGCAGGCACCCTCCATCTGCTCCAGGCAGCTTGGATTTCGGCTTTTTAACTTTGCTCCTCGGTAACGTGGTCTCTCAGTAGCTACAGGAGACCAAGGGAGACCTGCTCTCACTCACGCTCCCCACAGCCCTGGCAGCCAGCACGGCCAGTCTGAGGATTTACTAGGAGCATGCCGGTCCCCAAATCCCACTTGTTAAAGTTTATTGTTATGACAAATCTCTTGTGCACAGGTAAGCTGTTGGAGCAACAGTTTGTCAAGCTTTTAACTTCAGCAGTGTTATATTCTCCTACCCCCAGGCCTGTCATCTCCCATAATGGAGCTGCTTAGCAAGGTGTCAGAGGCAGGCGGCCCCTGCCAAGGTTATCAGCAGAGCTCCAGGAATGCACCGGCCTCCCTCTCCTCTCCTCCTCCAACACCTAACCAGCTTCCCTCCAGCAGCACTCGCCGCAGACAGTTTGGCATCTTATTTCAAAAAGAACCGAAAACACGTTGCAAACAAACCCGCGGCCAAACAGACTCCATCCTCTGCGGCACAGCAAGCTTGGCATAGCTATGCTTGGCAGAAAGTTAGGCTGCAGTCTTCACCAGTGCTAAGCAAATCTTCTTTTCCTTTTCCATTATGAGTTTAGTTTCAGAAGAAAACTATTCATGGACACCTGCCTAAATCCAGGGGGGTTTTGACTGTGCCACGTTTATGATGACTGATCAGTTTCTGGTACCCAAAGACAGCACTGCCGTGTACTCAACAGCAGCTGGCACAAAGAGATCATGAACCCAATAATCCACACAGAGACAACGTACCCAGGTGATGAGGTGTTCCTGTGAAGCCTGGTTAGCACCAGTTACTCGTGCTAAGAGGGCAAAGCTACGCCCCTTCCCATCCGCTTTATCCACCTTGGTGTGCAAAAGAGGCATTAGAAACACCTTGCATTTACTGCACCCGCTTTGTCCCCCCACCCTGAGCTCGTACGGGGACACTGCACCACGCACCGGTGAACCTGAAGCACTCAGGCAATTTCAAGGCTTCAACAGAGAGCTGAACAGCCCCCAGCAACGCCTTGAGCCAAGGCTGCTGCGTGGACAGCAGGAACCACAGCAATTCTTAACACTCTCAAGTGTTTTAACAGCGCAAGTGGCCCTGTCACGGCGCATCCCCTCTCATCTCGTGCTGGTGGAGCCAGCAGAAGGCAAAGGAGATGCATCAGTTGCCGAACACGTGCTCCAACCATCCCTTCCCCACAGTTTTTCTACTTATCACACAGTAAGAAACCCTTTCATACCAACTGAGGTCCTTTTCAGGTAGTAACATTAAAATGATGACCTATTCTGAAAACACTCAAGCAAGATCTAAATTTAGATTAAACCTGGGCTTCTCCAAACACTTCAGGCACTTTAGTGCCAGTTCTACCTTGTCCTTGTATTATTTTTACATCCGAGAGGCAGCTCCTCAGCAGTATCTCCTGACTTACACTCAGTGAAAGGTTCACATTCAAGGTATTAGTTTTATGGCCTCTAGAAACACATCACTACATTGCTGAGTTAAAAACATTCAGCATTAAAGCCAAAATCCCAGCCAAAAGTGCACGTACAAGGCAGTATCTCCAGGCACCTTGTAAACCCACTGTCCTACACTTTCTATCTCAGTTTCTTTACTGTGATAAAAGCCTGAACATAGGATAGCAGGGCATTTACTAGAACTCAGGATTCCACCACTTCACTCCATTTTGACACAGCTTTTCTTATCCAACATACAGTTCATCATCAACCCACAAGGGTAAAACAGACACCATCGCCGCCTTCTTCAACGTACCTGTCTCCTAGAACTTTGACAACTGTCCTCACTTACAAAGAGCAGCAAATTAGTTATGGAGTCTCTCTCCATCCTCTTTCATAGAGGAACGACCCCACAGTTCTCAGTCCCAGATAAGCTGCTTCATTACTTTCCCAAGGAATAGGTGATCTTCAGACTATGACCTGGTCCAGCTTCTCACAGCATCTTATTTCAGCACAAGCACCTTGGGATAATTACAAACGGGGCATGACAGCAAAGGCAGACAAATAATCTAAACCCAAGGTCAAAGAGACTTTTTTTGCTATAGACCTCGCTGATAACAGAGTAATACTGTCCTGCTTTGCTGGTAATTCACACAAGGACGGACGACAGGAGGCTTTAGGCCAAGAAAGAAGCTAATGCCAAGTGTCTCAATATTGCAAACTGTTTAGGAAATGCAATAATGATGCTAAACCCAGCATGAGATTCACCTAACACAAGTCTTTTTCTGAGCACACTGTGCATTTTCAATCCAGCTTCTGATGTTCCAACTCCTTGCCCTGCCCAGTGCACGACAAACCCCTGCTCCCCTCTTTGGCAAGGAGGGTGAGAGCAAAGACTGAACCAGCATAAAACTGGTCCTTCTGGAAGTTTTAGCCTTGCTATCATTTTTCTGTGAAGTCGCACTAGGGAAAAAAATAAAAAAAGAAATAAAAATAAAATCCCTGTTCTACAGTTCTTGGCAATTTACTGTGTGTTCAACCAACTTTTAATCAGAGTACCGTACAGCTTGCAGCCAAACACCTTAAAATAGTTTAAGCTTTTTATAGCTCTGCTGTTACCACTGTCAAGCAAATTTATAACGTCAAACAACTAAACCGGGTCATTCTGACAAGAACTATTTTCCATGAAACTACACGGACTGACATTCACTATGTTCAACACGTGTGGAAGGTGCAAAGTCTCAGTCCCTGTCTCCATAGAGGAAAGCTGGGCGACACGGAATAACGGTTCCTAGGGAAGTGTTAGCAGATCTGGAAAGTGAATCTTGGTTCTGTTCTGCCCTGAGTGCTTTAGCAGCAATATCTCTGGCCTTCCGATACTCGCCTAGTCATATCTTAAAGCAATCGTATGCAAGACTACATATTAGGCAAAAGATCCAAAAACATCAAGAAGATTTGAGTGACCTGCTCTAGTGGGAGGTGTCCCTGCCTGTGGCAGGGGGGTTGGAACTGGATGATCTCTGAGGTCCCTTCCAACTCTAACCATTCTAGGATTCTATGATGATTCCCTGATCACTCTCTGTTTTCTTGTTTGTTATAACAACAAGGTAACGCACACATACCCGAGCCAGTGGAACGGTAGCTCTGTTGTAGGTGGGTCTATTGTAACTGTGAGACAGACAGTATTTACCCACTACTGCCAGACTTTATTCTACACCATCCTGCAAGTCAAAATTCCCCAGCACAAAAGCAGACACGGAGTCTTCTATACCAAGCACAAAAAAAACCCCCAAAAACCCTCAGAAATGGTTATGTGCAAAACACCTCCCACCAAGTTTGATACTGCTGGAGTGGCAACGGGAGCAGCCCACTGTGCAAAGCAGGGGAAAATTAGAAACAGAGCTGTCTAGTTACAAAAAATTAAAACTCCCATCCATCTTAATACTAAGCTCCTCAAGGTAGGAAATTGCATTTGCTGTGGAGCTCCGTAACATGTTCAGGCAGTACAGATGTGGAGTGCTGCTTGAAGCCATCAGGAGAGACGAACAGAGGACTCGAGCAGGTCTCCCAGAGGTTTCCATTGGGTGGTCAAGACCTGCAGAAGTTTGTGGGACAGCTGGTAACCACTGCCTTAACCAGAGCTTTTCCACGAAGAGGCCAGTGCCTCCCACACAGCTCTTCTGGATCTGCCAGCCTCCAGAGGCGTTTCACCAGCAGCAGCCCCAGGAGCACAGTTTAACGAGCCCACTTACACCTCATTCAGCTGTCTCCCCAAAAAGACACGTTTTCCCTGCACAAGGGACCAGAACTAGAGCCTTAACACCGACTCTAACTTAATATCTTTCCTTCCTTTTCCTTGGTTCTGTTCTTTAATCTTTTCTAGCTCCACGCATCCTTTCTTTCCTGCAAACACCCTATTTAGATTGCATCAGGAGGAGCTAACAAAAAGGGCTTCAGCATCCTGTCAGCAGATTACAGAAAGCCTTCTCGTTTGAGTCCATCCAGTCGGAAACGCGAGTAATTGATGTGAACTTGAAAAATATATGATTTGGAAGCAGGGGGTGGGGGGAGCTTCTCGGCAGCATCGCTGTTGTACCCAGCTCATACCCCGCTCTCTCACACGGGGCTGGTTAATCGGTAGCTCCATTATCACCTTCCCTTTCCTGCATTTACCGCGGGCACCGGAGCCACCGGGAAGGCAGCTGAAATGAGAACAGGGCACAGAGGCACATGCTGCAGCTTCACGTCTGCCGCTGCCATCTGAGAACGAAGCTGCAACGAAGGGAAAACAAAACACCCGACGAGGAGAGAGGGTGGTGGCTCTGCTGGCCCGAGCGTGGTGCTGTCTGGGGACGGCAGGTCCACGTTCCCCCTCCCCAGTTCACAGCCAGAGCTCCATTTCAAGAAGAAGTACAGATGTACGAGGGGCACATCTGCTCAGGAGCAGCGACTCCTCAGGAGGGTCGAGATGCATTTCTACACCTTGATCCTCAGACCCTGCAGCACGTCTAAGGCAAGGGCATCCGCTGGAAGGGCAGGGGTCCTGCTGCCCCCCCAGCTCAAAACCCAATCCTGAGTCACAGGAGTAAATCAGAGCCCGGTTGCTCAAAACACCCAAATGCCTGAGTACCTGGTTTAACATCCTGACATTTCCTTCCTTCAGTTATTAAAAGCTGAAATACCCTGCGCCAATTGCCATTCCTTGTACCAGAAAAACCCAACCTATAGACAGCCCTGCTCAGTTATGCAGCGTTACAGAAGTGTAAAGCAAACCATTCCAAAACATCATTTGAAACGATTATTATCTATATTGTGGCAGAGGCTCCAGGTGAGCTCAGAGTCCAAGCGATAACAGGTGGTATACATATTTTATTTCAATTAAATACTGTCATAGGGAGACCAGCCCAGGGCTAGAAGGAGCCAAGTTAGGAAACTACATGAAAAACACAAATAAAATGTATCACATGTTCATTTCAGTGAGGTTCACAGGAACTCGGCTGGCTGGTTGTCTGGGCAGCTCTCTCTGTTGTTAAGGAACGAGGCAATCTGTCCTCACCAGAGAAAGACCCTCTCAAAGTGACATTTTCTGTTGTCACCGTGGCCAGCCATGACTTTTGCTGAAGGGGAGGAACAAGTCCTGGGGCTCTCTCACCGACATCTCAGATGAACCCTGGCAGGTTTGTCTGAGCCTGTGCAGAAGAGCTGAGAACGGGACACGGGCAACTGCTGTCTGGTTGAAAGGACCTACAACTTGTCTGCAACAGCAAGGGGACAGGTCACGTGAGGCCACCTGTAGAAAGTCTTTGGCAAGGACATCTTCAGGGTAGACTTTTAATGTTGGAAAGAAAAAACCTAGAAGCTCTCTGCCACCTGGCCAACGCAGCAGCTGGGCAGCGCTTTCTAAAGG
>VZRU01020740.1:52014-62131 GCA_013398155.1 Pedionomus torquatus
TTACCAGAAATAATCATGGTAATTAACATACAGAGTCATAAGGAGGAAGATTAATTACAAAGCTGTAATTCATCTGCAAAACATAAAGCACGAGGAGAGCTTGACTCGGTGAGCGGTGGTGAGGGACCTGCGCATCCAAGGGATTCAGCCTGTGCTGCTGCCCAGACGGAGTGTCTGGTGTGGGGAGAAGGGAAACTGAGGCACAGAGAGACAATGACTCATCCCTGTTATCCAGAAAAATGGGTGGGTGGGAATGGGACCTGAAAGACCTCGCTCCGCTCCTTGCTGCGAACAGGGGACACAAGTCCTTTTTCATTATACTGAGTGTTTTCTGCCTTAGAATTCATGGAAGTTGTGATGAAAATGGGTTGAGGTTGCGTTGTTGAGAAACGTGTCGCTCTCCTGCACTCCGGGGCTGGCTCAGCAGCGTGCTCCGTCCTGGCTTGCAGTGCCACCTGTGAGTTTACACCAGCAGAGGATCCGGCCGGTTGGATCTCAGGCCTGTTGAGTAGCCGTGGGTTATTTTATGGAGGGAGGAGGGTCTGGGGTGAGGGTTGGCCCTGGAGTCTTATTCAGCCCAGGGCAGGGGGTTCTGGTTTATTACAATTGTAGGGGAGGGCTGATTCCTACAACTAATTGCCTTTTTTCTGAAGATGCAAGCAGTTGCTAATGACAGTAATTAACGCGATAGAAACAAGGTCAAACCTGAGAACATTTCCCCTCTAAAAGTCACTTTCTCGAAAGTCATGTCAAAATCACTGCCTTGGAGTAGCTTTAAAAAAAATAAATAAAAAAGAGGCAACTGATGATGAGCTGTTTGAATTATGTAAATGCTCAGGTATCCATGGGGTTTGACCTTTTTGCAGATGTAATTTAGCATTCAAGACACTGTCATCTTGCTGCCAAAGTCAAATTAGATGCTTGCTACTGCAATTGATAGCTGATATCCGATCTTCAAGAACAGGCAGTACAGAAAGGCAGGCGATGCTGCTTGCTACAGGAATGGGAAGCTGCATTTTTTTAAATATAAAGTGGTTGAAGAGTTTTGGATCCAATTCAGATGAGCAATATGCTTTTATAAAACCATGCACTTGGTTCTTCAGATCATCAGACCCCGTTTTATGCATCTGCGGTCCTGCAGGATGGCTCTGGGCTTCGGCAGCTCGCTGGGGTTGGCTCATCCTGGGCTTGCTTTGGACTAGCAGCACGGCCCTGGGCCAAACCTGCTCCTGGCCACGGGACCAGGGGACACTGACAGCATAGCCACGTTGCCCAGAAGTACCGCGTTTCCAGCTAGCAGTCAGAGATGGAAGGAGTCCTAATCTGAGTGAGAGCTTTTTCTGAGGGATGCCAGAGACTCTGCAGCTCGCAGAGCAGGTGCTTCTGAGCCTGGAGCACAGGGAGCGACAGGGATGCAGTGCTCAGCTCTGGACTGTCCAAAATCTATGGAAACTACTGATGTTCGTAGCGTGTTGGGTTATGGACCTGTGTAAGCTGCCCCATCTCCATTTGTCAACCTGGTCCCATCCATGCTGGCAAAAAGAAACCCAAGCCAAACCCCTCCTTGATTTGTGCCGAGAGCTTGGCTGCTTGCTGGAGGTGGCTCCTGCTCCCGGTGTGCCAGGTGCCCGAGCCAATTGCCTTCCCACCAGGTTTGATTCAAAGGGCCTCCCAGCCTCCCTTCACACTGAATCAGTGTCTGCTGTAGGAAGCAGAAATGACTCTGAAGAAACACCTGCTCTTTCTGGCCCTCGTTTGGCCACAGCACCTGAAAAGAGCCTCTTATTTCTCTGGAGCTGGTGGCCAGTAACTCACTGAACTCCCTGGCCCAGAGCCCAGCTAAAGGCATCCTTCTCTTTTCTGCTTGTATCAAAAAGGCTTCCCCATAGCCGTGGCTGTGCAGTTACGCTTCCCGGCTGGAACGAAGCTGTCCCAAGATTTCGGATCCTTTCCAAGGTTCCTTGCAGCAGCAGGGAGTAGTTCAGGTCCAAATGTCCGTCTGTCCATCCTTCCTGCCGGTGGAAGCTGCCTGCTGCTGCCTGCCTGGAAACGGACCCGCTCCTCTTCCTCCGAGGTCCACAAAAGCTCAGCAAAATGCAGATCTTCAACGGAGCCCATCTCGTGGTTCCCTGTGAGCCGGTGCAAATTAGTAAATGACTGTAAAAGAGCAGCGATGAAGAATGAGGCTGCGTGTCTGTTCTGTGCCCGGGCTCAGCAGAGCCCTGCAGGCTGCTGTTAGCGTTTTTCTTCGGCATTAGCCCAGTAATTTCCCTGAAGTTGCTCTGTATTTCCACAGGAGCAAACGAGAGCTAAAGCTGGCTCCAGATCCCTGCCTGTAATTGCTCCTCTGTTGTTGCCAAAAGTTCACTTCTGATCTGGTGCAAATTGTTCAAGTGCTTCCCACCTTGTGCCTTCGGTGCCACAATTTCCACCCAAAACTGGTAGAGAATTCTGCGTTGTGTTGTGCTAAACCCTTTCCTGCTTCCATAGGGCTGGTTTTGGGGGTGAGGGGCGCTTTGGCTGCAGCCTCTAAATTGGGCGTGTGTCCTCTGACTGCAGATAAGAGCGATTAACTGGATCCAGCTGTGTTGCCTTTACTGTTTAATGGTTCAGTTCAAATGCAGGTTTTGTATTTCATGCTTCATTATTATTTTTTTTTCTCCCCCGTTGCGTGGCCATTTGTAAACTGAAGGTGAACCGCACAACGTGTTCCTCCCAGGCGTGCAAAGAGGACAAATACTGAAGATAATCTGAAAAATTCTTTCCCTTGTTTGATAGATTCGTGATGTTTGAGTGGCTTTTACAAATCAAATCGGGACCCTTCTTCCCGTTGAGCTCATCTCACTGCGTTCAGGAGGAGTCTGGAGCCGCTGCCCCGTGTGCCCAGCCTCGGGCACGGCGTCAGCAGAAGGATGCTCCCGGAGGAGAACCCCCCGGGCAGTGGTTCTGCCTGTCCCTGCCGCTGTCATCAGGGGAGGGAAAGCGAGGGAAAGAGCATTTTAGTTGTCCCAAAGTTTGGAGATGACTGTCCCAGCTAATGGCATCCCCAGCATTGGGCATGCAAGTGTCACGTGGATGGCTCGAGAATGATAGGGCAAGTTTAGGGCTGCCACCACATGAGCTTCAGTGTAGGAAGGGAGAGTCCTAAGAGCACGACAGCTGTCGTCTGAAGGGCTGTAGGTTGAGTTTGCTGGGAAATCTGCTGAAGTTTTGGGGGTAAACATTTGCCTTTTCTTTTTTTTCTTAGCAATAATAGCTGCCGAGGCACCATGCAACTCTCCAGCTGACTTTCTGTAGGATAGTAGAATCATCATCAGTATTTAACTATTAAAAAAAAAGGGGCTTTCATGTTAGGAATGTTAGGAAAAAGGGCTTTCGTGTTTTTCATGTTAGCCCCCTGTTAGGGCTTTCAGGTCAGCCAGGTTTTAAAGTGTGAAGTGTTTTCACCTTCTGCACCTTCTGGTGAGTGTTTTCCAGTCATCTTGGGTTTAGACACTCAAGTTCAAGTTCTTCCTCTCAATTTGAAGGAGAGTAAGTTAAAAACAAACAGTGAGCTGGATTTCGAGAAATACTTCCTAAAAAAAAAAGCTATAACAGTGGTGCCTCCACTTTTTAAAAGCAAAAAGTCTGTAGAGGGAAGGAGTTATTTGTGTGTACATGTAGGTTGTTAGTGTCAGGGGTGTGCTCAAGAGAATAGATGGTCCTTGTGCGCGTGCAATTAATGTGCTTTAAAAGGGAGCTGATTGCATCCCTAACTCCACGTGTGAATTAGTTTGTCCCTTGGCAAGAAAAAAAGGTTGCCCGGAGGGACTCGGTGCCGCTGACGTACAGCCTGTAGTGGGGAGCCTGTGGACAGTCGGTGCTGTTGGAGGGATCCCTGACCCTGGGGAGGTTCTCCAGACAGGCCAGTAAGTGGTCAGCAAGGCGGTGCTCGGCCGTACTGGTCAAGCTGGGATGGGTCTGAGGTTAATTGTGCTTTACTCCATTCAGTGGCAGAGTCAGTTCCCCCCCCTTGCTCCCCAGTCTGGAAGTCTCAGGTCCTGTGCTCTCCAGAGATGCTGTGGCTGCGATAACACAGTGTTCTTGGAACGTATTAACTTGTCCTGACAAAAAGCCATTAACCAGGCAGGCGAGACTGTCTCTTACCCTGTAGCTGTGCCTGCAAAAGCAGAGGCAGAATAATTTCTGCTCATTAAAAACAAACATTTGAAAGCCGTGCTGTCTTCCCTCTGCTCAGATGGTCTGTCCAGCGCAGACAGAAAGAAAATGCCAACCCACTGGAAAAAAACAAATGTGCATTTGGGTTTATTCTCTCCCTGCCACAGTCAGCAAATTAAGGATGCTCCTAGCTTGGCATCTACACTACATCTACTCATGTTTCTGGAGGTTTGAAACCTTATTTATGGATAAAATAATTTTGTATATATTAGATTTTCCTGCCATTAGCTGGCCCAGTCGGATGGGCCTTTGAAATAGAGAATCCTCTCAAGGGGACAGAAAGCTTTTTTTTTATTTCCTTGGTGACTGGCCACCCTGCACTCTGCTCTGTGGCAGGGAATCTGTGTTTGTCACCTTCCCTGCAAAGAACTCGTGTGCCATCGGCCGAGTAATCTCTGGGTGAGTCAGCTTCTCCCCATTGTAGGAAAAGGGAAGAAAACTCTGGTGTCTGAAGGGTGAGCTCTTGACAGTCACTGCCTTTCACTCCATACCAGAACAGTGTCCCATCGCCTCTAACCTGTGCTGTAACACGTGGGTAGATTGGCTAGAAGCTGGGAAGGACAGCTTTTATCCAGCCTTTGTTCCTCCGTGGTCTTGTCTTCATCCAGCAGCAAGTATCTCTTGAACCTGCTTTCTCGTGAAAATTCAAGTGGTGGCACCTCGCTAGAGCGAATAACCAGAAAGGAGCAGACAAAACTTCAGTAGCCACAGGAGGCAACTGGTGAATTGGATGATAAGTGCCGGGTTGTGTTGTGTTGGTTACCTGGGTACCTCTCCAGCGAAGGTGGAGAAATGAAATTGTGTCCGTGAGCCAAACGTACAGTGATGCTTGTGACGTGAGGATGGTGTCAGCTGGGACCAAAGGTCAAACAAGTGAAGAACAATTTAATCTATTTACAAAATGTTGGTGAGCAGAACCTGAGGGCAAGTATGCCATGTGATTTCCAGTGGTTTATTCACCTTCTTCTGATAACTTGTCTAAATATAACAGGGTAAAGGCTTAAATTTGTGATTCTCCCTCTTTCTTTTAACTTGGGTGGTTCTTCTTGGTGCACCTTGCGCTGCAGATCATACTTCGTGTGGTTTGGGTAATCCTTCAGTCCAGTAAACCTCTGATGTGTGTAACGGGGACCTGTGCCTGGTCAGGCCCACGAGGTGGGTCTCGCCACCAGAATCCGTGCAGAACGGTCCCAGTTTGGTCGTGAAAGATGAATTCCCCAATGGGTGCTGCCAGTGTGACACCCTGCTCGTAGCTCCCGTGCCCTTCCCTCTGTGCTGCCTGGGGCACTACATGGTGCTGCTCAGAATTTGGTGTATACACACGCCAAATTGTATATATTTGTATATGTACAATTTATTTATATAAGTTTATTGTATAAAGGTATATATTTGGCGTATGTTATAGCCAAGGACTGTGATTTTCTTCTTGCTGTGGTAATGACGACTGTACCAGGAGTGACAGTTTGCTTCTCTGGGGCTTTCTCACCACCGAGGCAGTTCTCTCTGGTGCAATCAGTTGCTCTCTAGGCTATAATAACCTATCTTGTTTCCTGCAGATTTGCAGCCGAATTATTTGCAAACCAATGACAGAAAAAATGACTCTCTTCATCCAGCATTGTCTTGCCACCTTTTCCCATAAACACAGCCCTCAGTTCTGTAATTTCAGAATGAGACATCTTTGAAAATAGCTGACCAGAAGAGCTGACCTACACCACAAGCCCTTTTTTGCTGTGACCCCCCAGCTTTGGGTAGGAGCATCAGGCTCCATAAACGGTATTTTGTGTTAGATATCTTTTGGAAGTTTCATAAAAAGGAAGGGGAAAAAATATGTGACACTTCTCAGTGACTGGTTTGACTTCAGCTTGCAAGATACGGAGGGGAAAATACCAAAGTCAATAAATTCTTCACTTGGAGACATTTTAGTCCCCAGTTGATAGCTGGTGTGCTTCTGAGACAAAGAATGGCAGTAGTGGAGAAGCAATTTAAGAAAAAAAAAGCTCACAAAAATGAAATGCTATTTACAGGACTGTGCTTGTGGTTAATAGTCATTCCTGAAATCACGGAATAAAATCTATCTGCATTGTCAGCTCTGTCAGAGTGACATTGAGATGTACAAGAAGCGTACAGCGGGTTTCACATTACACCTCAGGACTTAATAATGTTTAGGTAAAATTAGGGTTTGTTTTCATCTTTTAAACTGGAAGTAAAAATACCAGCAGGAGCAAAGGAAAGATTCAGTGGCAGTATCTCCTGAGCAGCCAAAATCAAATGAATTAGGACTCTCTGTAGCTATTCTATTCCTTTTAGCTGGAAGGATCTAGCAGTTATCATGATTTCTTTTCACTGGTATCAGCTGTATCTCCATTAGATGTCTGCACTAATAAGTTGTTCCAGCCAGGCTGTAAACTGCGGACTAAAGCTGCAGCTCAAACCCGAAATTCCGAGGTGTCCTAAGGCTTTGTGGCAGTCGTGCTGCAGGATGCGCTTGGGGGTTTGTAGCTCTTGTGTGTCCCTAGGTGGTTTTTTTTTGGGGGGGAATGGTGTAAATGCTGCTCCGTCTCCCTGAACTGAAGGGGACGTTAGTGGCTGTGTTTGAAGCCAATATCATCCGTTGGCCCTAAATTGGCAGCATTCCCTTAAATGTTCAACTTAATAAATAAAGGGGTGCTGGCACAGGGACCTGAGGAGGTCCTCATATGGAAAAAACTGGGGAAGTGCCGAGTGATAAGGGGTCTAGTAGGTTTTTTTCGGTTACAGATAAGGTGTGAAACCTTAGGGTAGTCTTGTCTAGTTTTAAAGCTTTCAGATGTTTGCTTACCTCGAAGAACTAACCCTCTAGGAGCAGAACAGGAGCAAAACAGAAGCCACCAAAACCAGACCTGGGGTCTGATGAGCTCCAGGGATGCTCTGAGCTTGCGCAGGACACCAGGGGTGAAAACTTTACAATGAGGAAGACTACTGACTTCATCCCCGAGACCCCTAATGACCACTACCAAGCAGCACATTGCAGACGCAGGGGGTGGAGAACTAATTTTAATACAAAGCAGGGATAGCTACTGAATATGTATAGGCGTATTAAGTAATCTCATGAATATGTAATGTTTAGGGCATATAACCACAGAAAATGACTGTGCTCGGCGTGCAAACCTTCGGGTGCGATCCGGATGGGAATCAGGGAGTGAGTCCTGCCAGAATGGCAAAGACAGCTCCTATTGAGAGGACATGGTGGAAGAGGGCAGCTGTGTAGTACATGTCACGAGGGCGATATCTAGTGAGGAGTTAGCAAGGACAATTCCTGGGAGACCTATGATGGCGAATAGGAAAATAAAGCCTAAGGCTCAGAGTACTGGGGGGGTCTCATTTGATAGCTCCTCCGTGCAGGGTGGCTGGTCAGCAGAATGCTTTAATGCCGTTGGGGATGGCAATAATTATAGTGGTGGATGTGAAGTGGGCTTGGGTGTCTACATCTATTCCTACTGTAAGTGGTGGGCTCATGGTGGGCTCAGACAATAAAGCTGAGGAATCTGGTTGATAGTGTGGCCCATACTATGCCCATGTAGCCAAATGGTTCTTTTTTTGCCTGCATAATAGGCTACAACAGGTGAGATGATTCCAGAGCCAGGTAGGATTAGGATGTGTCCTTCTGGGTGGCCGAAGAATCAGCAGAGATTCAGAGTACAGGACGGGATCACCTCCTCCGGCGGGGTCGAAGACTGTAGTGTTTAGGCTTGGGTCTGTTAAGGGTATGGTCACAGCATCAGCAAGAGCTGGGAGGGAGAGGAGGAACAGGACGGCGTAATGAGGACTGATCATACAAATGGGGGGGTTTGCTATTGGGAGAGGGCTGATGGTTTTACGTTGATGGTGGTGAAGTTGATTGCACCTAGGAGGCTGGTGCTTTTATGTTGATGGAAGTTGATTGCACCTAGGATAGAGGAGACACTTGCTAAGTGTGCGTCCAGCGCTGGATGACCATAACCTCCTTTATCACCCTCTGAGGTCATGAAGCTGCGCATCATGAAGGATGCTGCTAGCCCTCATCTCAGCCTGCTAGGCTGAGTAGATGTTTCTTCAGCCTTCCTTGTGTCCACGTGGACTACATTTTGGCCAAACACCACTTGTAGTGAATTAACACTTTAACCAAAATTGAACCCAGTGAACTTAATGGTCTTAGCGTGGGAATCTTGATCAGAAAGCCTTCTCCTCACTCAGTGGGCTGGAGGCTGCCTACTTTTTTTTTGGGCTTTGGTATTCCTGGCTTTCTCAGCCCATTCCAGAAAGCATTTCTACATTTGCACTTTTTAAAAGGATATTACAGTTTGTTCTTGCCATAATGTGTTTATTTTCCCTTCCTTCTAACAGATGTTAAGCAATTAGAGAACATGGCAGAGCAACATATTTATACAAATGAAAGGAAGTAGGGAATAAATGCTCTGAATATTATACTTCCTAATAAGATTAATTCAGTACTGTACAAATGGTGAAGACCAGCCACAGCAGCAAGTGGGCATTTATCAGTGACTTCTGTAACATCCAAGATATCTTATTAGGGTAGAGAAATAACTGTGTGCACCCGCTCCATGGGTCCCAATTTTAAGTACATACAGATGAGTGGGAAAACAGGCTCATCAGAGGAGAGTGACCGGGTAACAAATTGCACAGAATGTTGGAAAAACAACCCCAAATGCCCAGGGAGATGAAGTGAGAGCGGTTGATGTGTTTTTCTGAGCTCACCATGCCATTGCCTGCCCTGATGTCATGTCGTGCTGCCTTGTGGAGCTTTTCTTACTCTCGGGCTCGTGTCTGCGCAGATGTGCTTTGCTGTGAAATTGGTATTTTATTGTTGCTGTGTACGTTAAGAATTATTAGTAGTCTGAGCTAGGCTTTTTTAAAGCACGCAGAGCCACCTTTTTCAGTTCTTCAGTTCCCCAGTTCCCAGCCCTGGTGGGGAAGTCTCACAGCAGGAGTGTGTTATGGGGGGAGAGGCTGGGAGATGCTGGGGGAGGCTGGGAGATGCTGGGGGAGGCTGGGAGATGCTGGGGGAGGCTGGGATGCTGGGGGAGGCTGGGATGCTCGGCCATCAGCCTCCTCCTGCCCCGGAGGGTGATGGAGGCTGCTCCTGGCAGTTTACAATGTGCTAGAACTCAGGGGTCTCAGCCAGAGCTGCTGGTCTAAACCTGTGGTTGAGCAATTTTAGCAAGGAAAGAGGTCATTTTGTCAAAGAACTCGGGGAGGGGGGGAAACCTAAAGAGCAGAGAGGGGTCAGGACTTGTCTGCAGCCTGGACCAGTTTGTGCGTGTTGGTGTTGTGCCAGCTGAAGTCTTGGATGAGACTTGGTGACCAAGGCGCTTTCCTGGCTTGGGCAGAGAAACAGAACAGGTTCTGCCAGAACAAATTCGGGAAAATTGAAGTGCATCTCCCCATGCCCGAGCTGTGCCAGTATCTGTGAAGATGTGCAGGGAGCTGGAATGCTAAAGTGACCTGGATTAAAATGACTCCTTTCCCTCTTCCCTTTATTTGAATGCACTTCAGATTCCTCATAACCTGGAGCAACACGATTCTAACAGTTTCTCATTAATCCAAGAAGCTGGCATCAGAATCTTTCTTTATGGGCCAAGAGTTTGGAAGTGAAGGCGGTGGTAAGCTTTCAACTAAAACTCATCGGCTTCAGCTTGAACAAATGAGCTAGAGAAAATAAGAACATTGGAATGGCATTAGTAGCACCAAATTCTGTGTGAAAAGTTGGGCTTGAATAAGAAACCTACTATTTCTACTAGAGAAGATGCTATAGGAAGTAGGTGGACAAACACCTGAACCGTTAGCACCTAATGGATTTGTCTTGAAGAAAATTCATCCAGTCTTGTTTTAATTTAAAAAAAAAAAAAAAAAAAAAAGTACA
>VZRU01020740.1:93635-119027 GCA_013398155.1 Pedionomus torquatus
CGAATCCCATTGCTCTCGGGGTGGGGTAGGCTGTGTGTGTGTGTGAACAGTTCCTGTGACACAACCGGTGCACCGTAACTTTGGCTGGGTCTGGAGGTGCCCTGAGTAACACCGACCACAGTGGGAGGGGGGCCAGATGTAACGTGTGGAACATCTGCTCTAGGAGATGGATCTGCTGCTCTTAGGGGAGAACCTGGGGAGCGTGCTCAAAGCATAGCCAGCTGGGGTTGCTTAATCTGCTCTTAAAGTTTCTAAAGCCCTTATTTCTTCCTAGAGTATTCAGCTTGGTCGTTTTTTGGTCCGTTTGGGGTTTTAAAAATCATAGTGCATGAGTGTACTTCAGTCAAAGTTCCTTAAATCTCCCTTAAGATGAGTTCACAGTCACTTGTGAAGTGTGGTAGAAGAAAGAATGTCCTCTCTTCTGACACAAATGAAGGATGTGCAATGAAGGATGTGCAATGTGAAGAATGTTCTCCTGGCATAGGACAGGAGGAGCCCCTGCGTGTGGTTAGGACAGGGTCCGACAAGGAACCAGAGCAGCACAAGCTGAACTGGCTGGTTTGGGCTGGCTGGTGAGGGCTTACAGCAGCGGGCGACGGGCTCTGCATCTTGGATGTGTCTGGATATATATATACACATACATATATATACTGGGCAGATGATGGAGCGTCTCCCTTGATGTCTCGGAGTGCATTGCTGGTGTAAAACTCTTCCTTCCTCCCTCGCAAGGGTTTGGTTTCCCCTCCTCTTGCCACCTCTGAAGCGCATCACCGGCTTGTTCGCTCTCGTCTGAGATGGTTCACGCTGCTGGGAGGGACAGAAGGGCGAGGAGCTGCTGCACCCAGGCTGGTCCCTGGCGTGGATGTGTGGTCGGTGGCATGTTCACACTGCGTGGCCCAACAGAGCGTGAGAGGTTCTGTTCCCAGTGTTGATGGTGCCATTTCCACGTGGTGGGGTGCCCTGGGGGGGCTGGCAGTGATATCGCTGCGATTAAAAAGCGTGCCATAGCGGGGATTTTGTAGGTGCTTATTAAAATAATCACAGAATCACAGCATCACCTAGGTTGGAAGGGACCTTTTAAGAGCATCTAGTCCAACCAATGGGGGGAAAAAAGAAAACCAAAAAAAAAACCCCAACAAAAAAACCCACAGAAAACCTAACAACCATAAACAGCACACCACACCACCCAACACTAAGCCATATCCTTGAGCAAATTCCAGAGTAATTTTTAACATCTTTTATTCTTTAGTCCTTAAGCCCTCCCGCCTCCCCCCTCCCAAGAGTAAGACAGGAGGGGGTACATCTTGCTCTGGACAAGTCTTTGCTCCTAAATGCTTGTCCTGTTTCGATGGGGGTTAGGTTGTAAGCCGTTCTGATGGTGGAGCAGGATATAAACCTGCAGGGGTGATGGTGAAAGATGCGGCGTGCGCCTGGGGGAAGCCAGCACAACACCGTAAGGGCTCTTTGATAACCCGACGGGAGGATGTGTTGTGATAGTTCCTACAGAGCAGCTCAGCTTCTTACCAGCTACACAACCAGGGGTGTGATTTTTGGGTTCCCCCCTCTGATAGCAATCTCTCAAATGGTTGTTTGGTGTTTTTTTTTGGTGTTTTTTTTTGTGGTTTTTTTTTTTTTTTTTCTGTTTTTGGTTTTTTTTTAATAAAAAAAATCTGGTGAGGGTCTTGAAGGCTGAAATCCATCCCCTCTGTTTCCAGGTCATGGCAAGGCAGGGGTGCAGCAGGCTGGCAGGGATGCCCCTGTCGGGTCAGGAGGCCCCTCTCGGTTGGGAACAGAAGAGTTTCAGCCTCAAGGGAGAATCTGGCAGCTGCTGCTACGACCCGTGTACTTGCTTAGGCAATTTCTAGCTTAACCAAATGAGGCATTACTTTCCAGCAGCTGAAGTCTCTGGCCTCTCAGCATGTCAGGGGACGGCAGTGCAGCTCTAAGACAGGACATATGGGCAGTGTCATGTTCTTGGGATTTCAAGTTTTGTCCTGCCGTGGCTTTTGATGTTACCTGAAATTGGATATTTCCCTTTTTTTCTCAACAGCCTGTCAGAACTCCTTTGACCTTGCTGCTGGAAGTACATGCCCTTTCAAGGTTCAATCATGAAATATAAAAACAAAGTATAATAAATCAGAAAAGACTTTCTTCAAAGGAGAAGCTTAGCTTGGTGCAGAGGAGGGGATGTACTGGTGGGGGGTGACGGTTGGCTTTGAACCATATGGGTGTCCAGGTTTTGACTTTACGTTCCAGGATGGGTATGGAACAGCTGGGGAGAGTCCAGAACCTCACCGAGGCTTCAGAAACGCCTCTGAATGAGGAGGCATTGAGCGGTTTGGGTTAATTTAGTCTAAAATAGCACTTTCACAGAATTGTCGAAGGTGGAAGGGACCTCTGGAGATCATCTAATCCAACTCCCCTGCTAAAGCAGAATCACCCAGAGCTCGTTACTCAGGACTCCATCCAGGCGGGGGTGAAGTGTGGCTTTCCAATATTTTTTGATATGTTGACTTCAACGTTTCCTGTGTTAAGGGCTTTTGTCTCTGTGTAGATTCCTTTTGCATTTGTAGAGAATGTAAAAGAAGAGACAGGAGGCTATTTTCCTTTCTTGCCTTTCTCAGGCACTCGAAGGCATCAAGCTGCAGATTGAAAATCACCTGTCTCAGGAGGAGATAAACTGTTCTTTGAGTCTAGTGTTGGTAGAAAATGCCACAGTCTAAAGTAATAGCAGGAGGAATCTGGGCCAGACATCAAGGAAATGAAGAGCTACAATGCTTTTGCCTGGGTTTTCCCTAATCTGAAATATGTAAGTGTCATTTCTGAGATACGTTGGAAGTGTTACATGATCAGGGAGCAGTGTGAGGGTAGTGCCGTGACAGCTGGAGCTCCAGACCTGCCTTTCCTCTTCTGAGCAAGAATTTGTGGGTTTTGAGCTGTGAGTGGTTTGGTTGGAGCTTTTGCTGGGGAACTCCAAGGTCAGCAATGTGAGTAAAAATCCCGAATGTGTATAGGAAATTTGCATCACCTTTGGTTTTTGGTTGGTGCGGGATAAACTTGATATGCCTCCTTCAGCATCTTCACCGTCATCTCTTCTGTTCCTCTCTTCCACTTGGGAAACCCTTAAAATTGCATTTTTCTGCTAAGGTTGGAACAATGCCTGAACATAAGAGATCTCTGCAATAACAGTCAGAATGCCTGGGCAGCATGAGGAGGGGACAGAAAGTGCTGACAGTGGGAGCGAAAGGCTGTTGGGATGGACGGGAAGTACCGTCTCTCTCCAGAGATCTGGAGGTGACTGGGCTGGTGTCGGGAGCAGAGCGGATGATTTGCGGTGTCCCAGTGTTGTGCCACCCCGTTGAAAACTCACGTACTGGTTGTGATTCGAGGTGGATGCTATAATTCTTTCTGGACTTGGCAGTGGTGGCACAAGCTGGATTCAGGGAAAGTGCCCGTTCTTTGCCCTCGTGTTCTTCAGTTTATCGCTCCGTGTGTTCAGAGAGGAGAAGGCGCTGCCTGGCTGAGATGTAAATCATCCCCTTGATGATGTGCTTGGATCCACTGGCTTTTGATTAAAAGTTATAGTTAATGGAATGTCTCTGCATTATTTATTACCCAGAAGGCTTTGATATAAGACTGTAGGTTAAGTTAAAACTATGAAAAGGTGAATACTTAGAGAAACAAGGCTTAGATTTATGAAGTGTGAAGGTACTTTCCCTGTTTGTTCGCTTAAATTGTGTGAACAAGAGAGTCGGAGCGGGGCTGTGGGTAAGCTGCTTACTGCTTGTGGTTCTCTGCAATGATTGATCAGACTACCGTGTAAGGAAGCGTAATTAGCTGCTGATAAATGATTCAAAACAGTAAACATTGGGAAAACCAAACCTTTCTCTCATTTAGAAGACGGATCAAAGGATGTTTAAAGGGAAGTAATTGGAGTTCTTAAAGGTGAGCTCTTCGATACAGGGGGTGGGGTCTTAGTATGTTCGTTTGGGGATGGGTTGTGAAAAGACTCCTGCAAAAGAGCTGGCTGGAACTCCTGACACTCCTGTTCCAAGTCCTCTTTGGAAGAGAGTTTGTGGCTTCATGTGAAGGGCAGGTTTTGGTGGGGACCGGAGGTGTTGATCCTGTGCTGGGGAAGGCGCGAAGCTGCAGGAGCTGCGTGTGGTTTCCCAGGTCCCATCCTACAGAGAAAAGCTGGGGCGGTTCTGCACTGAGCTGGGTGGTTTTAGCTCTGTCTCCAGCCTTGAGCTCTGCCCATCTCAGCCTCCAAAATGTGCTCCCTGGGGATGGTGAGTCCTGTGTCAGCGTCTGAGCGCTGTCTCTGCGCCGGGTCTAGTGCCTGAGTTTGAAGAACTTCATGCAGTGAAGGTGAATGACTCTGAGCAGTAATGGAAATAGAAAAAAAAGAATTGAGAGGTCTCTGATGTACGAGCAGGATTTGGCCCTGGTGTTTTAGGCCAGTCCAGAACGTGAGAATGTGTCTGTGTATCTGCAGAGTATGGATTTTTTGTTTTCTGGGAGCGAGGTTTTTACATGCATCTGTTGGGTTGCGTAGGGCAGAGCAACACGAAATAGAACCATTTGTGCTGAAGCAACAAATAACTAAAGAAAATGACAGTACCAAAAAGCTGCTGCATTAAGGAGAAGACAGCCGTGGATGGCCGATAGATGATGCTGCTGAGAGGAGCCACTGGATATGATTTGATATTTGTGCCTTTTGAGTTGTGCAGTGACCATACATCAGCGGTTGCTAAATTAGATTTCTGCTGAGAAACAAAGAGCATCCACTTAGGTTTTAGGAAGCACTTCAGAAAGAAATTCTGTTCCCCTCTAAAATACTGCTTCCTTAGACATTAACGTGGTGAAAATCAACAGAGGTAAAACAATTCCTTGACTTATGCCGCTGTGGATCGGGCCAGGTGAGTTTAAGGAACTGGAAGCATTTAGAAGGGATGTTTTGTTCCCATTTCTTCTGCGTTTGTGGTGTCAGCCAACGCCTGTGTTCATTATCGAGCCGCTGACAGCTCAGGGAATGTTTGTAGTGACAGGATTTTGAATGCCCAAGTTTATCAGAGTCTGCAAGAGCTGCTTGAAATTCCCTGTCAAGTGATGAAACCCCCGTGGCAGCCGGGGGCTGGAAGGGTGCAGGGGCCGAGGCAGCTCACCTGGGTACACCTGAGAGGGAAACAACAGAATTCTGTGAGTGGGCTGGAATGGTTGACCCTCCTCTTGCGTAGAGGTGAACTGGTTTGTTCTGGTCCACGTGCGGTGGCATCCCGTCTGTCAGTCAGGTGAGGCCGGTGAAGGGTCTGGAGAATAAGTCTTATTATGAGGAGGGGCTGAGGGTGTTCAGCCTGGAGAAAAGAGGGCTGAGGGGAGACCTTCTCGCTCTCTATGACCCCCTGAAAGGAGGGGGTAGCTGGGGGGGGTCGGTCTCTTCTCCCAAGGAACAGGCAATGGGGCAAGAGGAAACGGGTCTCAAGTTGCACCAGGGGAGGTTCAGATTGGGGATCAGGAAAAATTCCGACACGGAAAGGGTTCTGAAGCCTCGGGATGGGCTGCCCAGGGAAGGGGTTGAGGCACCATCCCTGGAGGGATTTACAAGACGAGTTGACACAGTGCTTGGAGACATGGTTTAGTGATGGTTTTTATTAGAGTTAAGTTGCTGGTTGGATGAGATGACCTGAAAGGTCCCTTCTAACATGGACAACTCTATGATTCTATGAGACACCAAAGACATGAGAACAACCAGTGGTACCCTCACCGGGGGGAGAAGTGGGTCAGTTCCAGAACCCCAGGAGCTGCGTTGCATTGAAGGCATCTCTGAAGCAGGAGCGACCGATGGGTGAGCGGTCCCACGCTCGCGTGTCTGAACACCTTCAGATACACAATGCAAATAAACCTCCCACCAGCTTCTGGCTCCAGTCTTGCTGTCGGGAGAAGTCTTGGGGTTGGATTCCAAGGACATTCTTCCAGTGCTTCTTGTGGCAAGGGGCTGATCCACACCTGGAATGGAGCCCGAGGGGTTGCAGCCTCCCTGCTTGAGCAAGGGCCAGCCAGGGCTGGATTCGGTTCTCTTTTGGTGAAGTGTCCAGTCCCGTTAAGCTTTGTGGCACGTGGGTTAACTGCAGAGCGTAGAGTGCCGCAGGCAGCCCGTGCTTCTGTTGGAAACGCAGTTCTTCTAGGAGCAGATTGCAAAGTAAATATTTCCTCATTTTCCGTGTGCGTGTGAGCCCGAAGTGAAGCCAGTTGGGTCCGTTTACATTGTTCAGGCAGTGTGGATCACCCAGAACAAGGATCATAGGTGGAGGCTGGTAAAGCTGACTTTTCAGCTCCATCATTGAGAAAATGGTTGTGCCCCCGAACAAGGAGGTTCTTCTGCAAAGCCCTGAGCCCTCCCGAGTGGTGGTTTCTGTGGGTCGTGGTGTTTTCTTCCCCCTGAGATTGTGATCTTTTTGGAGAAGGGCTCTGCCCGCTGAGCAGCGCCAAGAGCGTTAATGCCTTCGTCCTTGTCTGGGAACTTTAAGTGCTGCTGCAATAAAATTACACTGAGGCATTCATTAAAAAGATATACTCTCATAATAAACCATTTTCCAGAATTGAAAATAGCAGGTTGCATTGGCAGAGTGCGAGTTTGAATCAGCTCCGTTCTCAGACCGGTCATCTCCGTCACAAAATAGGACATAGTGCCCACAAACGCATCTCCACTGATGAGCTTCATGTTGGTGTCACACTGTCAGAAAGCACGAGTCCAGAAATAAAAATATTAGAAGCCGTGAGTCTCTGCAGCAGTATTTACAGTGTCGCTGAGCCTCCTGGCAGGTGACTTCTGATCCCTCAGCTTTGTGTATTTACCTTTGGCGTTTGCTGTGGCTTTAGAATAAAGAGTGACAAGTGGAGAAGGGGGAAATGCCACCCTTCTGGAAGGGCTGTAACTCCTCTGGTGCCGGAGCTGATGGTTCATCTTCAGAGGGTGTAAGGAATGTGGTCCCTGGGTGCAGCCTGCTCCTGGTGGCCACCAGGCGCTGCCCCATCAGAGCTGGGATGCAGGGCAGGAGGTGGGGCTGGTCCATGGGGAAGCCGCCGTGTTCCCATTACTCGAGTAAGGCGGCAGCAGAGGTGCCTCGTGTTGAACTTCTGGGTTGGAGATAAGGCTCTAGAAATCTTGGAAGAATGTTGTCCTCTCTCAGATATTCACCTGGAACTTCAGAGCACAGACACTGGCATTGGCTTTCTTTCTGCTTGTTCACGCTCCTGGGGCAAAGGGATAAAGAGAATTGTTTTTCCAAGTCTTCAGAGGAGAAACTGTTTCCTTGTCATGTACTTTAGATGAGGTTTTGTCAGTCAAGCCTGAGCTGAACTAACTCAAATCTGGAAGCAAATTATATCCTATGCAGAAATTCTCCGGGGCTTCCTGGAGCTCTCTCCTGTGCCCACTGACTTTTTCCAGCGATGTCCAATATAAATGAATTTCCCTGCTATTACGGCGAGGAAGGATATATTGCTTTCCAGATTGTCAGCTTTTGGAAAACTAATTTTTGTTCGCAATAAACAATTTTCTTTTAGCTGTGTCCAAAGCTCCTCTTGGTCAGACTCATGAACACGCGAATATTTCAGTAGATTGATTTGATACGTCATAAAACTGTGTCCTATTTTTCCATTAGGTATTTGTTTTTCTTCAGCCAGGTTTACCATTATGTATGTATTTCTGGCCTCTGTTTGTTCTTTGTTTTAATCGCTGATTAGGCAAGGGTGGCATTAATTTATATTGATCTTAAAGCTTCTTGCCTCTCATGACCTTGGAAGCGTTTGGAACCGTGTCTCTCTGACCTTGGAGTTGTTTTCTGAACTTCATGCAACATCAGTAGCTTTTATACCATCAGGAAACGAAGAGATACAGCCTTTTTAATTTCCCAATTTCCTTAAATTGTTCTGATGACATTTACTTACGATTAAAATAAAAAATGTGTGATGGAGAGAGATTCAGTATCCCCACGTTGCCTATCGAGTGCCAGTCTGGTCAAGGAAAAGAGGATGTGATTGAATTTTAGAGAAGTGAAGCTCACGGCTCTCCGGCAGTCTCCAAAGTTGTTAAACCAACCCAGCCCTAATTTTTACCCCTCTGCTCAGGGTAATATTCCCAGCCCTGTGCAGCTTTCTGGCGCCAAGTTAACACGTCGTTTTGGTGAATGCTAGGAATAAAGGGAGCTGGAGCAGAGGAGGGAGGTAGACTTGGCTCTTGTCCGTGTTCTCTATGGAGAGAGTTGGATGCTGGGTGCTGTAGGGACGCAAAGCCCTTCGGTCTGTGCCCAGCTCAGCTTCGGTCCCCGGGGGATTACAGGGCGCTTCTAACTGCGGTGGAGTGAGAAAAAAAAGAATAATAATAATAATAAGAAAGATGTCCTGGGTAGTAAACATGACCAACCGTTTTAGCTTCATAAAGGCATGAACTTTGTCTTGTAGAGAGAAGTGGCGCCGAGCAGGTTTTTTGCACCCAAGTAGGTCAGTCTAATTATAATTGGCTTTAATGAGCGGCACTCTGCAGCGCTTTACCTGTAGCTGGTTGGCACTCAGAAGTGCAAATGCCATCCCTGCCTTTGAAAAAAAAGCGATGAAGAATCAAAGGAGGAATTTCTAATCTAATTTCATTTCAACTTGAAAGCCTGGGTTATCTGCGTAAGCCGGGGTAAACAATCCAGCCTCGGTAAGAGGAGCCAGCGCGGGCGGCAGCAATCAATGTCGGTCCATAACGGGGACAAAAACCACTATAATGGAGAAATTCTGGTTTCAAAAGCAGAATTTTTGCAGACTGCCTGGAATTTGGCTTTGGAGTGGAGGGGTTGCTCCACTGAAGCCAGTAGGAGTTAACAGCAGTTTGGGGTGAATTTTCCTTTGTGCTTCAAAACGCCATTTGGGTAAAGTAGCAGTGAAGAGAGAAGAGAGCACGAAGGAGAATTTGTCATTTCGGCTGTTCCCAGCACATATTTATGTACCCGTTTCCCCAGAGAGAAGAAAATCTCATATATCCAGAAATTGTACATCGTGGCAGTTTATCTTTGGGATGGAGTGTTCACAGGTACCGCTCTGGGGAAGGAAAAATGGATCTGAGGGAGGCGTTGAGTATTTACCTGGTGGGAACAGGACTGGGCTTTGTTCTCAGATGTAGCTCTCCAGCAGCTCCTTAGGAACCCTGATAGGAGATGTTTGCTGCATGTGGAGCCTGCACGAGGAGCTGAAACCTTTTGGAGCTGGGTGAGAGAAAACAGGAGCCTGAGAATCATAGAATCACAGAATGGTTAGAGTTGGAAGGGACCTCAAGGATCATCCAGTTCCAACCCCCCTGCCCTGGGCAGGGATACATCCCACCAGACCAGGTTGCTCCAAGCCCCATCCAGCCTGGCCTTGAACCCCTCCAGGGATGGGGCAGCCACAGCTTCTCTGGGCAACCTCTTCCAGTGTCTCACCACCCTCACAGTAAAGAGTTTTTTCCCAATATCCAATCTAAATCTCCCCTCTTCCAGTTTAAAACCCTTCCCCCTTGTCCTATCACTGCACTCCCTGACCAAGAGTCCCTCTCCTGCTCTCCTGGAGCTCCCTTCAGATCCTGGAAGGCTGCTCCAAGGTCTCCCCGGAGCCTTCTCTTCTCCAGGCTGAACAGCCCCAGAGATTTCTCTCCTACGTTCCCCATCAGGTTTAACCAGGGGGATGTGGTGTTACTGGTGATGACACTTCGGGACCACAGTCCAGACTGGTTTGCAGTGGTACAGTGTCCAGTTTGGGGTATGCAGACCAGAGACTGAGTGGGAACATGCTTTTCCCTTACGGCAGTCAGTGTGGAGAGTCCCTGGATAAGAACCACCAGCTCTTCCCCCTGCTGGGGAGGTATTTCGTGCTGGTGAGCAATGTTTTCCTGAAAGAACATGGATGGGGGGCAAAAAAACTACTCTGAGAAGTTGCAGCAATTTGGGGGTTTTGTGTTTGTTTATTCCAAATAACAACCCGAGAACGGTTTGTTTGTTAAAGCCTTAGGACTGTGCCCTGCTCTTTCTGGAGTCCAGACAACTTCAATTTCTGATCTTTTGCCAGTCAGTTTTTTAGGCAATCTCATCCAGACAGACTACTCATTTGGTGACTCAGTTCCTCATTAGGTATTGTGTCCATTAGTGTTCCTGGCCTCTCAAGGTGAGGGGTGGTCTGTCTCTCTTTGTCTGCACCGTTGAGCTCGATGATCTGTCTAAAAGGCTGGGGGCGAAAGGTTCAATCAGCTTTGGCATCCTTACTCTCCCGTTCTGGCCTCTGAACCCCTCATGCTTGAGGCACAAGCGTGACCAGGCACCCCTGAACCATGATAAATCCCTAA
Source organism: Pedionomus torquatus (assembly GCA_013398155.1). Lineage (NCBI taxonomy): Eukaryota > Metazoa > Chordata > Aves > Charadriiformes > Pedionomidae > Pedionomus > Pedionomus torquatus. The sequence goes on from VZRU01020740.1 coordinate 103,996, forward strand.
ATGCACAGTGGATAATGAGGAGCTGGACTTTGTGCTGAGCTGTGAGGGGGTGTCTGTGAGCGTTGGTGTCCCAGCTCCAGCCGGCAGCTGCTGTAACCCATTATCAGCCCGTTGTGTTTCGAGCCAGAGATGCCCCAGAGATGGGTATCTGGTGTCTGGGGTCCAAGTTCCTGCGGGGTCGACAAAGATGAATGTTTAGATTTTACCTTTATCTGTTCCCTGGGACCGTGATCTGAGAAGAAGCTCAGTGGAAAGAACCTTGTATGAGCTATTTTGATGGTGAAGATAACAAATGTGTATCCTACAGCCTTTGACTTGTGCTTTTGTCTTTTCTCTTGCCAGCCCAGAACTGCAGTCACATTTTGCAGGGCCCAAACGGGACGATACAGAGTCCAGGCTTTCCCTACGGATACCCAAATTATGCAAACTGCACGTGGACAATCACTGCCGAGGAGCAGAACAGGATACAGCTTGTTTTCCAATCCTTCGCCTTGGAGGAAGATTTTGATGTACTGTCCATCTACGATGGGCTGCCTCAGCAGGGGAACCTCAGAACAAGGTACATAGTTCATCAGTTGTGTCTATAAACATGTTCCCGTTCCTGCCACTGGGATTAAATCTGAGTTGGAGGTTTATGCTGCAATAAACTGGAAGCGCTTCTTCATGAGCAGTTCTCTTTTAGTTGTTTTGATGGCTTATCTCTGATAAGGTTTGAAATGTTTCTCTGAATGCCTGACAGTAGTGATTTATCAAGAGTCATTCTAGACATCCAGAGAAGTTAATTAGAAAATGGGGCAAGAGGAAAGCAAAGCTAATGTGCAGAGGAGCTTCCCTCAATCCGAGAGGGGTTCTCTGAGTGGGAGGATGGATGATGGGTTTCAGTTTATAGCTCTGCCAAATGCTTTGTGGGTGCATTTGGGTAATTCCTGAACTTGCAGTCTGTTCCCCAGCTGGACAGGGGTGATACTCTCTCGCATCCCACTGAACTGTGGGGTCTTTAGAGGTAAGGAGTTATCAAGTAATATAGTTTAGTGTGAACACTCTCCATGAATCCTCCTCGGAGACTTTCAGGTACCATCCTGGTATTAATAAAAAGCTAAACGAGGGACTGTGGTAGCAAATTGTATGTGCTGTGTCAGGCTTGCGCAGCTGCAGGAGTTGTGATCTCGGACCTCCAGATCCGAGGCAGAGATGAAATCAGCTCGGCGACTTGTGACACGACTGCTGCTTGCTGAGGTGGTGTCTGACTGCAGCTGAAGTCTGACAGTAATATATTCCAAAAGTAATAGAAACGATAGCAGTACCCAGAGCTAGTATCCCTAGTAAGAATGCTGTAGTCATGGACAGTCCTGGAAGTTGCCTTTACTTCACTTTGGGATGGATCCTTTGACCTCAGTGTCTTGTCACGCCCAACTGGAAAATCTGAGTTAAAGAATCACTGTTACAAATCAGCTCTTTATGTAGATGATCTCAGTTATGCAAATAAATCCTACCTTCACCTTGCAAATGTGCTTGAGAATCATCTTAATTATGGGGCCTCTTCACTTAATCAGAAGGTAGCACGGTGCTTTGGGCATCATGTAAAGGATGCCTACATCTGCTATAAAATTCTGCTCAGGAAGCTTTGTGTGGTGAGTAGTCCGTGCTGCTCTTGCCTTGAGATGCCCCCTGGCAAATGGCTCTGCTCTTCAGCAGTGCCAGATGCTCCCCTTTGCCCTCTGGATGTCGGTGGAGAGGTTCTGCTGAAGAAGCAAAATCTGGGAACGAGATGAATTCAGAAGTAGGGTCCTGGTGGAGTGAATTGGGAAGATGCTGTAGACAGGTTGCATCCAGGTATTGCTGTGAGCCACGGGTGAGCACGGTGCAAGGTGCATCAGTCACCGAAGGGCATCTTCCTACGGTTGACTCCAAAACACTGGGATACACCTTGGGTACTGTCCTGATAATCTGTAGCCCAGGATTTGGGAGGAAGGTGAGGAGGCGAAGGAGGGGAGGCCCTCCCTCTGTGTCACCGGTGACCGTCCCACACAACGTGGGTAGGTAAGTTATGGGATGAAACCAGGATCACAGAGCGCTGTGAGAACATTTCATCTGCAGTGAGGAGATGGGGTGGTCAGGAAATGGTTGTGTTGTAGTACAAGAGAGGAAAGTGAAGTAAATGGGCGAGGGAAAAAGGTGTTGGGGAAGATTTCTAGTGATCTGAAAGCACTTGCAGAGGACTTGCACCGATAAATGAGATGTGGACTCTCACGCGGTGGATCCTTGCATTCTTCCTCTGGGTGTTTCCAGGCTGGTGACTTCAAAACCTGGAACTTGCTCCTCTGCTCTTTGGTGCCTCACTTCTTTGTTCAGCTCATACTATTTCTTGGTGTGTGTACATCAATCTCACCTCATTAAACTCTGTACCTGTTGCTCAACACTGTTTTTTTTTTTCTTTTTTTCTTCTTTCTCCCTTTTTTCTCGTTTTCCTGTGGCTATCAATTTTGGTTTGGTTTTTGTTGTTTGTTTTTTTTTTTTTTTTCTGGGCCCGCTTTCCCAGTGCACTCAATTCATCATAGAAGCGCGGCAGCCGGAGATGGATGACCATGCGTCATTCCTCAAAGCTCGTGCTACCAGCAGGCGGGCCAAAATGAGCTGTAAGCAAGCGTAAAAGGCGGCGGGGAGGGGGGGAAAGAAGCTTGTGTGGAGGGGAAGGTAACGGCTCAGGGTGTCCAAGGCTGATTGACGCTACGGTTCCCCGGGGAACTGTGTCTCTGCTTCCCCCACTCTTGAGCTTCCATCGTTGAGCATCACGGGTTTATCTCAGGAGGTCACGCCAGCTCTTCTGGGAGAAGGGAATGGTCTTGGTGTTCGCTGAGCACAGCCCAAAGCTCTTGCTGACTCTTCCTCACCCTGGAGGGATGGGGAACAGTGAGTCCTCCCCACACCCTGCTGTTCCCTTCAAACCGTGTGTTCTGCAGAGCTTCTGTGGCCTGATGGGTCGCAGTGGCCCGTTGGTGTGTGTTTCTCAGAAGGGGTTAATAATAATGCTCATCATTTCTGAGAAGGGGTTAATAAGAGTGCTCATCGGGTGCTGGCAAACACCCTGCTGTCTTGCAATTTAATGTGGTGTGAAAGTTCCCTAATAGAATAAGAGCAGACTTAATCCGATGAGACGCTTCCTAATAAACGACTTTACTGTGTATTAGGGAATTTGCGTTGTGCGTTTGTGATGAGTGTGTGAATACTGAATGCGTTTCAGCATCCTAATTTACACGTCTGGGCCTGTTGTCATTTTTCAGTGCCATGACTTTGCTTCGTTTGCTGAAATCAGAGCTTGATTTCCGAGTCCTTGCTCCTCTGGCGTCTCTCACACAACTCGCTTCTCCCCAGCACTGGCTTTCAGCAGGGACCGCGGTGGCAGAAGCTCTAACGATGGCTGTAGATTTGTTCTTGGCCCGAGCAGGAGAGATTTTGTGATCTCCAGGTGAGATTTGGGTTTTCCCCTCGGTGCCTGGATGTGGCTTCCCTTCTCCTGAGCAGCGTTTGTGCTCCTGCCTCCGGACCGGTCTCTCCCGGCTGCTCTCCCTTCAGGTTCCTCGCTGCTGGTGGGTCCGAGGGAGGTGTGTGGAGACCTCCTCTGGAAACCACAGCTCCTCAAGAACAGCCTCTTTGCAAGTTCCCGTTGTGCTTCGCTGATTGTGTCATTGTTAAGAGGGGGCTCCAATCAGGGTAGTTTCCTGATTGCTTTCCCACCAGGCTGGGCTTCGCAGCTCAGCAGAGAACCTGAGTAAAATTTGAATATTTGAGGTTATTTATGGATCTGAGCTCGGTGTGGGATTTGGGAGACTCTTGGCACCTTTTCATGTCAGACTCTTCTTACGTGACATAACCAGGCAGTGGCATAACAAGAAAAAAAAAAGTAGCAAGGAAGAAAAACCATATGACATCTTCAAGCTTTTTCATCTGCTGCTGCTAACTTGCAGGAGGCTTTTAATGTGAGAATCTTAAATTAGTTGCTAATTTCCTTATTTGATGTCTCGGGCTTGCAGTCAGATCCAGGGAAAATACAATTACAATACATCTGGTAAGTCAGTCGTTTGAGATGCCTGACTCTGTTTTCCTGACGGGAGCCACAGAACTGACGTGGAAATTAAGACTTGACAATTTAGAAAACCAGATTTTTTTTTTAGTTATTTATTTACTTATTTTTCCAAAGAGATCTACAACTACTTTGGGAGACCCAAAGGATGGAATATGCCGTCTTTTTGACCAGGAGAGACTGATGGCTCGTGTTTGTGCTGAACAAAGCTGGGGAACCGTCTCTGATCTTGTAGCCCCTGGGCTTTCCTGCCCCGTGCCGGGGGGGGTGATCACCTTGTCTGCTGGTCTCCTTCCCTCTCTGAAGGAAGTGTTTAAATGGCCCTGAGTTTATTTGGCTGAAAAAAAACAATTAAAAATCCCAGTTTGAGCCAATGTGTCAAGAAAAATAAGTCTTTCTTGTAATAAGCTAGAACCTCGGTAGGGCAGTTTGCATTTTCACAGGAGTTACTAGGAGGTGTATATAGGCATCTAGTACATGTACAGAATCACAGCATCACCTGGGTTGGAAGGGACCTTTTAAGATCATCTAGTCCAACCAATGGGAAAAAAAAAAAACATAAAAAAAACCCCAAACAAACAAAAAAACCCAACCCACCAACCATAAAGAACACACCACCCCACCCAACACTAAGCCATATCCTTGAGCACCAAGTCAACTTCTCTCTTGAATCCCTCCAGGGATGGTGCCTCAGCCCATTCCAATACCTGATAACCCTTTCAGTAAAGAAATACTTCCTAATATTTACCTGTGTTGGATTTACACAGCTGTGGGGAACTCTCCCGTTCTGATGTCTGCAGACTCTGTGGGGTCAGAGGAGGTACTTGGAAATATTTTTTCATACTTAAAGCCGAAATCTGCACAGGCTGTAGCTGTTCCCTGGCACTGGGATACCTTGTCCCCGGGCTGATGTTTCACCATCTCACAGTGTCTTCTGCTGGAGCTGCTGCTGCTCGTTAGGAAACATCCTCCTCCTTCCCTGAGAAGCAGCCGGCGTTAACAGAGCGTTTCCATCGATGTGCTGAGCGGGCGATCCGAAACCATCCGATCTCTTTGGCCATCTTTAATTGACTGAAAGATTAAGTATTTTGTTTGAACCTAAAAATCTGTGATAAGAGCCTGAGTTATCTACTGGGGTGACCTATTTACAGATACAACAGAAATACCTGTCTCTTGCCCGTTTCTCCTTGCTAACCTTTTAATTACTCTTTGAAAATTGGACTGAGTGACTGGTAATTAATTACCAATCAGGAGAGCAAAGCTTTTGATCCTAAAAACAATGGAGGAGAGGAGGAGACACAGGGAAGAGGGAAGGAGAGAATTGCCCCCCCTCTCCCAAGTGCTGTCCTTGCACAGATGCAGACCTGGGTTAGAATGATGCTCTGGGGTTCTGGCTTCACTGGGACTGGGTTTACTGGGTTCGTGCTGTTAAAGAACTTCCCAGAGAAACGGTGTTTGCCACCTGGTAATACCCAGGACTTGTATTAGGATTTTGTGTTGAGTCACCTTTGGTCCTGCGACACATTCCTGTGTGGCTGCCCCGTGTCTCCGAGGTGACGTGATGGTTCTTTTTATAAGGATAAAGATAAATAAAAGGGAGAAGCAGTTAAAACCTGCTGTCATCTTCAGTGAGCTTCAGGCTCCTACCTCCTTTTTTACCTCAGCAGAGTTTTTTGTCGCTTCACATTAACTCCAGGGGAAAAAAAAAAAACAAACCCCAAGCCAAATGGAAAACCAGTTAGATTTAAGTTCTCTGCTTTTTAGAATAGAATGCACTTTTTTTTTTCTTCTTTTTTTTTCCCCCTGAGAAGGTACTTGTTTGTGCTGCTCCAGAAGCATTAGAGCCTTTTGCCAGCGGCCCCATCGCATTGTTCTGGGGAAGTGCTGAATATGTAGACTTCATCTGTGAGATAATTGATGGGATGGGAGCTGAAAGCCCAGGAAACCTGCTGGAGTTAATGCAGCTGCATCCGGAGCCGCTCAGTGCTGAGATGTTGTATTCTCTTCGTCGTCCTTAGGACTGTGGGCATCAGGGGGAGTGATAAAAGCTGATTGTTAAGTAGGGGTGGGAGTTTTTTCTTGGCCACTGTGCTGGACCTGGTGGGCTTGGGAGGAGGCTTGGCTTGGCTTTGGTCTTTTCTCAGCCGGTTACCCCACGGAGAGGTGAGGGGTGGAGTGACTTTGGTCCTGGGTAAAGGATCTGCTCTGGAGATGTTGCCTGTCTGGTAGGAGCACAACTTGTCTGTGGTGTGACCTGTACCATGTCTGGTAAAACAGGATCTTGTTGATGGTGGGAACCTTTTATCCGTGGCCACCAAATGAAATACTAATTGGGCAGTAGCTTCCTGGCTGGTGGTTGTCCTGTATTCTGTCTGTTGGACCACCGAATTTCTCCCAGGGATGCCTCTTCCTTTCTTTTGGTTGATGATGTTGGGCTTTAAGGTGTTGCTGGTACTCAGATAATACTTTGTTTTCCAATTGTTCTCAAAATCGTTCCTGTTTTCTTTCTAAAGTGCTGATTAACCATGTTTACAGGTAAAATCTACTAGTAAACCTCGGCAATGACTCTTGCTTTATATTAAGGTATGCTAAGTGTACAAAGATTTTCTGTAATTGGACAACATCTAATAGATTTTAATTAAGACCCTGTGCTGGAACCATCTGCTTTTGATAGATCTGTGAGCACTGAATACCATTAGTAGTTGGCACGGGTTCTGAAGGGGTGCGTTGATGTAGTGTGTGGAAACTCCAGGAAGGATCGTGGTGTCCTTGGTCTCTCGTGCCCAAGTTGATGCAACTCTTGGAAGCCTCCTGCCCCTCTGATGTTGAGTGATGAAGGGCAGAGCGGGGAAATGCTGGTAGGAGATCTCTGTAGGACATTGCTGATGGCTTTGGCCAGTGAAGCCCAACATGGAGGGTGCTGAGACAGGGGGTTATTGGCCTCTGCCACCATCCTCCTGTTGTAGAATGTGCTACGGTTCCCTCCTCAGCTTTTTTATCTCTGCTCTCTGCCAGCACAGGGCTTTGGTGTTGGTAATACCAACTAATTCCTGAAGCCCAGCATCTTATGTTCTTCTCCATGTTCCTCCAGCTGATGTTTGGCTTTACTTAAGGACAGTTAGTGCAGTGGCTGTGAGGCTTGTGCACACCACTAGAGCCTTGTGAAGGCTGGACGGGGTCCGTTCTGTGATCCCTGTAGACCCTGCCATGCCCACATCTCCAGCGTTTGGGGAAGTCCCATCTGCCTGACGGGGTCTCTGACAGCTTCCAGAGGGCTGCTCCTTTCCCTGATGGCTAATGATAAAGGCAGTAGCTGTTGTCTGTACAGAGGAAGTTTGGCATCTTTTCATGCGTGTATGAACGTGGTGTTTCGATTGATAGTCGCAGGTCTTTTTAGTCACCTCGAGGCGTTTACTTTAGAGCTGCTTTTATTCTTTTAGCAGGACTGGCAATTTCCAAAACCAGTGGGTGAGCTTTTGGGGTTAGAGCAAGTGAGATTAGATTTTTTTTTTATTATTTTTTTTTTAACAGCAGAGGGAGAGAAATTGAATTAACCCCTAGCCTTTGCGTGGTGCTTCTCATATTTTAGATGAGAGAGTGCTTTGAGAAGGAACAGGTCTCCTGTGCTGACAGAGGGGAGAGAAGGCAGCACAGGGACGTTCCTGGTGTTGCCGGAGGCAGCGTGGTGAGTTCTGAGCTGTTGGTCATCAGTTATCGGCCGCCTGTCGTGGAGCTGCAGGATGAGAAGGCGACTGGTCCCCTCCCGCGTGCCTAAGAGCCTGTACAAAAACTCTCTTGACGTTCTTAGGGCAGAATCAGCTCTTCAAAACCGATTTCACTTTCAGTCAATAGATTTTGATGCTGGTCGAGGTGGCTGCTTTCTTCTCTGCTCATGAGCGTGGGTCCCCCCCGCCCGGGGAGGATGCTGTGAGCAGAGCCACGGGCGCAGGGTGGTGGGAGCGGTGCTGGGGGAGCACCGAGGGGTGCTGGGGTCCCTCAGGAGCAGAAGGCAGGTGTGTGTCTTAGTCTTTTTCCAAGCCCCACGGCCGCAATGCTCTGTGGCATTAGGCAAATTAACTTATCTAGGTTTTCCCATCTGTAAAATAACATCGCATTTCACTTTTGCAAGTTAAAATTTGTAAAGTGCTTAAAAGCCCCCAGCTGAAGAGTCTGCAGGAGAGGCTGGGGAGAGAGGAAAAAAAATATAAATAGAAACTAGGTAGAGCTCACAGCCAGGCCTTCTAAGCATTTTCCCAAAGGGAGTAAAAATATATGCGTTTTTGCATTATCTTTTGCATTATCAGCGAACATTTAGGTCAGGAAGTTTTTCTGTCTGTAGGGTCTGACCTTGAGAGCATCTCAGGCACAGCACCTCTTCAGACAGTCCAGATTTCCCTTTTATCAAAATTAATGAAAGTCTCCAGGAACTGATACAATCTTAGGAGATTGTTGAAGATACAATGGGGTTGTGGAGGGCTATTACTTGCCGTCTCAAATAGAAAATTGACAAACCTTCGGTGCCCATTGACTCTCATTCATTATGCCCCTGGTGGGTGGCAGAGGGTGGCCCAGCTCCTTTTAAGCCGTTCAGAATTGGATTTTTGTGTGCTGCGAGAGCAACTGCTGACATCTGGTCCTTTTTCTTAATAAAGAATGTAATTGTCTGTTTGCAGTTTTGTAGCTGTTTGGAAAACATAAAGGCTTCTGCTATCCAAAGATGCAGTAATTGTCCTTACATCCTTAGTGATTTTTGTAATATTTAGGCTTACGGCTGATTAGAGCTGCTGGGGTAGAATAAAAGGTTTAGGAAGGAGATAAATATTTTCATTTGAACTGTTCTGTAGCTTATGTTGTCGCTGCTCCGTGTGTAAACTGAAGTGTGAAATGCTCTTGTTCTAGCATTTTTGTAGAATATTTTTTTTTTAGCTGTTGAAATCAGGACCTTTAGCTACCCAGGTGTGTGGTGAGACATCCTCTGACCCCAGTTGCTCCCAGTTTGTGTGTGTGGCAGAGGAAAGAAGTGACCCTCACAGCAAAGAAGTTCTTCCTAATATCCAATCTAAATCTCCCCTCTTCTAGTTTAAAACCCTTCCCCCTTGTCCTATCACTGCTCTTCTTGACCAAGAGTCCCTCTCCAGCTCTCCTGGAGCTCCCTTCAGNGTCTCTCAGCCTGTCCTGGGAATCTCCACGTGCTCTCATTGAACCTTCTAAATGTCCCTGTGAGGCTCATGGGTGGTTAGAACTGGGGATGGTGGGGACCGGGGTGCAGGAGGGACTTGGGGGTTTGCTGCCAACCGGAGAACTTTTCAATTTACTCTGCTTTTTTTGTGTGTTTAAAGCCCTTTTGAACACGGGTGCCTGTTGCAGTGTGAAGTTCTTCAGGACGCTGGTTTTTGCACGTTGCTCAGCAGAGGAGTTAATTCATGTTCCCAAGGGGCTGGGGTGAATATTGGGGTGTTCGCGACACCTGCCAGGAGAAGAACGCCTTGTTGTTCACCACTTGCGTGGCATTTAGCAAAAAGCCTTGTGCGATTTGAAAGGGGGTTCCAACGACTCTTTTTCCCCATTTACTAGATTTCACACCCCTGATGATTCTTTTTTCCTCTTTTTTTTTTTTTTTTTGAAGAAAGCCAGAAATAACCCAGAACTGCCAAGTTTTGAGTTGACACTGCTTTACTTGGTTTCTGTCCAAACCTGTCTTTGTTTACCCAGAGGATGAGCTCAGATTTGCCAAGAGGCTACTAAAATTTAGTGAACTTTTCTGTGAATTTGTGGGGGTTTTTTTTCAGTTTGGAATAACAAGACAGAAAATGCAGATGCCAACACTTGTCGGAGATCTGCTTGTATCTCACTGCTACCTGAGAAAGTTCAGGAAGAATAAGCATAGATGAGATGTAAAAATAATACAATAAATCCAAGTCTGTGGTCTTCCTGCTCTGTTGTATGGAATATTCAGTATTCCTCTTTGGAAAAATGAATTTACTGCAGTTTGATGCTTATTACCTGTTCCCCGTTTGAGTCGTGAAGGCCTGATGTATTTGAGGCGGCTGTGCAGGCTTCAGGCTGTATAAATGACACTTTTCTAGTGGGAATTGACCCAAGTGAGCAGAGAAATCCATCCAGGCTGGAACTCGAGCCCTGTGACTGTCCCCAGAGAGGGCTGCGTTAGTTAATGAAGCCTTTGTCAGGGTCGGGGGTGAACGAAGGGCTCCTGGGGCTTGATGAGTTGTGCTTGGCTTAAAGAAGGGAAGGAAGTGGAGCTGATTCCTGAGTCATCTGGCTCCAGGGCTTGGGTTGTCTGATGTTGGGTTGAGGAAGGTTTACCAAGTGCTGGATTAACTTTTGGAAAAAAAACGTAGGTGTAAGGTGCGTCCTGGTGCAGGTGGTGAAGGGGCAGAGCAAACTGCTTTCCCTGATGCTTCTCACTGTCTTGGTAAGGGAAATATATAGTAAAGTACGTCAGAGCCAAGGGATTATATTATTTTTAAAGCAACTTAATTGTCACCCGAAGGAGATGGTTAGAAAGTGGCGTGGGATAAAATGAGACAGGGTGGTGAGACGTGGCTGGCAGCAGGGTAGTTCGTGGTGAAATACGGGCAGAGACTGTGGAAGGAGTTAATGCTGCTTGAAACGCGCCTCTGAAGGTATTTGTTCAGGATCTGGTTTTGTAGCTGGACTCAAATAAAAGCAGCTCGGTTTTGAGCGTAAATCATTCCAACAAGTTGAGTAAATCCAAACATGGATGGATACTGCTGCTCCTCTGTCCTTAGTGTCCTCTTAAGCTGGCTGAGATTTTTATTATTTTTTTTTTCTTTCTTTTGGTCTGGAGCATCATTTCAGCCTTGCAGGGATCAAAAGTAAAGGACAACTCTCCCAGTAACACCAGCGAGTTCTGCCTGGCAGACAGAACTGACTTTTACGTGTCAGCAGCTGGAAGCGTTCTCAGATGATGCTCTGCTTGTTTTATTGATGATTAATGAGAACATTTTGCAGTTATTGTCTCAATAGGGCTTAAAAAAACCCAAAACAACAACCAAGCTGACGGGCTATTTTAACTGCTGTTTCTTTATTTAAGTAAGACAGAGAGGAAGGGAGGAAAACTAATGACCACTGGGGAAAAAACTGAGCCAGAGAAGGCTCATGGAGAGGCAGCTCTTCTCAGCGGGTGTCTTTCATCCACTCTGAGTGGAACCAGGGTGAAGATGTGCGTGGTTCTGCTGGCTGAAAACAGAGGGGGTGTGTGTGTGGGAGGCAGAGGTGATGGCAGACGGGGGGGTACGGCTGGGGGGGTGCAGGAACAGGCACTGGGAGGTGGTTACTGGGTGGGCAGCAGAGTGGTAGCATGGAAAAGCCCTCCTGGAGACAGGGCTCGCTCTGATTTGTGAGGAACGAAGACCTTAGTTCTACCACAGGTGTTGAAGTCCTTGTGCCTTGGGCATCTGCCCGTCGCCCTCTTGCCAGCTTTGGTAAAGTGGGGTTTGAAATGCTCCGTGGTTCTCTGGGCGTTTGGAGGAGACAAACTCCTTCAGGATGAAAGATGGTTTCTAAAACTAAGATATTAATAGGAAAGACAAGATTTTCCCCCCCTCCCTCTATTCTACCCTATGCCCACCAGCAACTGTGTCTTTAAAGAAAAAAAATATCTGCTCCCTGTGAGGAAATCGGCGGTTGGATGGATTGCTGTGGAGGAACTCCTCCATCTCTTGGATTTATTCTTGGTTTGCATTCCATGGTGCAGCCCCGAGGGGAACATCTGTGAGCGACCGCTGGCTCTGCCACGTGGCCGCCTGTCTATTTGCCCCGAAGACTTGAATTTTTAAACACAGATATATATATATCTGGATTTCTGAAGGGGTTCTCCCTGCAGCAGCTGGAAGGATGATGCTTTCACATCCTTTTTGTCAAGACTGAGAGAGATGCAAAACATTAATTAATATCGCTCACGTCCTTTTTTTTCTGAGGAAAGATCGAGCATGTATTTAGCCTCTCATTGGAGGTAGGGAGCATCCTCGTTTCTGCGTGCAGGTGAGCCAGCTCTCCAGCAGAACAAGCCGTTGTGATGCTGGATGCAAAGTCAACTGGAAGTTACTGGGCTCTTTGCTGTTGGCCATGGTTGATGGATTAGTCGAGAGCTTTATGAGAGCACCTTTCGGGTGCCTGGGGGTTGGCTGCCACCCCGTTAGGTGGGCACAGAGCGTGAAAGGGGACTGGCCTCCTCCTTCCAGCCTGTCCTCCTCCCACGGGGCAGCTCCCTCTCCCAGCCGTTTTCCCAGCGCAGCTCCTTACTCCTGATTTAGCTTGAGTATTGTCCCGGGATGGCGCAGGGGTGTCGGGCCAGCACACCTCCAGAACCGTGTCATTTAAACTGTAGATAGCGAAGACAGTGGTTCATTCGGTGGGAAATTTTCTTTAATAGGTGCCTTTAAATTACATGCAGGAAAAAATCACTGAAGTATGGTGTAGTGTAATTTAATGCTGGGTTAAACGATGCAATCCAATGCGTTTTCATTAGATGTTCTGAGACGCTTCTCTAGCATTTATGCTTTAAAGGCTGCTGGATTGCCAGCTGCAATAACTATTTTGATTGCAGCCTGAGCTGATGGTGGGCATCCTACCAGAAAAATAATGTGCTCTGTTTTAATTATGGCACCTGCACTCCAAAACGGGCGCCTGCGTCACAGTCTATGATACAGTTGTACTTGATACAGGGGAGAAGGATAATGTGCAACAGATGGAGGTGAGAGCGTTGGTGAAGGGGCTGAGATGTGGACTGCCCTGGCTGACTGGTCTTTTTTGGGGGTGGTGGTGCAAAAGAAGCGTTTGGTTGTGGGTTGAACCTGCTGAGCAGAGCACCCGGTGGGTCTTTGCCTGCTGCTCGGCTCCTTCCGTGGATGGATGGGATGGTTCTCCGCTGGGGAAGGGCTTTGGGGTGGTGGGGAAGGGCTTTGGGGTGGCAGGGAAGGTGGTGATCCATCAGCGAGGCAAGGCAGGGCTGCAGGAGGAGTGGGGAGCTCAGAGGGGTTGGTGCCTGTGGAGCTGCAGACCCCACTATGGATGTGGGGGTTGTGATGGGACCCAGTTTCTACTGACATCGGTTCCAGGAATTCAGATTTTGCTCTTCAGATTTTGCTCTTCTGCTGCAAATGGGGACTCCTGCACCAGAAACGCTCGCAATGTCGGTGGCGAACCCGAGGGCAAAGAGCGAAGGAGGATGCAAATAGAGTAGAGGATTTCTGTGTTGATTTGTTTTGGTATATTGATTTTTTGCTGTACTCTGAAGCAAGGGCAAGCTTATGAAGTGGTATTTCTGGCACTGGTTTAGTTTGGTTCCTCACAGTAGGAGCAGAATTAAGCCAATGAAAAACACATTGAAAATCTCACACAATCAGTGTTGGCTCCAAGCAACTTAAGGGGATAATCACTCAATAATCCATTTGGCCAGAGGTACAGAAGAAATGGAAGATAATTATTCATGCTGTTATTACCGCCCTCACCTTCTTGTTATGGCCCTTGAAAAAACAAGGAACAGAGTTTGCTGCTTTTCTTTCTCATTAGTGTATATATATTTTTTTTTATTGCCACACTAAATAAGGGTGATGTCAGAAGGACTGTTTCATGCACGAGGCCGTTGGGGAATGATTTCATATTCTGTCTGCCATCGCGTTGATCCCCATGCTTTAAATTTGCCTGGGCTGCAGATTTAGGGAGGAAGGCAGGAGGAGGGTTTGGCGGCCGGGTCAGAACAAGGCTGGGGTGTCCTGCCAAGCCTGGCTGCTCCGGGGTCTTTGGAACAGGAGCACCGAGGGATTTGAGCGTGGGATTTGAGCACGAGCCTTGTTCCATCAGGGTTTCTTCAAGAGGAAGAAGGAAAAAAAGCTCTTGTCTGGAGATCAGGGCATCGGAAGAAGGAAAAAAATATAAAAATAATCTCAATGGTGTGCCTTGGTTGAAGGCTTAAGAGGAGGAATAACTTACTTTGACTGCAGCTGCTTCCCGTGAGGAAACGAGGGATTTAATCTCATTTCTAGAGCAGGTTTTCACTGCGGGAGGAGATGTGGAGATTGGTGGCACAGAGGGTAGGAGTTGCTCTGTGGGCATCACTGGAGCAGCGTTTCCTGCTTCCTTCAGAGAAAATGTAGTTGTAGCCCCGATGGGGACACTTTCCATCTTGCGTGGGCAGAAAGGGGGTTTGGTCACCTTTCGTGCCGCCAGGCAGCCCATTTTCTTCTGCTTGCTCCAGGGACAGTGGGCAGACACAAATGAAATCAGAAGGTAAGGACCCTGGGAGATGGTTGGGTTTATTAATTTTCAGAAGCTCGGGAAGCCCAGAGATTCCCGTGAAAATTGTCTCTTTGGTCAACGTAGAATCTACAGAAGGGCCGAGAACAAACTCTTGGATACAATTTCATGCCCTTCTGCACAAGCCTTCCCTTTCTTTGAGGGCCCTGTGAGTAGAAAATAAGAATAGGCTCTCAAGGGCAGTGTTGCTTCAGGCAGCACTTCATTCCCGTCGCCTCCGATGGGACACGAGCTCTTGCTTACAGGGAAGCAGGCGTGGAAATCCTGCCCCAGTTAAAAACATCTGCAGAGCGGGGTCCTCCCGGTGCGTCGATTGTGGACAGAATCCGTGATGCAAAAAAGCTTAGTTCGGGGTCCTGGTTTGAGGTAAAACGAACCAATTTTCTGTTTGACAGTTTTACTTTCTTAGCTGGGCCTCTTCTAACGAACTAAACTCTGAAATTAACAGCACATTGGTCAGAACTGTTTCGTCTCACAGTGATAAGACCTGATTATCCCAAGGGATGATGCAGAGGCCCTTGGTTATCCTTATTGCTGGAACAACCAGGGTCAGGTAATTTTCGTCGTTTGCCCATTGGAGGGTCGGAAATGGAAAAGCGTAAAGGGGTCCCACCTGCAAGGAGGAGCGGACAGGACAGGGGACCCAGAACTG
>VZRU01020740.1:137741-189150 GCA_013398155.1 Pedionomus torquatus
TTTTTTTTGTGTTTTTTTTTGGTTTTTTTTGTTTGTTTGTTTTTTTATTTAAATCTTTTTCTCATTGTTCAATAGCTTCATGGCCTTTCCTGGTGCTTTGCCTTGAAGAAGAGCCAGCATGTTTTGCCTTTGTTCTGTGCCTCAAGGATTGAGTGAAAATAAAGGGAAAGCGGGCACGTTATGGACGTGCCCCCTTGAATATTCACAGAATCACAGAATCACCTAGGTTGGAAGGGACCTTTTAAGATCATCTAGTCCAACCAATGGGGGGGGAAAAAAAAAAACAAACAAAAAAAACCCAAAAAGCCACAAAACAAACCCACAAAAAACCCAACAACCATAAACAAGTCACCACCCCACCCAACACTAAGCCATATCCTTGAGCACCAAGTCAACTTCTCTCCTGAATCCCTCCAGGGATGGTGCCTCAGCCACCTCCCTGCACAGCCCATTCCAATACCTGATAACCCTTTCAGGAAAGAAATATTTCCTAATATCTCACCTGAACTTCCCCTGGTGCAACTTGAACCCATTACCCCTTGTCCTGTCATCTGTAACTGGGGAGAAGAGACCAATTGACCAAAGAGATATTGACCAGTAAATACAGTGGGTGCACTGTGTATTTACAGGGGGAGGTGGTTGGGGTGCAGACTCTGTCCGGTCTCACCTGTGCAGTTATAAAGAGTCTGAGAGAGATTTTTATTTAATGTTTATCTCCCTCCAAAGCAAAGGGACCGATAGCATCTCCGGCGCGCTTTCTGTGGGGTCATCTGCCTTGCTGTCATCTGCTCACAGATGATATTTTCTTCAGGCTGACCCAGCTGCGGCAGTCACTTGGTTCTTCTTGTTATTTGCATGAAAATTAGAACTGGTTCCTTTATAAAGTCACGGCTCCTCCTGCCCCCCCGGGGGGAGCGCTGGGCTGGGCTCCATCTCAGGAATTTCACGGTGAGAGATCTCTGTGAGGATGGGACTGGGCACTTGGGCTCGTCCCTCTTCTCTTCTCCAGCCCCGGCTGATGGATGGAGCAGATCTTCTCAAATACCTACCTCTCCAAGGACTGACTCCTGCTGTCTTCATACACTTCAGGTAGAGTTGCTCTGATTTGACTTTGTAGGGTTGGTTTTTTTCTCTCCAGCTGCCGAGCTGGTTTTTGCTCTCGTGGTGGAGAGGAATCATCCAACCCGTCTGTGCCCTGACTCCACGGGGAATCGCCGCCGCGCGGGCACCCAGGAGATGCACCCACCTCCTTTACCGTTCATTTTCCATGCTGGGTCTTAATTTTTCCCCAAGGTTCTTCCTATTTCTTCCTAATCTTTCAACTAGCTTCAAGGCCAAAGCAGTTTCATCTGCAAGTTGTACTAAGATTAATAAAGAATGTACAACTTCAGCTATGAGACGGGTTTTACAGCATTGGTGTGAATCCAGACGTTTCTCTGATGGGTTATTAGATTTTCATACCCAGGTACTTTTGCATTGAGAAACACTGAACTCAACTGACAGATCCCATGCCATTAGTGTATTTCGGACTGGGGGGGAAAAAATATGAGCTCATTTATTCAAAATAGATCTTTCTGCCAAAGAGATATAAATACGCATTGCTTCTTCAATATTATGGCCTCCGTTCTTGATAATAAGCAATTGAGAATGGAGGGTGGGGAATTTGGCAGTCCTGTCGCTACTTCCATAAACAGGAGGGGTGGGATGGCTGGATATTTTGAGCTGAGCACAAAAGCAGAAGAAAGAGGCTGGGTATAAAAAGCATAAAACCATGGGTTCCAACTAATCCATTAAAGCTCATTGCTGGGAGAAGTGGCTGGCTTCTCAGCATTTTTTTTTTCCTCGTTATTTCTGTCTGATGGTTTTTAAGAAGATTAGTCTTTCAAATGCTTATTTATGCACCGTGTAATATCTGAAATACAACGTATGCATCTCCCCGTCCAGGGTTCCTAACTTTCCTCTGTGCTCTGCTTGAGATGTGTGCGGGAAAATGCCGTCTCCTGCTTGTTTGGTGAAGAGCACTTTAATTTCGTGATTGTTGTTCCATGGTCTTACACAGAAGGAACGTTTGCAGGAATGTTTTTTTTTATTTATTCTTGCTTTCCTTTCCATTTGTACTTACTCCATAAGCCAAGGTGAAAGGTTTGCAGGTGACGGTGTGTTCGGTTCAGACCATCTGTGGTGGAAGATGCAAATGTCTGTCCATTTATCTTCCGAACATGGGAGCATCTCAGGCTTCAGCTTTCTCCTGACCCCTCTCTCCATCCTAGACGTCCAGCCTTTTCTCTCCAGCCTGAGCACTCGCTGCTGGAGCTTGCTTTTTTGGGACTGTGTCATTAAATTCTGTGAAATGTCACCTCCTGCGGACTAATCACTTTAGAGCTCGTGCTTTGTACGTCCTGGCTGGGGCTCAGAGATGTCTCAGCCTGGACACGTGGAGTGATCCTGGATTTTAAGAGAATAGGTCCTGTAGTTTGGCATGGAGCAGATGCTTATTTTCTATTAAAAAATTACATAAGCCCCACTCAGCGGTAGGAAAGCAGACTGTATCTGAAGCACAGGAGTTTCTGGAAGTTACGTAAAGGTGATTGCAAAATTATCCTGCAGATCTCTAGAGAAGAGCAGTTTCTTCTCCGTGCTGTGTCAGAAATCGTTATATGCACATTCTCTCGTGTGTCCTGGATGGAGATCCGGGTCCCAGACTCTCCTGAAATTAATCTTCCAGACACTCTGTTATGGTGTTTGTTGGTTTTTTTTTTGCTTTATTTTTTTTCTTTTTTAATTCCGTAAACTAACTCAGAGGAACCTTTATGCTAATTAAAATTTCTTACAATCATTGATCTCGCTTTTATCCTGTTCCTCCCACGCAACCTCTCATCCTATAAAATTAGACTAGCCTTGCAGGAACGTACAGTGGGAGGAAAAGGAGTTTGTGCTGGCATATTTCGTATCGGAGTCTCGATAGCAGCTGTGCTCTGGGGAGACATCACCGGGGTGTCCCTGTGCGTTCATCCTGAGCCATCGTCCAGCCTCCTCCTCTGTTGTGGCCGCGGTGGCACCTCTGGGTTGTGTCCCCCTGGGCCGGTGGCCTGGGGTGGCTGGTGGGGTGGGAAGAGTTAGCGGAACCAAAAACTGACTGGGAAGTCAGGTTTCTCGTTGCAGACATGTGATTATGTAGGAGCGGGTTCTCAGTGGGCAAACCCGCTGTAATTTTCACATTTTACAGAAAAATCTGTGTTGCTGACAGCGCGGTGGGCTGAAGTACAACAAAGCCTGGTGCAGCCTGTGTGTGCAGAAACGACAGCCGTTAACTCTCCCTGGGATTTTATTATTTCAGGCTATAGTGCTGGCAGTAGATGAGTGTCTTGGATAAAAGGACTACCACGATCTTTTGCTTAGAAATCAAATTAAAAGGAAAACTTCATTTAGAGCTTGAAAAAGTGCACGGTATTCTTTAGAGACTGTAGCTCGCAATAAAAGCACTCAGGCTGTGCTGTCCCCTAAACAAATCTGTTTTTATGGCATTTCTGGCACAAGTGAAGAATCCATTATGGGAATTCCCACGAGAACTAATGCTAAATAGAGTTCCAGCCCGGCTTGACCAGTCCCTTGAGCTGCAGGTAATGCCTAAACGATGCTTTGAACATATGAAATGTAATATAAATGCCACATGTTGTTAAGCTTCCTGTTATGTCCCTGTACTGTGAAATATATCCAATTTTACTCCAGCCTGGGGTGGCTTTCCAGTGCGGGTAAACTTTGTCACGGCTGAAATGGTACCAGACGGCATCCTGTAAACCTGGCTGAGCATCCGTCTGTGCCGCTCGCCCCTCGGGGGACACCGGCCCAAGCCCGGCTCAGGCTCCTTCTTCTCCTTCCAGGTCTCCTGGGATCCCCCCCGGCAGGACCCCCTGTGTCTGAGGAAAAAAAAATTGTGGGTTGAGGGAAATTTGAAGCCTTTGATCATAGAATCATAGAATCCTAGCACGGTTAGAGTTGGAAAGGACCTTGAAGATCATCCAGTTCCAACCCCCCCGCCATGGGCAGGGACACCTCCCACTAGACCAGGTTGCTCCAAGCCCCATCCAGCCTGGCCTTGAACCCCTCCAGGGATGGGGCAGCCACAACCTCCCTGGGCAGCCTGTTCCAGTGCCTCACCACCCTCACAGGAAAGAATTTTTTCCTAATATCCAATCTAAATCTCCCCTCTTCCCCCTTGTCCTATCACTACACTTCCTGACAGAGTCCCTCTCCAGCTCTCCACACCACCCAACACTAAGCCATATCCTTGAGCACCAAGTCAACTTCTCTCTTGGATATCTCCAGGGATGGTGCCTTTCAATATGATCTTTCTCGGTGTAGAACTTTACCAAGGTGAAAACGTTCAGCTTTGCCATCAGCGATGTGAAATTTGAACAGCGCGTAGGTTTTGCCTCTTGTGGTGGAGCAAGATTCAGGCTGGTTCCAAGATCTTGAGGTATCTCCTTTTCTGGGTCCAGTCCCAGTCCTTTCTCTTCCCGTTAATGGGCTTTGAGTGTCCTTTAAAACAAATCTCTTCCCTGTTTCCATGACAATATTTATACAATTGATGCCTTTCTAGTAGCATGTATTTATGGATTTTTCGTTTGTAACATGTCTTTCCATCAATTCCTGGTGTATTCAAGGTCTCCTTGAAGTATTTGGACCATCACACTGCTCTAGATGGAACTTAGATGAGCATTTTGGGATGGAAACAGGCCTAACCTTTGAGCGAAGCTTCGCAGCATCTTGTCAGGGGAGAGAGGAGCGAACAAGGAGAGTGAGGTCCTTGCAATCAGTTCAGGCTCTTGCTTCTGGATATGTTCAGGCATCGGGGAGATCCCATGTGGGGCTGAAGCACTTGTTCTCTGAGCTGAGTGCGTGTTGCTGCATAGCTTGCGGAGGGATGCTCGTGGCAAATTTTGCCAGAGAGGCAGCCATGAATTTACGGAACAGGACTGAGCCCTGGGCATGATTTTATGACATAATGAGATCACTTTTAGCTTTGTTTTCGGTGAAGACGATAAAATTACCTTCTAGATTTATTTTTTTTTAACTTTGATCAGTTGTGACCACAAATTAATAATGAATCTCGAGTGCCGGGAGGCTGCCTAATTGCTACGGCAGCTCAATGGGGTCTTCTGCGGCACCATCCTTGGGAGGGATTTGCTTTCTGGTTATTGATGGGAGGTGTCTGCTTGGCCAGCTCAACCTCCCTGCTCGCTTTGACTATTGACTGCTCTGCTCTGAAATGCTTCCCCTCCCATGTTCTCAAGGGCATTTCCCCACAAACTGTGTGGTGTCACCGGTGAGTCCATGTCCCGCTCTGTAAGGCTGATGTCCCAGTTAGTTCATAGAATCATAGAATCCTCCAGGCCAAAAGGGACCTCCAAAGGTCATCTAGTCCCACCTCCCTACAGTCACAGGGACATTCCCAACTAGCCCAGGTTGCCCAGGGCTTCATCCAGCCTCACCTTTAATATCTCTAAGGAAGGGGCCTCAACCACCTCCCTGGGCAACCTGTTCCAGTGCTCAACCACCCTCAGTGTAAAGAAATTTTTTCTAATATTCAACTTAAATCTACCCTTCTCCAACTTAAGTCCATGTGCCTTTAGTTGATGCCATGATATTTAGTTGTGCCTACGGCGTTGGCCGCTGTGTGCTGCTGAGTAGCCAAGCTTCCCGGAGAAGCTACAGGAAAGATAACTGTCAGGGGGAATAGACTAGAAGGAATAAACTACGAAGGCAGTTGAAAAATGAAAACAAACTAATTTTTCCCTGCTTGTTTGTGGGGGTGAGGCGGACCTTATGTAGTGTGAGTGGAAGCTGTGAAATACAGGAGTTTCTGGCCTCGCTTCTCAGGAAAGGGATTATTTATGGTTGAACCTCAGGATGGAGGTGAGTGAACTTGGTCTGTCTGGCTTGGGAGGATTTGTGGGCTTCTGCTCGGAGCAGGAGGGTGGGGTGGGATCCCCAGCTGCCCTCCAAAGGCTTCCAAAGGCCAGGAATTAAGGAATAGGAAGGGTGTGTGGAAGCCACTGGAAGAAAGAAGGTGGAGCTGCCGGTGATGCTGGTGTGAAGATGCAGCAGGTTGGTGTGTGTCCCACGGTGGGACCCGAGCAGGGGCTGCCACTGCCCCGTGTTTGGGATCTGCCCCTTCCAGAAAAGCGGCTGAAAAAGCTGGGGATGGTGTGTTGTGGTGAATGCCCTTCCTCAGCTGTGAAATATTTATTAAAACAGATGTAGTTGGCTACAGTTTCTGTTTCTGGGTAATCAGCCAATAGCTAGAGAAGATCAATAAGCAGATAAACAGCACGGGCTCTGAAGTTGGAAGTGGCTTTTTATTTTTTTTTTTTTCCTTTAAAGAGAACAAAGAGCGTTCCCTGTCCAGGGACACTCTCCAGCAAAAACGCAGAGCGGATCAACACTGGCACCCAGTGTCTAGATAGAATCAGTTCAAATCTGGGTTTTTCCCAATCTGGCACCCTTTTCTCAGGCTGACGCCTTGGCTCTCGGTCCTGCCGTGCACCACGTGGCAGTGGGTTTAATTCTGCTTTCCTTTGGGTCCTGCCGTTGTCGCCCGGCGCTGATAACCACCGCGGTGTCGCTTGGCTTGGCTTTTATGTTACAAAAAAAGTGGGGGTTTTTGTTCCCCTTGGAATGGTTAACCTTAGTTCGGAGAGGAAGGGAGAAAAGAAATGTAAAGCCACCCTCCTCCCTAGGGGAGTGTTTTCAGGTTACTCTGCAGCTGTTAAATGCCAGTTCAGTGAAGCTTTTACACATACACTTAAATCCATTCCCGCTAAGCAAAACACTTAACCACACGCTTTAAATTAGGCTTGTGCTCAAGTGTCGTTGCGCTGAGAAGCAGCAGGACTAGAGCACGTAAAGGAAAGACAAGCATGATGTGGAGTGTGGGGCTGATGAGGCTCCTGATGCCAGAGAGCATCCCGGGATGGGGTGGGACGGGACGGGACGGGATGGGATGGGATGGGATGGGATGGGATGGGATGGGATGGGATGGGATGGGGTGGGACGGGACGGGATGGGATGGGGTGGGATGGGACGGGATGGGATGGGATGGGNATGGGATGGGACGGGACGGGATGGGATGGGACGGGGTGGGACGGGACGGGATGGGATGGGATGGAATGGGACGGGATGGGATGGGATGGGATGGGATGGAATGGGACAGGATGGGATGGGGGTGAGGACCACAGCTCTGGAGACTGAGCATCTGCTGACATCCAAGTGCCTGCCAACGTGACGTTGGCTCTTCGAGGCCCTGCAAAAGGCTTCTGTAGCCAAGCTCTGCAGCTTCATTCCAGGCCAGACTTCCTCTGCTGTGCTCAGCAAGTAACCACCTTTGTTTGGAAGTGTGAATAACCAGCGGCACAAGGTCCCCGATGTTTCGGACCCCCACTCACCGCCTCCCGGCAGCACGCGGGGCTGGTCGTGGCTGCGCCTCCCGGCATCTTGCTGCTTTCAGGTCTTGAGGCTTCTGCTCTTTCTGCGGTGGGATGACTAAATCAGATCCCTCTCAGCCTGTGTGGGGCTCCTGGAAGTGGCCGTAGCACATTCCGGGAAGGTAAATTGAAAACCAAAAAATGAATTTCCAAAAGAGCCCGAGAACTACTACCACAAAGAAGATGGATGAGGAACCGTTCTGGTCTGTTATTACCCAAAAGTAACTATCTGGCTGTTTTTTAGTGAACAAAGAAATATTAGAGGGGGAAAAAATAGTTTCCATTTAGCTTTATCTCTGTTGGCTGTACTGGGAATGAATCATGACATAGAAATGGATAAAATGAAATGAAAAAGAGACCATTTATTTCCTTTTCTGTAGCAGATGCTGGATGCTTAGTCTGAAGGTTAAAACTCTTCTGAACTAAACCATATTGCACTGAAACATTGGTGAAGGGTATCTGGAAGCCATGGAGTTATCCCCTGTGGTCCTTGGCCCAAAAGTTATGGCTGAGGAGGGAGAAGAAATGGGGCTCTGGGGGGTCTCCCCCCTCCCCTCGCGGTTGTGCTGGCCAAAGGCAGTGCAGAGGTTTTTTCAGTTGCTTTTTGAAGCTGTCAGTGAAACCTACAGAGATTCCCCTTAGAAAATCTGTTTCTCTCCTTGAATTTCTCAAAGGCAACCAATGCAGTCAGTGTCTGGGTGAGTCCAGCCTGGATCTCCTTTCTGGGGGTTCCCTTGGGTGGTTGGACTTCCCACCTCCCCACGGTTCAGGCAGTGCAGGAAAAAGGAAAGAAGGGTTAAATTATTGGAGAGTAATTTGGAGATGAACTTGCAGCGATGACTGAGCAGAGCAGTTTAGGTCAATGGATTTGTTATTTTGCTTGGTCTTGTAGCGTCCTTTCGTTGGGATTTATAAATTATTCTTGCTGTAATAGCTGTATTCAGGAGCTGTAAGTGCCTGCTCTGGCATGGCTTGCTTGCTTTTCTTTTTTACTAGGAATGAAAATTAGTTGGGAATGAGGAGATAATGTACGGCCTCATATCATAAAAGTTGCACTCCTTGATAAGATTTCAAGGTTAGAACAATGATAGCATTGAAATATCTGTTGTAAACTACCATAGATAATTCAAGCAATAAAACCGCTTCTTTTAGCTATGTAAATAGGGCAATAGACTGGAATGTGCTATCTAGATGTATTAAACGTTGGGGTTATTTTATATTCGAACAATATAAACAGAGAAAATGAAGCTGAAGATTAATTTGAATAGGAAATGGGGGTGATTTCTCTTTGGAGTGGTGAGCGAGCCGGGGATGGATCAGAATTGGTTTTGTGTGAAAGCAGCGGGGTTGGTGGGGAAGCTCCAGCACATCAGAGTGATCAGAGTGACGAGCGAGAAGAGAAGAGAAGAGAAGAGAAGAGAAGAGAAGAGAAGAGAAGAGAAGAGAAGAGAAGAGAAGAGAAGAGAAGAGAAGAGAAGAGAAGAGAAGAGAAGAGAAGAGAGAAGAGTCTCTCTGCTTTCTTTTTTATTTTTGGCCTTTTTTTTCTTTTTTTTTTTTTTTTTTTCCCTGACAAAAAAGAGCTCTGGGGTTTTAGGGAAGGCTGATGTAATTAGGCTGAATGTGTTTTGATGGTGGGATGCTGTCCAAGGATGCGTTGAGTCACATCTAATGACTTAAAAACTACTAATTAATTTCGAATGAACTAGAACAAGGAAACATGCCCTGACAAGGTTTTGAAAGCTGCTGGTTTTGAAAACTTCCAGTGTCGGTATCCTGGGCCAAGGGCATGAGAAAAGCGGGGAAGAGCCTGGTGAAAAGGGCAGAAGGAAATGGGGGTTAAAAAGGGAACGAAGCTTCTGATGCAGTCCAGCAATTCTTAATTGCTCTTTAGCAGCTCAGGGGAATGGGTGGTGGAAACGTCTCAAATGCGTTGTTTCGTGGTCAAGTTTGCTTTCAAGCACCACTGAAATCTGAGAGACCCCTCTGGTCTTGTATTAATAGATTTGAATATAAAGTTTTCAAGTAACTTGTAAATGATAGGGATTTGTAAATCCCTCCATGGGGGAAACACATCTTCATTGCTCTGTGAAAGCTACCAACAAGGTCTTGAATGATGCTCCCAGGGTAAGATCAAGGCTGAGGGATAAATTGGTGGAGCGTGTGCAGGTTCCAAAGGATGGGCAAAAAGATCCCAAACTGAAAGGCAAGAGGAAACAAAAAGAAGCAGGGAAAGCCTGGAGCAGAAGGGAGTTAACTTGGTCTTGTGCACCAGGGATCTCTTTTTGAAGAATAAATGGATTTTGAAGGATAGATTGAAACGTGCAGGAAGTGGGAGGGTCCTAGGTTTTGGTGGGTTGATGTTTTCCACGTCCTGACATGTTTTTTTTTTTGCCGAAAAGGTGCCATTTCTGCCTCGAGCTCGGATCCTCCAGTTTCCCATTACCCTTTAGGACAGTTGTGGTTCTCACCTTAGCTTTTCTCCACAGGTTCTGGTCTGGTTCTGTTTGTGTCTGAGCTGGCCGTTAATTAACACCTTGATATTGTGGTTCCTCTGCTGTGTCACCATAGGGAGGGGGCTCTCGGGGCAGGATGGTCTGGGCAGCGCTTGGGACGCTGATGTTTGAGGTACCTCGAGGAGTTCTCCAGGTGCAACTGCAGTAGAATAATCCTATTTCCTTCCCTCTGTCATAAAATAAGATAAGGGTTTGGCAGCTGTTCAAATCAAGATGAATAAAATAAACTGCTCTAAATTCATCATGGAAAGAAGCAGACTTAACTACAGAATGACTAACGGGACCTCCTATTCATCTGTACAAATCTGGTCTGTGGCTGCATTCATTTCCATACAATCACTGGAAAATATTATGTTGATTGCTGGGAACAAAGCTTTTATGGGGAGGAAAAAAAAAGTCCATGCTACTAATCTACAGTGGAATTGGTAAATGGGTAGGACAAAGCTTTAATAATATTATTCTGTGCGACATCTGATGTAAATAATACAGTTCTATTAATCTCTCAAGCAATCAGAGGGTCTGGCTGTTAGAGGCAGCCAAGTATGAGCAATAATATTATCTCTTCTCAGGAATGTTGGAGTAGAATCACAAATCTATCACCGTGAGAGCAGTTTCTGCACCAGCTCAGGGGGTCCCACTCAGTGGTGGAACAGGCAGGGGCTTCTCACCCCCAGTGAACCACCTGGGGGTTTTGGGGACATCTCCAGGCTCCGTGTCCCAGCTCCATGGACCCCACCTGGGCATCTGCTGCTGGGCTGAGGGAAGCTTTGCTCTCTCAGGGAGCACACGTGGTTTTACACTGAAGGAGGGGAGATAGAGATGAGATCTTAGGAAGAACTTCTTTGGTGGGAGGGTGGTGAGACCCTGGCCCAGGTTGCCCAGAGAAGCTGTGGCTGCCCCATCCCTGGAGGGGTTCAAGGCCAGGCTGGATGGGGCTTGGAGCAACCTGGTGTGGTGGGAGGTGTCCCTGCCCAGGGCAGGGGGGTTGACACTGGATGATCTTTAAGGTCCCTTCCAACCCAAACCCTCCTGTGAATTTAAGTTCTGTCCTTTGACTCTTTTCCCTTCCTCTCTTGGGGAAGGTGCATTTCATCAGCACCGGTAGCACCAGCCCGTCTGGAAGAGGTTCTTTCGGTCCATGAAGCAGCAGTTTGCAGAAGTGTTTGTCTTCTGCAGACGTGCACCGGTGGCTTTTAAATAATAAGAAAAAAAAAAAAAAAATCAAGGCTCACTGATTCCTGCAGTAACCCCACTGGATCCAAAGGAGTCAAGGAGTTAATGTTGCCTCCCCCAAAAAGCATGTGTGCATTGTCTGTCCTGTAAAAGGATATTAGTTAAGGCAGCCAAATGAAGCAGAATTTTTAAATGAGATCCTGTTTTTCAAGTATGATTTTTAAGATACGATGCGGGTCAGGGTTGTCTGATTCTTCACAGTTCATTAAGTAGAGAGCAGCTAGTGTTAGAGATTGACTTTTAAAAATGATAGATTTTTATTTATAGCAAAGTTCTAGTCATTAATTTTAAAGGAAGGAAGCATAAAAGCAGGAATGGGTTCATTTTTTTTAAAAAAAAGTGACATTGGTAATTTAATTAAATTGGGGGTTTGAGTATCATTACAGAAAATGAAGCATTAGTTCTACACTGCTTTTCAACCCATCTGACGTATTTGATAGCGTCCCCCCACTCAAAAAACCTGCAGGGTCGTTAATATTTCTATGTGAAAGTTGCTGCTGAAGTTCCCAGCTCCAGGCGCTGGGGGAGGATGTGAATAGTGTTTTGGGGGAGGGAGCCAAGGGGAAGAGGGCTTCTCTGGGGGGGGGTTTACGCTGCTGGGGGGAGCCCAGGGCCCGTGTCCCCCGGTGCCGGTGGGTTCTTGGGGGCTCCTCCTCTCGCAGGTGTGGGGAAAAGCCAGCACCAAAGGGATGGAGGAGTCGAGATGTACGTGCCGTTAAAATTAATGAAGTTTTAAGGTGCTGAGGTTGCGTTCAATCTGTAGGTGGTGAACTGGGAAACAGGGGGCTCTGTCTGGATGCAGGAAGCCTAATCCCATGTTCGTTACGGATTAGTCTCTCATTTCCCTGCCTGCGAGGGATCCTCCCTCCTTACCTGCTCTCGGGGGTCCTCCTGGGGTTCCCGAGCTCTGCTCCGGGGGGTGGCTTTGGGGGACAACCCGTGCCGGGGCTGGAGCAGGGAGGCTTCAAATCCTGACCCTAAATTGTGACCCCGTGGCGGGAGAGAACAGTAACACCTCTGCATCAGTTAGTGCTTGGGATTTATGTTTCATTTCACGTGCTTACGCACAGTTTTGGTTGTGTTTTTTTCCTCTCCCTGCCACGTGTGCTACCGTATCATTTTCCTTTTAATCTTCCTCTTTTCCTTGGCAGAGCTGCAGACTGAAGCTCCCTTTGCTTGCAGAAATTCATCTGGTTTTGTTCACGCTCCCGACAAAATTGTTTCCAACGATAAACCATCACTCAGCTTTGAATGACCATGTTTTCCTTCCTCTGATGTTTCAGCTTTAATGAAAAAGAACTATAATACAAGATGCTGCACAAGGGCCTGATTCAAATTTGATTAAGCCATTCTGAGGCTTGGTTGTCTGCGTTGGGTTTTATAGTGGGCTCTAAACCCACAATTTGAATGGATCTTTTTGGAGTGGTTTATCGGAACCCATGGAGTTTTACTTAAATTCTCTGAAACTGCTGTGCTGCAGGCATTGGTAGAGGATTTACTGGTGGTTTAGCTGTAAATTTTCCATCTTGTATTCAAATATCCCATAGTCCATCTGAGGAAGGCTTTGGTTGGATCATGTTTTGCCTTTAGTGGAGCTGGGTCCAGCTGCATCGTTCAGAGTCCATTTGCTGCAGATGTGAGGAATCCGGATTAAGCACACGCGGTGCAACGGGGCATAAATCCCGGTGGGCTGTGATGTTCCTCTGGTTGTCTAGACCATGGTTAAGGGGTTTTCTGTCCTCTCTGTGGTTCTGAGGTGTAACCCAGCTGCTGGCGTTGCAGGGGCCTCTGAGATGAACTCCAAGGAGTTCTGTTGAAAAATCATAGAATGTTTAGAGTTGGAAGGGCCTTCAAGATCATCCAGTTCCAACCCCCTGCCCTGGGCAGGGACACCTCCCACCACACCAGGTTGCTCCAAGCCCCATCCAGCCTGGCCTTGAACCCCTCCAGGGATGGGGCAGCCACAGCTTCTCTGGGTAACCTCTTCCAGTGCCTCACCACCCTCACAGCAAAGAAGTTCTTCCTAATATCCAATCTACATCTCCCCTTGTCCAATTTAAAACCCTTCCCCCTTGTCCTGTCCCTTCCCTCCCTGACCAAGAGTCCCTCTCCAGCTCTCCTGTAGCCCCTTCAGATCCTGGAAGGCTGCTCTAAGGTCTCCCCGGAGCCTTCTCTTCTCCAGGCTGAACAGCCCCAGCTCCCTCAGCCTGTCCTCCCAGCAGAGCTGCTCCAGCCCTCTAACTATCTTCATGTCCCTCCGCTGGACCCGTTCCACCAGGTCCATGTCCTTTCTCCGTTGAGGACTCCAGAGCTGGACACAGGATGTTGCTTCCAACAGGAATGTAATCTCTGGATTCTTATCAACTGCAGTCGTGTTAAATGAGACTGCAGGTCAGGGAGAGGAGTAGAAAGTGGTGAAACTGGTCAGGAAAGAGCAGACCTTGTTTCTGACTCAGTTGCTTGGGGGATGATTTAGCTTCTCTGTGTGTGTATAGATCTGTCCTGGTAGAAATGGGACCTCAGTGTTAACGGTGATGGGCGTGTGGTGGTGATCTGCTCCCTGTGTTTTACGGGATGCTTTTGGGTTGAGCCTTCCCTCCGCATTCCTCACCCAGCGGCTCTCGTACCTTGCACTGTCCCTAACCAGAAGCCACTTTCTTTGGCAGTTCTACCGAGTCACACGTGTGGAAACCCGGGAAGGCTGCAGAATGGGATTCAGCAGGGGACGACCTTCAGCGTCGGGGACAAAGTGCGGTACAGCTGCAATCCTGGCTTCTTCCTGGAAGGACACGCTCTGCTCACCTGCCACGCCAGTTCGGAGAACGGCGCCTCCTGGGATTTTCCTCTCCCCTTCTGCAGAGGTAAAGTGCCCCCTCCTCATCCAGGGCAAGCCACGATGAGACGGGGTTTGATGAGCTGCTTGGGGGTTCAGAAAAACTTCAGGGACTGTAAGCTTGATTTTTAAAAGACTTGAAAACTAAACTAGTGTAGCTAACGCTGAGGTTCCTTTTTATTGCTTTCCTTAAAGCTGCCGGGGTTTGGGTGAATAATGGGAAGGTTATGAAGGGCTCAGAGCATTCAAACTGCTGCACGACTGCTTTAGCTTCCATTTCTTTGTTTAAGGTGTGTGGGGAGGAAAAGCAGGAGTATTATCCGCAAGATTAAGGTGCCTTCTCAAGAACATGGGGGTTTTTGAGATCAAACAGCAGAAGATGAGGCTGGATTTTCTGCTCCCCGCAGCGTCGGGCTGTTGTCCCTCGTGGCGTGTTCCGTGGTGCTTTGCCCGTAAGGCGAGTCCCTGCAGGGGCTGCCGGGCTGGGGGCTGCTGCCAGCAGAGCCAGAACTTGCTATTATGAGAGGAAAAACCTGGCCTTTGGTTGGGAAGAAAAACCCACAAACAAATCACAAACCCAAACCCCAAAGCTTCCCTGCAAGAATAGGGAAAACTCCGATTCTTCTGTCGGTACAGAGAGCTGTTTTCTAATTCTCCAGGGGCCACGAGGGACTAGAGAGTCTGTAAATATACACGTGTCTGCGTTGTTCCACCAAAACAGTTGCTGCCGCTTTGAAGTCTTTTCCCCTCAATTCCTTGTGTACTTCAGCAGAGCATCTTCTATTGATTCTTTTTATTGACTCTGCCTGTGCAATCAATCAGCAGTTCTAAGCCGTGGCATAAATCTTGAATTTAAAGTGAGCAAATATTGTTCGCTGGGTGTGTTTTTAATGCTTCCCAGAATGAGTTACTCAGCAGTGGTCTGTGTGTTTGCACTTACCTACTGGTGTGGGACCAGTTAGGGCACTGCCGGAGAGCATCATCTTGGCCACGGTGACACTGGAGGGGGAGAGCCCTTGCAGTGTTGATCAGTTACGAGTCTTTGCTTGTCCTTCACATCAGGACTGTCGCTCTCTGCTGGGTCAGATCCCGACACCAGGGTGGAAGGTGCCCTCTGAGCAGGTGTAGAAACCTGGGGAGCTGCTCTCTTGGGCATAGACTCGTCCAATGTCACTGCAAAGGACAGTGTTTTGGGGACTCTGCCAGAAGGCAGAGGTGCGAGGCGAGCGTTGACACCAGTGTACGTTTCTACCACGTCGATCTACACCTTTTTGGGGGGGTTTTCATGCTCTGTTCTTTATGCTTGTTTTCATAACACCCTTTTCTATGTCTCGGTAGCCTCGTCTCTATTCCAGTCTTCATGACCAGAGGAAAAGTTGCAGCAGGGGAGGTTCAGATTAGATATTAGGAAAAATTACTT
The DNA here is from genome assembly GCA_013398155.1 of Pedionomus torquatus. Taxonomy (NCBI): domain Eukaryota; kingdom Metazoa; phylum Chordata; class Aves; order Charadriiformes; family Pedionomidae; genus Pedionomus; species Pedionomus torquatus. The sequence goes on from VZRU01020740.1 coordinate 153,225, forward strand.
GGCTGAAAGAGTGGTCGGGCAGTGGAACAGCCTGCCCAGGGAGGTGGTGGGGTCTCCATCCCTGGGGGTATCTAAGAAGCATGTAGACGTGGCAGTTGAGGGCATGCTCTGGTGGCCGAGAACGTAGGGGGTTTTGGGGGGTGTGTGGTTGGACTCGGTGATCTCAGTGGTCCTTCCCAGCCCTGACGGTTCTTTGAAATAATCAAAAATGCAAAGAAACGGGTGGTAGAAAAGACCACGAGGCAAAGGGGTGTGAGAGGACGTGCCAGGACGGCGGCACTTTGAAGGAGTTGTGTGGCTCAGCTCCTTTTTCCCCAGAGGAGTTGTGCTGCACTCCCTTTACCTCGCTTACGGTTTAGAAGTACAGTCTGGGGTTTTAAAGGACAAGTGTAATCTCAATGAGAAAGGGAAGGAAGAAAGGAGTTCCAGCTGGAGAAAGGAGGGCCTGGTGGAATGTGTCTCTGCAGAGGCAGCGAGGAGCTGGTGCGGCAGCTCGGCAGTGGTTTTGAAAGCCCAGTTATATCAAAATTGATTCCTGGACTCTGAGCTAAAAGAGACTATAAATTCAGCCTGCCCAGACTCTGCTCTGGTGAGTTATGCTTCTTGCTTACGTGGCAGGAAGGATTAAAACTGCAGTGATCTCATCCAGGGAGCACCAGAGCAGCCACGAGTGATGTCCCCGTGCTGGGACACGGAGTGGGAGAGTTGGGGGGGAGGAACTGGGGCTCCCCGGGGAAGGTGGGCTGTGCTGGCAGAGCGCGGGGAAGGGGGGGAAATTTGCCTCGAGGATGGAAAGTCCTCGGTGAGTCTGGGTCAGGCTGCGAAGTCTTGGGTGAAGCTGACTCTTCCCCCCACCTATGTCATGTACGTCAGAAATGTCTGGAACGGTTCCCTCGTCCCGTCTTGGGTGGTTTTACACGCTCTCTGCACGATTGTTCCGCAGTCACAGGGTAAAACGAACCCTTGGATGTGATGGAGATGGGGCCTTAAGCTGCATTTTCACCTTGAACCGCCTGTTCGCTGGAGGCCAGTCCCCAGCAGGCGGTGGAACGCAGGGCTGTCCTCCCTTCTGCTGGAGCCACGGCAGGGAACAACCTTCACCTGGGTGGGTTAATCCCAAATAAAGCAGAACGGCTCGTTTGAAGCACCAGAAGAATATCTGGAAACATCTGGAGTCTTTTGTGAAGCGCTTGCCCAGGCTGTTTGCTGAATTTAAGTGGAGCTGATGGGTTTGGGGCTCCGGGAGGCGGTTGCGTATGAAATCGGTAAGCCGGCTGAAAAGTTGGGACCATTTGCAAAGCTACCTTTGAAGCGATTCAGGCGTGATCTCATTAAAAGTGGCCTGTTTTAATGGCAACTCCGGCAGCTGCTCGGGCTGCCCTGTGCCCACGATAGCTGACGGGCTGCTCAAGAAGATTTTCAGAGGGTTGTAGAATGCGTCTAAACAGCAACAAACTGCTGGATGAAATGAGGAAAGGTGCGTTTAGAGGTAGATGGGAAGGGTAGTACGTTTTCCATCAAATACCTTTTGTAAAGTTCTGCTTCGATGATGGCAAAAGGCACTAATTCCTGGAAAGGTCTGAGTGGGAGGACTCTGCTGATCAGCCCCGTGGAATTGTCCTGCCCTCCTTAGGTACCAGTCACAAATGTTCTCACCCATGTTAAATTTGAGTTTGGGAAGGGTTTCTTTAAAAACAGATAGTCATTACTATCTGTAAGGAAAAGTTTATACTGTAAAGCCTCAAGCTCCTTGACTAAAGCATCTGGAATACCCTCAGTAACACATGTCCCAGCCTTACTGGGCTTTTCTGCGCCGCGTTCCCGATGGAGGCTGAGCCGGTGCCGTTGGAGCCGTGAGCTGCCCTGCTGCAGGTCACGTTCGTTCCCACTTTCCTTTCTCTTCCTGCCCATGTTTTTTTCAGATCCTCCCCCTTTAATTGCTCCAATCGCTCCTGCTGACAAAATTCATGTTGTAAACATGAAAAAGCCTGCATCCCAGGGGAGATCAGGGCATGTATGACCAGACAAGGTCAGTGCCAGATTTCTGCACAAGCCGTTAAGTTTTTACCACGATGGCTTTGGTGACAACATACCTTGAGAAATCAGAGCAAGGAGATGTAAGGCAGGTGTGGGAGATACTCCTCTCCTTTTCTCTTGGTTTTCCATGAAATGCAGTCGTTGTACTCCCAAGTCCCGTTGGCCCAACCCTTCCTGTTGCTGGTGAAGATGCTGAGATCTGTGAGAGCTGGGAAACCAAACCCTTCCCAGTCACTGAATGCCAGTGGTTCCCCTTCTGCTTGACTGGCCACACAGATGGGAGGGAAGTTGCAGGAAAAACAACTAGTTTTCCTAGGATCCTAGTGAGGAATAAGGGATATGGACCAGAACACTCAGGCAAGGAGATGTGAGGAAATGGTGTCCTGACAGCGAGACGTGTTGTGTTGAGACCCACCTCCCCAGGGATGTGCTAGGAGCTCTGTTGCTGGGGGGGTTTTGAATTAGCCTCAACAAATCCCCTTTTGCATCCCTCCACTTCTTTGTCTGATAGCAGTGTGTGGTGAAACACACCCCGACAAAAGCAGCGGGGCTTTTAAAGCTGTGCTTTGAGCTTGGGCTGAGCTCTGACTCGCTGCATTGCTCTGCAGCAAGGTCTGATAACTTGCCTTCTGTTTCCAGCCGACGATGCTTGTGGAGGGACTCTGCGAGGACAGAGCGGGATTATCTCCAGCCCTCACTTTCCTTTGGAGTACGGCAATAACGCAGACTGCACCTGGACTATTCTCGCCGAACCCGGAGACACTATCGCCCTGGTTTTCATGGATTTTCAGCTGGAAGACGGATATGATGTTCTGGAAGTTGCTGGGACAGAGGGATCTTCACTCTGGTAGGTTCCTGGGCTGTGCCCGTGCGGTCGTGTGGTACCTGCTCACGTTCCGGGTGCGCGAATCCAAACTTCACGGGATGCTCGGGGGGAGACAGTTTGTGCCTGAATGAGGGCAGTTCCCATTATTCCCAGTTCAGGCTGTAGCTGCTGCCTTCAAATGAAACTGCCTGGGGTGCTTTTTACTGGTAAGCTTTGCAGTGACCATTGTCTGCAGTAAGATCTCAGGGTGCAGCTGTTTAGAGGAAATAAGGGATTTTTTTTAAAAAAACCCCAAACATCCCAACTCTTCAAAACCCAGAAAACCCTGCTCAACCCTTGGTTTTTGCTAAATCGTTTTCTGATCGTTGCTAAATATGCTGCTGACAAGTTGGCTTTGCTGCTAATGAACTTTTGGCAAGTTTTTCTAGGGATCAGTTTGTCCTTTGGACAGGAGGCTGTGCCTGGAATTTCAATACCCCTCTCACCCCATTGTCCGTTTGAGCGATGCTTTCAGAAATACTGCTTTTATGTATAATAAATGCCACACTGATTTTTCTTATATATATATTTTTTTTCAATATACAAGAGCCACCCAAACAATCAGTGCTCTGGAGTCTGAAGGGCTCGCAGGAGGAGTTTGATGCGTTGCTTATGTGGCTTTGGTAGCAGAGGACATCTCTGCCCCACGAGCGCGCCCCCCGAGCCATTAAAAGTCCAAACCAGCAGCAAATGGAAGGGAATTGTCTTGAACCCTCCAGAAGGGAAGAATTAAGCGTTTGAAATAATTAGAGGATGCCTGGGATTATCAGCGGGAAGTTAAATTGCGATTATTTATGAGGATACTGTAGCAACCACAAATAACATTAATTTAAGTGATTTATACTTGCCGGGCAATTACGGGGGAATAGGATTTGAATGTTTGGGATGTATTGATGTGAGAGAACTTGCCATTTACCATGGACCGATTGTTTACAGTTCCCAGGACCCCATCGAAAATTAGATGTTGCTGTTTCATGAAAAAAAATCCCCTCTGGTTTTATTAGCATGCATTAATATTTCAGGGCAGTGTTAGTTTTTAGCTGTTACGTGCTGCAGCGAGGATCAGTCATCTGTGGTACGTGGTAAAGACGGATGTAGCTAGTTAAGAAACATTATTCAGCCTGGAGGTGTTGCCAGTGCAGCGCTGTGTCTTGTCATATCAAAAATAAAACAATGCCTGTCAGACTGAACCTGCTGGGAAAAAAAAAAAAGTTAATGAACTACCCATAAATGCGGCGTGATGGAAAACTTGGAAAATGGCAAATGCATCTGAGAAAATTAAGCCCTTTGACTTTCAGTAGTTACACGTACGGGCACAGGCGCTCTTCTAAAAATGAGATGTAGCAGCCTTTTTTAAGGTAATGTGTTTCACAGGCGTCGGTTCTGGGGCCTTGCCAGGGGGGATGATGATGGATTGACTTTCCTTCTTCCCCGCCTCGGCGGTGCCCGTGTGCTCCATCCTCAGCGGTGCCTTTCCTCCAGGTTTCCTTTCCTCCAGGTGGGGTTTCTCCGGGAGCTGGATGGACTCTGTGGTTCTGGGCTGAACCCGCTGGTGGCGCCGCCTCAATGGGCAAAACGGGTCACACCAGCAGGGGTTTCATCCATCATCTCCCAGAGAAAGCTCTCCCCGCTCTGTCAGGCTCCACCTGAGCTTTTGTGGTGCCGTGAAATGCACCCGGGCAAGATAAACGCGGCAGTCTGTTCAAAGGGATCTCATTTTGTATTCTCCAGAAGGAAACTTTCCAGTCCCATAAGTGGAATTACGAGGAGCCTTATTTTGAATTTCATTTTTCAAAGCTGGCCTTCACAACTCAGAGCCCGATAATTAAATTTAGATGACTCTTTTTTCCCATTTTTTAATAATTTTTGCCTGTAGGGGGAAAAGAAAAAAAAAAAAAAGGTGCTCGTATCTCCTCTTTAAGTGTGTTGATACGATTCAGCTTGAAAATACAGCTAAAATCCTTTTTTCTCCTCTCTGTCTATGAAAACCTTGTTTTAATTATCGGTAATACGGCAGATAGACTTGCGGCCAAACAAACCATTCTATTGAAGTGTCTGGGAACTAAATATTTCATTTCCTAAGCCTTATAAATAGCTTTCATCTGGTCCAGAGATGTACACAAATAAACAAAATCGGCGTTTCAGCTGGAGTAGAATTCATCTGTGTCTCGGAGCTGTGGGATAGTCCGTCCTGGTACCATTCACGAGGGCACTAACTCGGCTCGTTAGAGAAGCTGGACTCGCCCTGAAAGCACTAAACATTTCCTGTGCTGTCGTTTCCCTCCCCATTTTGAAAATGGGTTCTTGGCTGGGTTTTTCGGAGCCGGGTTGGTACCGCTCTTGCCCTCAGGGGCCAGCTGAGGTCTCTGCGGGGTTCTCTGCGCCGCATCTCCATCCCGCTCCCCGCAGAATCCCCCCGTGGGGTTTCATTCTGTCCCCAACCTGTCAGATGCAAATCCCTCACCAAGTCTTGGCAGGGGAAGGGCGTTGCAGGTCTGAGCATCCGTACGTCGAGCAGAGCAATAGAGGTTGAGTGGCTGTTTGAGGCGTATTAATAAAATAACACATTTACAACTCTTTTAACCGCTATCGCAGTTCCTGTCATGGGACCTTGGCTCTAGATTTCCTTGACAGGTGAGAAATAAAATTCTACCGAGCAGAGAACAGGAGAGGAAAAAAACTGGCAGCGTGAAAAAGAACCCGTCAGATTAGAAAGGACAATGTGGAGGGTCTCCAGGCTGTAGGGAAGCGTCAGAAGGGTGGCAGAGTGGCTGCCCTGCTCTCCTTTGGGGTTAACTGGAGTGGCCATCCCAGTCCCAGCCCTCGCAGGGAGGGTCGTGGAGGAGGATATGCAGTATTTCTGTTCTCTCAAGTCATTATTCCCTGACTTTCTCTTGTCTTTGAGACATGGGGTTCTCTTCCCCCTTGTTTTGTACCAGCAGAGAGACCTGAAAGGATTAATGAAATCCTTCCTCGCAAATACATGTAAAAGAAGAAAATCCCTCAAAGCAGCTTGGGCTCCAGCCCTGAAGGGGCCTGAGCTCCGTTGATCGTGTGCTTTGTGTCAGCATCTGCTCTGAGCTCAATACATCCTTTGGCTCGTGCTTCTCAGGAATATCTGCTGATGGTACCTTTCGTGGTACCTGCCTGAAAGCTGTCTTCAGCAGAGAGCATCCCTGGGGGTGCTTGGCTACCCTGAAAGTACCAAATTGCTTCAGGCTGAGCACCTGAAGCATCCCCGGACCCCGTCTGACTCTGAGGAAGGTCCCCAGGGTGGTCCTGGGTGACCCTGACCCTGATGGCTGAGGGGCAGAACGGTCCCAGCCTCTTCTCCCCGTCGATAGCTCGGTGGTTGCTCTGAGGCTTTGGGGAACTTTGACTTTGTTGACAATACCGTCTTTCACCTCCTGCGCTTTTTCCGTGAGTCCTTGGGTAAGTTGCCTGGGGAAATCTGAGGTGACAGGACGGGGACTCCTTCGGGGATGCTGGGAGCCTGGGGGACCGCGGCTCAGAACTGGTGGCTGTCCCTTTTTTGTCACGCCTCCAGCATCCAGGTGTCCCCTGAAGGCTTAGAGGAAGCAGTTGTCTGGCTGTGCTCTCTGCACGCTTTGGTAGAGGGGAGGTTTTTGCTCTGCCTGTGGTGGGAAAGGTCTGGATTTCCTGTGTTTGTGCACCTTTGCTGCGGTTTAAGTGTATGCAAACAATGAAAACGTGGTTATCTGTCTCTTCCTCTTCTTTGTGTCATCTGTTGAGATCTCGTTTAGCTGGTCTGGGACCTCCAGCTAATATTAGCCATAATGACTTGTGTTAGGATTATTAAAGCATTAAGCTGCTTTTGCCAGAGAAGGTGGTGGTGCAGGAAATGACTAATAATCCAATTTCTGTATGTGTGTTTACAGGAATTGACTAAGATCAAGTGTACGTTTTTCTGGGTATAATGCAAATATTTAGCAAAGAAGGTTTTTTTTTTTTGCCGTCTCTCTCCTTGCTGTGCCGCTGCAGAGCCGAGTCAAGGGAAAGAATGGCTGGAGAAATCACCTGTTCCAGCAGCTCCTTTCTTTCCTTATCATTATCTGCAGTTGACCCTTCCCTCCCCACCACCCTGCTCGATCTGCTGAGTGGTTTCTAACACTCATTAAAGTTCTCCTGCACGAGCCAGATCTGCCTTGTGCTTCCCTCTTGGCGCCGGTTGTTGGGTACCGCCGGCCGGGCTAATCTAGTGGCACATCTTCTGCTCTGCCCGTGAGAGATGAGAGTGCCCGTGTTCTTGAAGGTCACCGTTTTCAGATGATGATAATGTTGGCTGGTGAAAAACCCTTCTCGGTACGTGCCTCTAATGAACCAACCTATTCTCTCAACATCAAAGCAGCTTCTGATCCTTAGAAAGCCATCTCGGAGCTTTCAGCCAGTGTTTTCATCTCAGATCTCAGTCGATGTCTGCTGAAGTCAATGGGAAGACTTTGGCTCCCGAGGGCTTGTGAAATCGGGCTTTAGTGTTATCGCCACTTACTAAAGCGTGTTCCTCTCCCGCCGCCAGGCTGCACCTCGGGAGCCCGGGCTCTGCATCGGCTGCTGATTCCACTGGTGCTGGTTCCACCGGTGGGAGGGTGCTGCTGGGTGTCCTGCAGACTCCACGTGCCCATGAAGAGCTGCCCAAGGCACCTGAGACCCGAGGACGAGCCCCCCTCTGCCTCCCCCTGCTCCCGGCAGCTGCCGTTCTTTTCAGGGACTCTATAAAACAGATTTCCTGATGGCTGCTTTAAAACTGGTCTCATTTCACACTTGCCACTTCCTTTTTTGCCTTTTTTTTTTTTTCTCTTTTTTTTCCTTTTTTTCCCGCCCCCCCCAGTCATTAATTGCTTTTATTTGGGAGCTGACGAGCGTTATCCTGCCCTGGTGCATGCACGAGGCTGAAGACTTGAAGATTATTGTGTGCATCTTGAAATAAGTTATTTCATCGCTGGTCGAGACCCAGGTAACGCGGGTGTGAAGGTTTCCTTTTCCCGTGCAATGAATTAAGTTCCCTGTTGTAAGCGCCGGTTAACTCACGGGTGCTTTATCTGTAATAGTCACGTTTTTCTCCCATAGTGAAGTTTTCCATAGGACTGGGAATGAACAAAAAAAACCCCCCACATTTATCAAGTGGCTTTTGAAATCCCTATTTAAATGTCAGTTACATCTTCATTGGGATCTGGAAAATAGAACTTCTTCATTCGACTGGTACACTTTAATTATAATTATATTTCTTTTTCCCCTCTAAAGCACTTACAGTGCTTTTAATTGGAAGCAAGTTCTACAAAGGCTTTAAAGCTGTAAAATTTTGCTTTAGCAGGAAATAGACGGCTTGTGAAACACCCTTTTTTTTTCTTAGGAGGTGTGTTCTACCAGCTCTTCTGCCAGGAGCACGGCGGGGAAAGGGACTTTTGTGACAGATTACAATGAAGGGGCCTCATGACCTCTCCCACTCATGTTTCATTCAATAAAACACGATGAGATTCCAGATACCACTTTCTGGCTAATCTTACTTTTCCATGCATTAATATGATTAATTCTGTTTGCTAGATAGTAGAGAGCGTTTCATGAATATTCAGGCTACCTTTTGAAGCCAAGGAAGAAGGCGCTTCCAGGCTGAAAATTACCCTGATCGTGTTTTAATTGTCCTTTTTTTTATCCCAATTTGTCCTTCTTTGGTGCTTGGTCACCTCCGAGGCAGAGGGGGGACCCCGCGCGAGGGCTGTTGTGTGGAGTGTGCCTGCCGAGGTGAGATGCTGTAGTCGGGGAGAGGAGCTCCCTGAAGGTTCCTGGCCATGAAGAAATGAGGATTTAGCTATTTCTGTCCTGGCTGCAGACGCGTTGGAAGAGAAAGGCAGGCTTGTTTGCAAAAACACTCAATACTTGCAAGGGAAAGAAGGTTTTTTCAGAAGACAAACCTCAGTTCAATTAGTGTCACACGCTGGGCTGAAAGCTGAGGGGAATACTGGTTGTCTTAAGGTACCTTCTGTGCGTAACCCAAAATATCAGTGACCATTCAGGTTGTGAAACGGTGAGTGATATCTTTGGCAGGGAAAGGAGACTTGACGTCAGTGGAGATGATGTCGCAGGTTGTAAAACGTTGGACATCTGGGGTCCTCTTCCCAACACCGTGTCTCCTCCTCCGCTGTCCGAGCGGGACACCGAGCTGTCTGGGTATAAAGGGGGGTTTGGACAGATGGTGGTGGGGAGGAAGGTTTTCTGAGTTCACCTCCAGGGGCTGGCCCTGCCTTCTTGGTGTCCTTTTTCTCCTGTTCTGCACCAGCTCCTGTCTCCCCCCTGCACAGGGCTGAGGTTGTGCGTACGCAGAGGGGTCTCCCTTTGCCGAGGAATTCACTATGTTGAAGGAATTGGATTTGCACGTCAAAATCTGTCTGCCAGGGCTGATAATAGTCATGTTTTACACTGCTCACCCTTATCTGCGGCTTCAAAGGGAAGGAACCAGACACCTCTGCAGCTGCTGCAGGGCTTTCAAAGGCCTCTTTCTTCTGGGCTTTCTCTGCGGACCCTTTCATGGATGCTTCCTTATATTTACCAGTTGTGTTCAAGAATGTAAGCACTTTGTTTTCCCATGTCACCTGCTTCACTAAATATATTTTACATGCTCTTTGCCTGCTGGGTTTTCCTCCCTGAAGGTCTCTGAGGCTGCTCCTCAGCTTGAAAGCCTGAGCTGCTCCGGTTCCTGTGCTGCAGGTGGAAGTCACAACTGAGAGATCCACTTTGAGGCTGAATTCATCTCCCTTTTTCAAAAAATTGATTTTTTTTTTTTTTTTCAGATGTATGACACTAATTTACATGCTGCGATGAAACCATATTAGCGTTATATGCTAATTCATCAAAGTTAAAAGAATCGCATGTAGCGTGGTTTGCAGAAGCTCAGGCTGCAGAGAAGCGTCGTTTATTTTTTGTGTCGTGTGATTTGTCAAGTCCCAGGTCATACGTATCTCTCCAACCTGATCTTTCTGCTTGTCTCCAGAAATATTTAAGTGCGTGAAATGCAGGGAAGAAATCCGTGTAGAGAGCTTACTTCAGGAGCTGTTTGTGGGCTGCTGGGGGAGAAGTGGTGACGGACACGTGGGTTATTTTCTGCTCCGTGGACAAAGTGTTGCCCTGTAGCAAGACAGAGGTGTCGCATCAATGCCTTCCAGCCACGAAATGGGGCAGAAATGGTGTGTATGATGGATGCTGTTGGTGACAGCTCTCTGAAGCTGCTCTCTCCCATATATTGAAGACCAGATCAATATATTGCTAAGGAGCGAGCTGGCATCGCTCTTTAGATGGGGAGGAGGGATGTTCTACTGCATTGGATTAATTTTCCATTTGCCATCCTGGTGGACAAGTGTCTGGTGACCTCCCCTTCCTCTCTTTGTGGGCATTCAAGCCCTTTGCTCCAACCTTTCCCCGCAGAGATGAAAGGTGGGATCTGGGGTGGTGAACTGGGTGATACCAGCAGGTTAATGGGGTAATACACCAGCTCGGGGGGACTGAACTTGGCAATAAATGAAGAGTGACCCCAGCCATAGAAATGGCAGAACTGTTCAGGTGAAGAATTAGAAAGTGTGTTTTTGGAGCTTGTCCATTGTGTTCGTTAAGATATGTCTTGGTGTATCTGTATAACTGTGATGTGTCTTAACAAATACAATGGAGAGCAGCCCTGAGGAGAAGGACTTGGGGTGCTCATGGATGAGAAGCTCAACGTGAGCCGGCAGTGTGCGCTGGCAGCCCAGAAAGCCAACCNCTCTTGGTCAGGGAGGGGAGTGACAGGACAAGGGGGAAGGGTTTTAAACTGGAAGAGGGAAGATTTAGATTGGATATTAGGAAAAAATTCTTTCCTGTTGAGGGTGGTGAGGCACTGGAAGAGGTTGCCCCGAGAAGCTGTGGCTGCCCCATCCCTGGAGGGGTTCAAGGCCAGGCTGGATGGGGCTTGGAGCAACCTGGTGTGGTGGGAGGTGTCCCTGCCCAGGGCAGGGGGGTTGGAACTGGATGATCTTGAAGGTCCCTTCTAACTCTAACCGGTCTGTGATTCTATGATATTTAGATGGTCAAATTTCTACAGTTTGATGGGTCCATGCAGTCCGTGAGGCCATTTTTGTCCCTGAGTAACAGCCATTCAGCTGAAGTGAAAAAACTGACTTCTGTTCCCGTTGTTTGCTTACTCCGGGCCTGAGCTGCTGCTGCTTGAAAAAAAAAAAGAAATAGATAAAGATGCCGTGGCAAGGATCAGCAGTGGATAAGCAGGAGAGCACAGAGACTGTTTTCCATTCCAGATCCGTGAGATGCTTTTGGAAGCGAGATGTTCGCTGGGCGGCTCCTGGATTCGTAGATGGAGAGGGAGATGCAAAGGAGGTGTTAAAGTGAGAGCCTGGTGGCTCTTCAGGACCGGCTCCTGCCGTGTCACCTGGTGACGCGCCGTCTGGCAGCGCGGGCGGTGGCAACCTGGGGTGGGATGTGCCGTTCAAAAGCTTGATGTTCCTTCAGGTTTTTAGTCCAAAACCCGGTTCCTCGGCCTGGGGGAAGGAGAACGGGCTGAGAGGCAAGAAATGCGAATGATTTCTGTGGTGATGCACAAGGGGGAAAAGCCGGGCAGCTGTGCTCCCCTGCCCTTCAGCATCCAGGGCTTTTCTTTCTGCCTGGAGAGGTGCTGCTGCTACTGCTGGGTCTTGCCACATTTTCTGTTTCAGGAGCTCCTCGACTCAAGCCTGGACCACAAATCTAGTAATAGCAATTATTAAATGCAGGCGCTCAATATCTCTCTGCATATCTCTCAGGCGCAGCTGAATATCTCTCCTCTTAATGTCTCTGGTACCAGATCTATCTGATCTGCCTTCCCAAAGCCTGGATGAAAGGAAGGAAATCAAGGTCGGGGTCACTATATTTTGCTGCTGCCTCTTGGCTGCGTGTGGTTTTGTCCTGGTGGGTCGTGCTCTCTTTAGCTCCCGCTGGGTTCTCCTCCTGGCTGTTCTACAACATGGATGCTCTGATTATTCCTCGCCTTTTTTGGGGCTGGATTTATACTGGAGATCAAGAAGATGCATCGATAAATGGCCCAGTGTTAGCAGTGGATTGGACCTTCTCAACAGCTCTTAGGTAACGACTATATTCCTGGTAAGCTGGAATTTTGCAAGATTCTGGAAAACCGGAGGTGTTGGAGTCCTCCAGGGATGTGATCCTGTGAAAAGGGCAATTCCTGCCTTGTAGAAGTCCAAAAAGGCAAAATGTGAGTAGCTGCTTCCCTGCCCCGTCACCGACCCATCTCTTGTCGAAGGACCCTCCAGAGGTTTTTCTTGCCGGTGACCTAAAAACGTGATCGGCCGTCTCCTCAGTCCTGAAAAAATAGGCATTTTGGTCTGATCCTTCCCACTTGGAGCACAGGGGAAATACCCATCCCTGCGTGCTTCGCTTTGTCTTCATTCTCCACTTTCTAAATTAATTTTTATAATCATCTTTTAAATGAAGGAGCCGTTCAAATTGGCTCCTTTAGTCAGAATTACCTGCATTAAAGTTCTCCCTTAAAAGGAGAGGCATAAAAGTAATTAATAGCTTCAATTATAATAATGTGGCTTAGCTTGTGGTTTTCTATTAGAAAAACCTGTTTTTTTGATAAGTCAGCTGTTCTTAAAAGGGAAAAAATAAAAGTGCTTCAGGCTGGAAGCTGGCACGAAGGAATTTTTGAAATAGGGTTGTTCTCTCTGGAATGTTACAGAATAAATTAACACCCTCCATCCTGGAGCGGTGCCTTGTGCTCGGAGCAGCCGGCTGGGGCAGGGGGGTGCTCCCAGAAGGGTGGGGGTTTTTTTGGTTTTTCCTTTTTACCCAGTCACAGATGCTTTGTGTGACTTTGAACACGTACCCTGTGGTTTTTTTTAAAACCACGTTGGAATTTCTGGAGCCTGGAAAGAAAGTCGAAGGGGAGGGAAAACTGAAGGAAAGAAGTTTCCAAGCCAGCCTGTGCCGTGGTTAGGTGGTTGTGGGCACTGAGGACCAAGGATGATGGAAGTATTTAAGGCCAGGCTGGAAGGGGCTTGGAGCAACCTGGTGTGGTGGGAGGTGTCCCTGCCCAGGGGGAGACCTTAGAGATCCCTAAAAGGGGGCTTTTCGGGATTGGAAGGGGCCTCTAAGGTCTTTCATTGTCTTCCAAGGTGGTGAGACCCTGGCCCAGGTTGCCCAGAGAAGCTGTGGCTGCCCCATCCCTGGAGGGGTTCAAGGCCAGGCTGGATGGGGCTTGGAGCAACCTGGTGTGGTGGGAGGTGTCCCTGCCCAGGGCAGGGGGGTTGACACTGGATGATCTTGAAGGTCCCTTCCAACTCTAACCATTCTATGACGGTGGGGTGGGGGTACACGGGGTGACAGAGAGCTTCAAGCCTGGCTGCCTTCTCCTGATGGACATTGGGTCTCCGCATCCGAGAGGGTTCCCAGCAAGGGAGGGCTGCGCAGGGCGATGCTCAGGGTCTGCTCTTCTCTCCCTCTCGATTTCCTTCTCCCTGGGGATCCTCTCCCCACCCTCTGCCTTCCTCCCCCGCGCTTTGTGCTGGGGACACTCGGGGCAGATAAATGTGTGTGTTTCTGGTTCGCTGGTGTCCTGCTGCAGACGCAGGTGCTGGGTCCGATGTGCCTGGTGAGGTGGTTTTTATAGAATCCTAGAATGGTTAGAGTTGGAAGGGACCTTAAAGATCATCGACAGGGGATGGGACACCTCCCACTACAGCAGGTTGCTCCAAGCCCTATCAGTTTTCCACCTGAACTGCTTTTTAACCTGGGGCGGCACAAGGGGGGGCCTCTTATTCCAGCTCAAACACAGGGATTGGAAAAGGCTGGTTTCTTGTGTTAGGTGTGGGGTGGGAAGCGGTTCCTGATGGGAAGAACATCCCATGTGAAGAGGTGGGGCAGCTCTGGCCCCTGTGCAATCTCTGTGGGCAGAGGAGAGCTCCCGGTGAAAATCTTGTGATCTTTTTAACCTCCAATAATGCAGGCTGTGATTGGAGCCTCATCTCCAGTTGCAAAAAGAAAAAGCCTCGTAAGCGTCTATATTGTCACATTCTCTCTAAAAAATAAAAGCACTTTAGTTTTAGAGCAGAAGATGCTTACGCGGGAGTGTCTCTGTATTGCTGGGCAATATCTCCCTGCCCTGTCCCCATCGACAGAAAAACAGGATGTCATTGATTTATTTTTTTTCTTATACCTCCCGAGGAACTAGAGATCATTATTATTTTTTTTTTAATAATGAAATTAATAGATTGGAATTTTTGCGGGAAGAATAAACCGTTCATTAAATTTTGCGGCCCTGGAGTGTGTCTGAAACAGAGCTTGCAATTAAAATTAATTTTGAAGCAAATCAACAGAAGTTTTGTTAATGTTTAACATCTTTATAGGTGCCATTCTTTGTAAATTTGAACTAATTAAATCCAAAGGGACAAAATAATAGATTCTGCATTCGCTGTGGATGCCAGTGCTCGCTTTGCTTTTGGCACTTTTCCTCTTTATTTGTGCAAGTTCTGATTTGAGTAAGTTGCCAAAAAAGTAGCTAGTTCGCTTTTTATGCCAAATTATCAAGAATCCATCTTCATAAATCTCTGCAAGACTGCAACAAATGTTCGGTAAAGACCTGATGCGTGCTCACCTCCACTGACTCCGAATTTAAAGTTGGTATAGTTGATATATTTTCCTTCTAACCATCCCGTTAAGACGACTTGCAGCTGCGCCAGGGGGTGTAGGAGCCTCGGACGGACCCTCGTTAGCCCTGAAGCTCTGAGGTTTCCTTAACCGAAACATGAACCAGTCTGAAACGTGAATTTTGTGTTTCTTCCTCTCCTTAAGTACTTTTCCTGGGATTTTTCTCTTAGGCGGTTCATAGGTAGCAATACAAGTTCTGGAAAATATTTCCGAGTGCGTGGCTGATCCAAGAGCAGACCCCGGCCTCGGTGGAGCCTTGGAGCTCCCTTTGGCTCCCAGGCTGGGGGGTGTCAGGGTTTGCAGGGTGGGGGGGTCGTGAGACTCTTCCCAGCAAAGTCATCTTGACCGAAATTTTAATAGAATCGAACGAGGATATGTTGAAGAGGCTGCGGGCTCCGGGGTGGCTGCACCGAGCCCCTCATGCTATAAACAATGTCCAGCTTGGAATGGGTTGTTAATGGCGCTTTATTGATGGGAAGGGTAGAAAGTTCATCTGAACTGGGGGTAATTCTGGTCGTTTCCTTGCAAATCTGACTGCTACGTAGCTGTGATTGCTGTACCAAGCTTTGACATAGCAGCAGCAATGCTAATGAAGCCCTTCACCGCTGGAAGGCATCGAGCTGGAAGGTTTCTTTGTGAAGCCACTTGACCTGTCAGACTTTTGGGTGCCTCGGCTCGGGTGTCACGTGGAGTTCTGCATGGGAGATGCTCAAGTCCTCATGGAACGGGTGGGATTTCACCCAATTCTGGCCGGGCTGCAGCCCAGGACGTTGTTGCCGCCTTTGGTGCAAGGTGACATTGCTGGCTTGTCCCCCAGAAGCCCTAAAGTCTGTCTCTGCCCAGCCTGGGCTGTGCCTGGGGTTACTCCTGCCCCAGGGGTGGGACTTGACCTCTCCCTTTGGACTTCGTGGTCTGTTTCTCCAGCCTTCTGAGGGTCCCAAGGCACCCAGCTGGTTCCTCAGCCGCTCCCTGAGTTTTTGCATTGTCTGTCCCGCTATCCAGGTTGTAAACAAAGGTGTAAAACCATGTTGACCCCGCATTAATAGCCAACCTTTGCATGATAGTTAATTTTATCAACAGAAAGCAGACTCTTGATGTCCCGATCTTGATGATCCCCTCCCTCCTTAAAGCAGAAGCCTTGCAGAAAAAGTGGGTTTTGTCTTCTCTTTGTGCACATGGAACAGCATCCTCTGATACTCACGGTGTTTGTGTCCATGTGCCCAGAAGAAGAACTGGGTATCTCCACCTTTGTGGTTCATCCCATGTGGTGGATCATCCAAATGAATTCATCTCCAGTAACAGGCAGTTGGGAGGTGATGGCTTCACCTTCCCTGTCCCAGTTGAGTCCAGCTTCACCAGCAGCTGATGGGGCTCTTGAGTTGATGCTTACCTTGGGTTCCTGTTGAATAATGTCTCCTGTGGATTCACAAGTACGTACTTATATATCTATTTAACATTCCATAAAGACTTTTTTTTTTGTCATTTGATGTTCTTGGAAGCATCCTTGGTAATGTATTAAGTATGTTTAATTAATATTATCTTAACTGGTGGTTGTGGTCTACTAATTGGTAATCTGATGAAATTTTTGTTTTTCATGTAGAAAACAAAATTAATATGTTGACTGTATTGCTCCTGTTCCTATTGTAGGGTATTTTGTGCATGTCATCACCTGCAGGTCTCATCTGGCTGCCTGCCCAATTGAATGTACCTGCAGTGGGTTTATGCGAGGTCAGGAAGAGCACAGGGAAATATTGATTTTATCAATCTAAATGATGAATTCTGGGAAAGACAAAATTGAGTCTGTCAAACTGCTGCCGTAATTGCACTTTTTAATAACTTTGCACCTGCTTTTTTTGGTAAGGATTATCAAATAAAGGCAGCAGATGGGTTTGCAGTTTGGTGGGAGGGACGTGCTTGAAGACTTGTTTCATCATCTTCCCTGGAACGTGGGGCGAAGGTGCCGTCGCCCCGAGAGCTTGCGATGCCAGGAGGCATCACCCGTGCTTCAGGTGTGACCTGGGTTGGACGGAGGGGACCGGGGAGCCCCTGAAGGGGTGGCCGGGGACAGCCGCCGGGCAGGGCTCTGCTGTGGGCGAGTTTGTTGCTGCAGTGATTTGTGATCTAAATCAAAGTTAACAAGGGTGGCAGGATGCGCTGCCTCTCCCCAGCTGCACAGATGGGCACGGGCTCCGTAACGCTCCATCTGCCTTGGGTTGAAGATGGACTTCAAAGCAGCAAGCTGCTGCTGGCCTCCCCGCAGCCCGGGCAGCGTTCTGGCTTCTGAGTAACTCCCTGTCTTTTTGGTCACGTTAACATCAAGCTGAGAACAAAAGCAGGTTATTGATTCTTTGAAACAAAAAGATTTCTTTGCCAGCCGGTTAATGAGCAAAAAAGAACACCTCCAGTTTCTGATTTTGTAAGTGTTGTAGCATCTCAATTAACTCGTGACAGGGCACTTCCCACAAAATCTCAAAGTCATAAAGAATTAATCTGTTCCTGACTGAGCCGAGTTCTGGGGGAGGTCTCTGCTGAGCTTGTCTGGTTCAGGCTGCCCAGAGTTGTTCTCAGAAGAACCTTTGGGTGACCAAGAGCTGCTGGGAGAGGAGGAGGAGGATGAGAACGGGAGGGAAAGGGAGGAGGAAAGGGCCTCCCTCTGATGGTGATGCCCAGACTGGCTGTTGGGCTGTGGGGCATCTCCTGGGGGGGACTCCCTTATCACCCTCTGGGGATGCACTTAGCATCCTGGCTGTGTGATACCCCCAGTTTATCAGTGACCTTCTGGGGATGTGCCTTCTCCTGGCTGTGGCACATGGCAGACAAGGCAAGGGTGTTGGAGCGTTCCTGCAGAGAACATCTATTACAGGGATCTGCTACCCAGAAATACTCGAGGGCTTCCAGCACTGTTGCTGCAAGATGAGAGCTTTTGGACCGTGTTCTCCAAACAGAGAGAAGAAAATTGCCAGCATAAGGAGAGTGGAGGCTAAAGGAGGGAGGGAGGATGAGTGCTGTTGTTCCCCTTGAATGAAGAGGCAGTAGCTACAGAAACACACTTCTCCGTGTCAGCAGGAGCATGAGTGGAGCAGCCGCATCTCCTTACGGGTGCTTTATGCTTTTGTGCCCAGATTAATTGCTTTTTATTAATTATTTTTCTTTTGGTTTGTTTTTAGGATGATGAGGGAGGATGTAGAACTCTGGCTTTGGGGTTTCCTAGTTTGTGCAGACGCTGAGGTCTGACCCAAGTGTGCAGTGATCTGTGACCCCAGGTGTGCAAGTGGCTGTAGCATCCTCGCTGCTGCCGTGAGGCATCTCCAAAAGGGTTATTTTTCGTTGTTAATGCTTAGCTCTAACAATTATTTTCATCTACAGTGTATAAGCCATTAGCGTGAAAACACAAATGTGGGTGAAAAACCCTTGCCAACATTGAGTGTGCTGTTTCCCAGCCCCCCCAGTGCCTCTCAGAAGATTTCCCACCCCGAGTAGTTTGGTATTTGATTGTGTGTTCTGAGCTGACAGTCAGAATTGTCCTTCACCCTCTCAGGCTGCGTTTCAGCTGAAGAGGCTGCTGGAAATAGCCGTACTGGGAGTTTACTGGAGTGTGTGTTTGCAAAGAAGTGTATGTTTTGAGGCAGAGCTGCAGGTATTTGAAGACATTACTCACGACCAGACTGTGATGTGCTAAATTGAGTGGAACCTGTGTGCCAACTCTGCAGAGCGTGGTTCTGTCTGAACGCCCGTTGTTTATCAAGTGTGCAAGTTGGGGAATGGAAGACACAAAGATTCCCTTAAAAGCGTAATTGGATGCCTAATATCTGGGGCCTTTTTGATGCGTCTTTTTTTTTTTTTAACCACTTCGTATTTGTAATGTGCCAAAAATAGCTGTTTGGTCTGCGGTGGCCATCACTGGTGCCGCTGGGAACAGGCTTTAATTGATGGCGACTGCCAGGCTGTTAGTGGGCACGCAGGCGAGAGAGCCTTTAAAGTGATGTTTCCTGTCCCTGCTCCCTTAAACACTCTG
This sequence comes from Pedionomus torquatus, assembly GCA_013398155.1. NCBI lineage: Eukaryota > Metazoa > Chordata > Aves > Charadriiformes > Pedionomidae > Pedionomus > Pedionomus torquatus. Next base: position 171,842 of record VZRU01020740.1, read on the forward strand.
CTACTAACTCAGAGCAGGGTATTAATTTTTTTTCCTTAATATTGCCGGCGTCAGTACCAACAGCTGACTAAGGCCATGACTTGGATTTTCAAGTCTCTTGGCAGTGAGAGCTGCTGGCCACTGACTCCCTCTCCAGGTGGTACAGTAGATGGTGCTAAGACCTTGAGAAGACCCAGTGTGTGGAATAAGGGACAAACACATCTTTGAAGTCATTTTGTTATATTGCATTACTATACTAAGGCATTTTAATTTAGTTGGGCCCTGTCTGGGCAGATTACCAAGTCCAAGCTCCTATCCATCCAACCTGTGGTCTCTGCCGTTGTCCTTTGGCGTGATGGTTAGACCAGAAACTGCCAGGGGATCTCACCAGAAGGCAAATACGTTCACTGGAGACAATCGGTGGCTGCTCCTCTTCACTTCCAAAACTTCATGGGGCTGGGGACACCAAATGCTGGTGGTGGAGGTGGCCCGTACTAGCCGGAGACCGCACAGACACGGGGCCATCAGCAGGTCTTCGTGCACTGCGTACGTGGGCTGGGAGCTGGAGGCTCCGGATCCCTCCTGGCTGAGAGGGATCAGAGGTCTCGAGGCCCAAGCTTCTCACTGGTGTGGGGCAGTAGGAGGATGTAGGTCATCAGCATGATCTGTCCTGCCTGCTCTGTCTCTGCCAAGGCACATATGGAGTGTGGATGGGACCCACAGGCCAAGCAGGTCACCAGCTAAAGAGCCCTGGCAGCGATGAAGCGCCTTATGTTTGCCCCAAGGCACGTCTGCAGTAGCTGTTGTGTCTCCAGTTCCAGGACCTGCTGAGTTAGAGGACCAGAACTCCACCTTTGCAGAAGGACCATGTTTTAGCTTCGTGGTTTGGAGGGGAGAGGAGGCAGAGAAGTCTCATCGCAATTTTCTTGGTGGATAAGCAGGAAACATCCATCCCCGGGCTGCAGGAGCCTTCCTGTTGCCATCAGTATGGAGCCAACTAGATTAATTCTGAATTATTGCCCTGCCTAAAAAAAAATCATGGTTATCTGGTGTCTGCAGTTATTTTACCAAGGCTTATGAACCGTACTGAAACTTCACACGGAGCTGCAGTTGCACAAGGGAAGAGATGAAATTGCAGAGGGTCAGAGTCTTATCAGCAAAGCTGACCATCAAAGTCTTCATTTCCTCCTTTCTGCTGCTTGGATTTTCATTCTGCTGCGAGCTCCTTCCCTGGCTGCTTCTGGCTCGTGTCCTGACCTACGCTCTTCTCTTCTGCCTTCCCCTCCTCAGCCGGGCAGCCTGCGCTTTGTACCTCTTCTTATCTCTTTCGGGCTGTTGGTGCCACATGCGTCCTAGTTCTTTGGCGGTCTCTATCACTGTCCAGTGGGGATTTGATCTCTGAAGCTGCGGACGGTACTTGGCCATGAAGAGGAAGAAAGCAGGTAGCGCCCGCTTCCGCGAAGTGAAGCGAACCCTTCTCCTCTGCCGCCTTCTCCTCACCCCCCTTAGAGGACCCGATCTCCTCGCCCTGCGGTGACTTGCCCTGTGGCGCTTGGCTGGCACTTCGTATGTCCTTCTCCTGTTCCTGTGCATGGCTTTCCGTTTTCTTGAGGTCTTCTTCGCAATTACTCTTCTGGTTGCAGGCTTTGGGTTGGTCTTGACCTTCTTGATGGAGACGTGGAGCAGTAGCTGAGGGTTGCTCTTTCTGCCGAGGAGCTGGTCAAGGACCTGAGCCATGGGCTGGGTGGTGGCCACCCCTCCTTGGGACGTCCTTGCTCCTCCTCCTTGGGATGGAGCTACTTTCCCGGCATGATGGTGAGGAGGAGGAGGAGGAGGCAGCTCTGCCGGCCAGCACCGTGGTTACTGCAGGGTGCTGGGGCACGCGGTGGGCAACGGCTCATTCGGGGTGATTATGACCCAAAATTCCCACAACCAATCGGTTCGGGCCAGATGCTCTTCCTGTAACTCTATTGGCCAAAGGGTTAGATGAAGTCATAGTGACATCACCACAGCTCTTGGCTGGCCCAGGACTTGTCTTCCTCCCCCGGCGCTGGGGTTTAGCTCCATTTAGCGCTCAGTGCATTACAAATGTGTGTAACACCCAAGGAGATAACTGGATGCCTCTTAATTTTTTTGTCATGATAAAATGTGGAGCTGCTGTTGGCTGCTGAGAGGTGGCAGCTCATAATGTGAAAATGGTTTAGTAGCAGCCCTAAAAATAATTGTATGTGACAGCTGTTTCTTGGTTCCTGTCAGGATAACTACTGTAATTTAAATCTGCAGCTCCTGGGCTACGTGTCTAATTTATTTGGGTGGACTTTTCATTAATTTGAAAGGTTCTGAGGGTTTAAAAGCCTTCATTAATTACATTTTAGTAAATGAAAACGTAATGAGCTTCTGCAGGTTTGTGTGGGAATAAAAGAAAGAAATTTCCCATGTATTGTTTGCTTGTTTTTCAAAGGTTAAAGCAGTTTTTTCCCAGGAAATAGCCAGCTTTTCTGCCCCTGTCAGAGTCCTTGTGCCTCGGAACAGGAGCATGAATAAAACCAATTGATATTTTGGCCGCTCGTCGTAAGTACAGGATGACTTATTGAAGCTCCCAGTGGTGTTAAATATTCATATGTTGTAGATTGCGTAAGTATTAAATTATGAAACAGACCCTGCTCCTGCTGGACTCCTCCTCCTGAAAGGTGAACAAGGGGAGCAGAGGACCGGCGCTGGGGATGCTGTGGCACCCGTGGCTTTTTGGGCGCCTGGTTCCCTTGCAGCTCCCGTGATGGCTGGGGCAAACCTGCGTCATGAAGCCGGAGTTAGGGGGATGTGACCCGTGAGGCTGCGGAGAAGCTGGTGGCCAAAGGGGGCTTAGGCAGGGTCCTTCAAGGAGGACTTCAAGGCTCCTGTGCCTGTCTGCTCCCCTGCTGGTTGTTTTCAGCTGACCCCGCGATGGTAAATAAAATTGGAACAAACTCAGCCTGTCTGTAGTACCGTGAGGCTGGCTCCTTTTTCATGTCCTGGCTCTTTTCTTGCTTTCTCCGTGAGCAGAGGGTGATTTGCATTCCATTTATCCATCCTGCTTCCCCTTCCCTTGTTTCTTTCGCTCTCAAAAGAGAACCTGCGATTGTGATTATTCCGGGGCAGGGAAATAATTTCATTACAGCATTCAGAGGTCTCTTCAGCAGGTGCTTTATTATCTCAATAATTCAGCCTGAGAGACTTCAGATTTCCCCAATTCCCAGAGTTCAGGAGCTACAAATAAAACTCTTTTGCTCTTTCCCCGATTTGGTTTGTTTAGCCTCATTTATCTGTGTTCTTTCCAGGTCCTCCACAGGAATTTCATTTAAATGTGGAATTGATGATATTCGGTTAAATTGCCTTAAGGGGTGCGTGGTGTTGAAATGCGCCTGGGACGGTGTGTGTCCCACTTGGGTTGGGTCATTTATAAAATTCACTTGGAATCGGGGCCATTAATCTGCACTCGCTGGAGCGTTTGCTCCCGTCCCTGCATTACCTACATAATTCATCATTCATCATTGCTCCGCTCAGGCAAACCCAGGCACTGAAGCGCTGGAATAACCACGGGGCAGGGCTGCTCTGGGGACCCCATTGTCTTCTCCTGTCCCCCTCCTCCCCAGCGCTGAGAGTTTTTGGGGGTGGGATGGGTGTCTTCCATGTGCTGCTGCTTCCATGGGGCAAATACACTGTAATAAAGCTGCTCTGTTCCTCTTGACTCCCTCTACCCTAGAAGTTTTTGGGGTAGAACAGTAATGGTTTGGAATAAATCATTTGCAGACGGCAGAGCCCAGCGAAGCCCGACTTTCGGCTGCGCTCGCACGGAGGATGGTGTTTGCCCAAAGGTTTGTTCTGCATCTTCTCTCTGGGATCTAACGGGGAAACCTTCTCCTCAGCAGCACGTTGAGGATCTGCCCTCTGCTGCACAGCAGGCTTCTGTAGAAATGTACAGGAGCTTAGTGGCTTGGAGCCCCCCCTCCAGCCTTTGGGGAACGTGGCTGGGGTTCATCTGTGGAGCCAAGAGCTCTTTGGTCCTCACACAGGCCTGGTTCCTTCAGAGAGCCAATGTTGAAGGTGGTGCTCCATCCTCACTTGAGCTGAGAACTTTGTGTTATTGGCTGGGTCTAATTAAAGACCAAACTTGTTTGGTGTTGGCTAATTACTGTTAGTGTGACCCTTCAGAGCAGACCCTCGGACTCAAGGCTGTGTTCTTGCTGAACCAGGAGGAGATGGTGACTCTCCATTATGGGGCTTTGAGCAACCTGCTCTAGTGGGAGGTGTCCCTGCCCATGGCAGGGGGGTTGGAACTGGATGATTTTCAAGGTCCCTTCCAACTCTAACCATTCTAGGATTCTATGAGTATTGGCTTTTGGTCATTGGATCTCCATCATTGGCTTGACTATCAGTCCCAGCAGAAGAAAATCTGTGTTGCAAATCTGTTTGCATTTCCAGTGGAAAGCAGAATTTCTCCAGCTCCAGCTCATGTGTAACATGTAATAACGTTTCTCTAGTGTTTGACATTTCATTAAAAATGAAACAAAGCAAAAAAAAAACCCTCACAGGCTTCGGCCACCGAAACGGCTCACTCATCGAGGACCTTACCTCTCTGCCTATTAGTTAATGAGTGTTGATTAAGGTATGAAATGGGTTCCAATTTGCCATGGTAGGTGAAAATTTCACGCTGGAAGGAATAACATAAAAAGGCAACACGGGGAAAATTAACAAAAGGAGGTGACTCTACATGAATTGCAATGAACGTGAGGGAGAAGCTGAGGGAGAAATGGTCCCTGCCTCATCGGGGGGGTCCCTGCCTCATCGGGGGGAATCTTTGCGGGATACATCAGCCCTTCATTTGAAATAAGGTTTTCCTATGCATTCATTATTTATTTTTATGATTTCTTTAAAAAAACTGAAAGTGAAAACAGCCCCCTTGACAGAAGCTATCAAGACCGCGCACACACGCCAAAAAAGCAGAGAGATGAGAAAAATGTCACCGCTCATAATGACGTTAATTATAAGGTAAATGAGTGTTGACATTTGAGTGCTGAGCTGCAAAGATCAGACACGCGCTGAGGTGCAGAGCATCCCTGCAAGGAAGGGAGGGAGAAGTTGTGTAATGCCTGAAAGCTTAGCATTTATGTAAGAGCAGGAGAAAGCAGAAGGTTCGGCGCTGCCTCCCTTTGTTGGTTCTCATGATTGGACAGTGGGAACTGGGAGGTGCTTCTGAAAAGCTTCATCTCTTGGAGCCTTTCTCAGCCGGGCTGGTTTGTGATTGTGGAGAAAGGTCTCCACGGGCTAGTAGTATCTTAAAAGTCAGAAGGTAAATAGAAATGATACGTTACCTTTCAAAATCTGATGGTATTTTGGCGAATGTTTTGCTTTTATGGGAGACAGAGGTATCCTTTCTTGTATAAAGCTAAGGTCATGGACTTAATTTTAATCAGAATGGCTCAGTTTTTAGCTGCGATGAGAACATGCGTCCTTCTAGCAAAACGCTGGTGTATTAAACTGTTTCTGTGGGGGCAAATATCGCTGCTTTTCCTGCCCTGTAGGCATCAGCAAAGTGAAGGTGAGGCATCTTCTTGCCACTTGGGCCGTTTTCTTCTCTCGTGAGGGTAAAGCGCCTTCTCTCTGGTTGGTGTGAGGCAGCCGTTGTTGTGGTCCAGTTCCAGCCTTTGGGAGACCTGATTTTTGGCTTTTGCAAGTTGGAGTAAGGAATATTTGCCCTCGGGAAGGCGTGACGCCGCCATCAGCCCGCTGGGGTTCGGCACTGATGCTTCTCCACAGGATAGTCTTTATTTGTTTTTAATTTCAGTTTCCTTTTTACTGCCCTAAAACTGAGAAGTGGCATCTGGGGGGGCCTTGTCCTTGACCTGGTGGCTCCGTGTGAGCCCCGTTTGTACCTTCTGCCGCTCCCAGGATGTGGATGCTCTCAGCTCCCCCCTTTTACTGTCCTGACTGGGGCAAGCAGCAGTGGCTGGCAGGAGGGTGGTCTCTCAGGACGCTGCTAAAAGATGCCAGATCTTCAGCTGCGTGTCATAAACTATTTATTTTTTTCTACAATTCACACTTTGTTGCCTTTTTATTTCTGATCCTTTTTAATATGAGTAGTTACTCATGTTTTCTGCTTTAATGCCATTATACTATACTTTGCCTTTCCTCTATTCCAGGTAGCTGACAAGCTTGTTCAGCCATTACATGGTATTAAATGAAGTAATTGCAATATTAAGTTCTTTCTTCCCTGCCATAAAAAAAAAATGCTATTAAAGAGTAACTGCTTGATACCACCTAGAGAACTGGGGTTTGAGCTGAAAGCTCGGTAGATGTGTTTTATTGTTACTGGCCACCCAGAGGTGCTGGGGAGAAGGTAGCAGAGGGTTCTCCTGGTGGGTTTTTTTCTGATTTTTTTGGTTTTGACCCGTGCATCTTCGCTGTGCTCAGGGCTTGAATGCAGGACTGGCTTTATGGGATGGACTGGGCTGCCCGTTGCTGAATTCAGTGAGAATTAAACATCTCCTGCAATGCTCCAACTCATCTCCCCCAAATAAATACATTGGGCTGGTACCCAAGTGAAGGTCTTACGAAGCCGTTTTTCCTTTTTCCCCTGGGAAATTAATTCATGGGAAAAGACTCATTTTACAGCGTTCTCTTGATGGCATCACCAATGACATCATGAGTTGGGGTCTGCAAAACAAGTCTTAGGTGCAGCCAGGTGAGGGAGCTGGGGGTGCTCAGGCTGGAGGAGGCTGAGGGGAGACCTTCTCACTCTCTACAGCTCCCTGAAAGGAGGGTGTAATCAGGGGGGGTGTCGGACTTTTCTCCCAAGTCACGAGCGATAGAACAAGAGGAAAAGGCCTCATGTTGCACCAGGGGAGGTTCAGATTGGAGATCAGGAACAATTTATTCACAGAAAGGGTTCTGAAGCCTTGGGATGGGCTGCCCAGGGAAGGGGTCGAGGCACCATCCCTGGAGGGATTCAAAAGCCGGGTTGACCCCAGTGACATGGGTTCGTGATGGGTTTTATCAGCGTTAGGTTGTTGGTTGGACAAGATGATCTGAAAGGTGCCTTCCAACCTCAACAGTTCTATGATTCTGGCATCTGGCCGGGTTATCTGTCCCCTGTTCTCTCTCTGGGTCGCTAATGTAAAACCATTGTGAGGCCGATGGATTACTTCTATCATCTTGATTTCGCAGCTGCCCAACGGGTCGCCCTGGGCTCCCTCTGCTTTCTAACGATCGTTTTTACTTCTTCAACCTGGACCGGGTTCTCTGCGGGTGAAGAACAGCCCTGGTGCGTTACACGGGGCTGGGGTGGGGGGAGGCAAAGCCACCTCGGGATGGGAAGGGGCATCCTGGAACCCATAAGCAGTTTATTTTAGAGGAATAATTTTTCAGTGCCGTATGTAAATGCCGCGGAGCCGAAGCGCTGCGAATCCCCTGATAAGATGCTGGTGGGTAAGATAAAGGTCCAAGGAGGACCGATGGCGGGAGCATTTCTTGATAGAGGTTGTGTTTGGATTGAAGGCGCTGCCTGGTTTGCCTTGATAGTGAGATCACCCCCCACCCCCTCCTCCTGCCCTCTGTGGTTTGGATTTTTGGTAATAATTTGTCAGCAGAACAGACATCCCGGCCTCGGGGTTTTGTTTTAATGCATCCGGTGTTTGTTGTTAGCAGAGACTTACCAGGGTGGGTAACTTAATCTTGTGGCTGTAAAGATCCATTCCCGGTTGTGCTGGTTGGTAATTTAACTACGATAGGGTAAATATTAAATGACTCGGCTGCACTTTATAACAGAGTCATCATGACGAAGGTGGAAATAGGCCAACAGGTAGAGGAAGTTCCTCAAACTTCGCACATCTTATGAACCATGGTGACAATAGGGCTTTTTTCCGGGTACTCCCTGACACTGATCCCTCACATAACGTTATCAAGGTTATTAATGACCCTTTTTTTATAACGACTGCCTTCTCTGTAGTATTGGAACTAGAGTTGTCCAGAGCTCCTTAACATAGGAACACATCTGGAAGACAAATCTTGTGAGGAGAGGCTGCGGGAGCTGGGGGTGTTCAGCCTGAGGAAGAGGAGGCTGAGGGGAGACCTTCTCGCTCTCTACAACTACCTGAAAGGAGGCTGCAGAGAGGCAGGGGTTGGTCTCTTCTCCCAAATTACAGATGATAGGACATGGGGTGATGGCTTCAAGTTGCGCCAGGGGAAGTTCAGGTTAGATATTAGGAAATATTTCTTTCCTGAAAGGGTTGTTGGTATTGGAATGGGCTGCCCAGGGAGGGGGTTGAGGCACCATCCCTGGAGGGATTCAAGAGAGAAGCTGACTTGGTGCTTGGGGATGTGGCTTAGTGTTGGGTGGGGTGGGGTGTTGGTTATGGTTGTTGGGTTTTTTGTGGATTTTTTTTTTCTTTTTCCCATTGATTGGACTAGATGATCTTAAAAGGTCCCTTCCAACCTAGGTGATTCTGTGATTCTGTGATAGTACTGGTTTTGATCTCATAAAAGAAAAACCGACAGAGGAGAAAGAGCTGGGGTGGACCTTGGAACAGTCATTACCTTTAGAGAAGGAAAAAATCCCAGTGGGGAAGGGTGAAATTCTTCTGGGGAGGGTTTCTAGGGCAGAGCTGGGCTTTCTGTAAATGGAACTTGCTTTTGTGGTTGGGCCGTTGGTCTTGTCATCAGCTGGTTTCAGGAGTTTGGGTGAAATCTTTGGGCTCTGGAAGGAGATCTGGGAAGTTACCACTTGGAACAGAACCAGACCTTTGATGTTTTCATCTGTCGTGGCGATGCTGAGGGACCCACTGAAATTATTGTGTATCGGGTCGTATTAACCCTAAATCCTGCGGCAGGCTGTAAGGTAAGAAATGCACCACACGGTTACTGAGTCTTTTGTGTCCTGATACTGTAGGACTCTGGGAAAAAGAATGGCTTTTCTCCCAGACAGATAGCAGCTGCTCCTGGCAGAGGCTGCCGTGGGATTCGGGCCAATTAAATCTCTGTTACTCTCTCTGTCCAACCCTAGAACAGACATAAGCAGAATCCATTGATATGAAGCAGACAGCGTCAAACAGCCTAAATTAACACATCCTTCTCCCTCCTCCAAACTTGTGACTGAGAAAAGTATTTGATAAACATCAGATGCTTTTCCCAAGACTGTTGTGTAGATGTTCTGTAGGTTCTGTACCTTACGTGACTTCAGTGCCCCATCCCTGGAAGTATTTAAGGCCAGGCTTGATGGGCTTGGAGCAACCTGGTGTGGTGGGAGGTGTCCCTGCCCAGGGCAGGGGGGTTGGAACACGATGATCTTCAAGGTCCTTTCCAACTCTAACCATTCCATGATTCTATGATTCAAAAATGTATTGGTTTGCTCCTGGTTTGCCATAATCCATTTGTGTGGCCTCGGCTATTTCCCTTCCTGCTTTTCTTCTTTTTCCTGTGGACGATGTAGGTTCTTTGGGGACGTGGCAGGTTGTGTCACTGCGATTGCTGCTGCCTGTAGCCCTGGGGTCCATCCCCATGGACTCTTCTACATTCTGATAGGAATTGTTCACATCGTGGAGATTTTATAGTCATTTTGCCATGTTTTCTTAAGTGCGGCTGATACAAAAAGTAAAATGACTTCTGCAAACATTAAATTTTCAAGAGCTGAGGCTGGTTTGCACAGCTGTGGTTTGCATGATAAAACGATACCAACAACAACCGAGCCGTGGGTGTTTTCCAAAGTCCATCAAGACCTTTTTTCTTCAAAACGTGCTCATGGTTTTGAGTCCTTGGGCAAAGTTCACCCTGCAACAATAATATCCAGACCTTTCTTCCTCTTAATTAAGCCAATACCATTATGTCTGTGGCAGGAATGATGCAGTAGAAAAAACTTTGATCTTTCTTCAGATGGAAGTGTTGCAGGTGGAGACTGGGGGTTGGCAAGACCCGAGAGGAAAGGTTCCCGTTGATCACCCGTAGGGTTGGTGGGTGGAGAGTGGAGATAAAGTGGACCAGCCAGAGCCCATGGAGCCTGAGACCCTCGCACAGGGATTTCTGTAGGAGAAACTGGTTCCGTGGCTCATTCGGTCCTTTCTTTCTGCAGCTGGAGTGTGTCAGCCAGTGAGGAGTGGGCTCCTGCCTGAGGAGGCAGTGAGCATCACTGATAACTTGATTAATTGAGCTGTGAATACCTCCCCGGCTGAAGAGGAGAGTGCAGCGCCAGGTGGAATGTAAAATGAGTTTGTTTCCCCTTTTTGAAGGCTGTCACCAAGGGAATCCCTGCAGTAGTTACTGTGGAGTTACTGGATGTGCTGGCGTGGGGAGACAGAGGCAGGAGCCCTCGCTTTGCTGATGAGAATGTGCCACTTGATCCTCAGAAACAATAATTTATTTACTTGAATCGAATGCTAGGAATTCACTCAACAACAAACTATTTTGTTACACCGGCTCCTTGAAAATGGATTTTATTTTTTTTTAAATAATTCACCAAAAAGGATAGGGACAGGCTTGTTTTGTGCTCTTCTGCTCCAGTTGTTCAGTTGCTCGCTAAGTAAATATACATGGCATTGCCAGCACCTCTTCAGAACATCTCTCTTGACAAGAGGAGCTGAAGCCATTAACGTTGGCAGGAGAAAGGAAGGGCTGTTGAGCAAAGGGGGAAACCAGCTTGGTATTTCTGCCGTGGCTTCATTGACCGAGTGTTGCCGGAGGAGCTTTCTCAGCTCCGCTGCTGGATTAGGATAAATCTCCAGCATTAGTGTATCAGCAAGCACAACCTCAGCCCTTCCAGTGAGGCTTGAGGAGGTGACTCCTTTCCTTTCTGAAGAGGCAACGAGGACAATGTGGAAAAGAAGACGCTGGCTCAACAACATGAGGCTTTAGCTGGTGGTTGGCACCTCTCACGGGGCTTTGATCTCCTGGCAAAAGAAGTATTTATTACTTTGCAGGTCTGGCATTAAATAGCAGGGAGTGAAATGACAGTGTCAGGCCAAGTTAAGGATCTACTTCATTAGGAGAGATTTCCCTGCAATAACCCTCTATGTTACACGGCTGCAGACGCTGTCGGAGTTACCGGGGGGACCACTCTGCGCAAACGACCACTTCTTCAACATCATCATTACGGAATCTTTACTCCCTCATAATGGTTCCTCTCTCGGTGATCCCACACTTAATCTTTCTTGTTGCCTGTCTTTTATTTATTAGCATAACCAAGCAACAACAGCGCTGCCTTTCTTCACGGGAAGAAAGAACTTGCATTTTTTTTTTTTGTGTGTGTGTGTGGGGCTGGGACGGATGCAGGTGTTGGAGAAGGGAGCTGGGCTGAGCATCGTGCCTGATGCTGTCAGGAGCTGAGCCTGGGCCACGGGCACCTGGAAAGGGCTGGATGGTACCGGAAAATTGTCAGGAGCTCCTGAAACGTGCAGAATGAGTATGTTGAATTGGTCTGTGCTCCAAGCCGTGGCCTTCGGGTAAATACATTTCTGGATCTAGAAGAAACTTGAGGCAGAAATCTTTTACATACTGTATAAAGTACCGATTTCTTTGTCCTGGTCTTTCTTGTTTGTATACATGACTTTTCCAGAGCAAGGTCTTACCCCAGGCACGTCTAGACCTGGGAGCAGATTGCATGTGGGAGAAGAGCAGCAGATCGGGGCTTGGGGACCCGGGCGCTGGGCCATCGGCCTCGTGTGTCACCTTGGCCGCTTCCCCCCGCGGTAGCTGAGATAATTATGTGCTGACCTCTTCTGTGTAAAACAGAGAGATTTACTGATGGGCTGTCTGTGGAAGATAGAGTGCTCCCAGGCCGTTTTTCTGGGAACTGTGCCTAGCTTTTGTTTAATTTTTCGCCCGGTCCCAAGCACCTTGATCGGGGGATAGGAGTATCAGAAATTAATAAGGTAAACATGTTCACGGCTGGAAACAATCCTTATCTGTATCTCTTTCTCCTCCGTTCTGCTCCTTTTGAATTTGATCCAGTGTTTGACTTAACACTGGATTTCCTGCCTTTTATAGCTCTCACTCAGAGCTTTAATAATATTTGATCTCTCTCTCTTTTTCTGAAGTTTTAATATACAGGACATGGATCTTTCAGTTTTATGAATCTTCAGGGAGCCCTCGTTTACCGAGCCGGCTTGAATGACCTTGGGAGAGTAATTCAATTTTTTTTCCTCCCGCTGCCCCTGCAGCCTCCTTGTAGGCATAAAATATTAATGGTTTATACTGGAGACGGCGGCGTTTTCCCTGTTAGATGGGCACAGGGGGTTCCCGTAAGACAAAGGGGCACTTGGTGGAAGGTGCTGCCCTCGGGGTGGGGGTGTCACACCCGTGCTGTGTCTGCTGCTGCTCCTCACCACGGCTCCAACAGCACTGAGAGATGCTCCCCTCGCGTCTGCTTCTCGCGGGGATATGCTGCTGCTCCGGTATTTTTCTATTAAGTTTCCAAATTAAATGGCTTGCCGTATTTCTGCAGGGCTGAGAAGCCGAGTCCTGATCCTGTAAGCCGGAGCCTTGTCTGGCTGCGAGAGCATCTTCTCCCCGGGCCCAGGGACCGTATGGAAGCAGAGCAGATCTGACCTGGAGGGGGGTGACTTGTCATCCTTGTACTCAGCGATGGCTTACGGTGCGGTGCTCGGTGAAGAGCAGGTTTTATTTCTATTAGATACTAGACAAATAAACCCTTGATTTGAAGACAATCAAACAGTTGGTTTGGGGGACTTGGGACAGTCCAGGTATGTCCTCTGTCAACTCTGTCCACCTCCCCATGCTGGAGTTTCCCCACGATAGGAGTGGGATGGGGACATCAGAGAGTCCAGTGCTGGTACCCAGAGGAAGATGAAGATGCTTCTTTTCCAGCTCCAGTGGTTATAAGTTGGCTGCAGGGTGGAATATCTTTATCCCTTCCAGACTTAAGGCAGAAAATAAGCCAGAATCATCCCACCCCGTGGTCCCCTTTGGATGTTCCCTTCCTGCCTCGAGTGTGCAGCAAAACAAGCGTGTCTTTATTCCATCCTTGAAGCAGAGTTGCTGGGGTACATCTGTGAGCTGGGCTGCCAGAACAGCTCTACCCACCGTGTCCTTTGCGGTGACAGCGGTGACACTGAGCCCAAGTCGCAACAGGGGGTAGGTTTAGAGTGGACATTAGGAAAAAATCCCTCCCAAAAGGAGTGGTCAAACACTGGAACAGGTTGCCCAAGGGGGCAGTTGAGTCCCCATTCCTGGATGTGTTGAAGAGTGGTGGAGATGTGGTGCTGGGGGATCTGGTGTAGGGGAGAGCTTTGTAGAGTGGGGCTGGCGGTTGGACTCGACCATCCCAAGGGTCTTTTCCAACCTGAATGATTCTGTAATTCTCTGAAATACTGGTGGATCTGCTGTTGTTCCACCTCCTTGTACTGCCTAATTTGTTAGGATGTTAAGGATGTTGTTATTCTGACTATTTTCCTTTTTGCTGGTATGCAGAGGAAGGTGTTTTTTACAGAGTTTTCTATCTGAGCACTTGCAAGTGTCACGTACAGAGTTAATTATTTCTAAAGCTAAAGTTTTGGCAGGTTAAGCTTAGCCCAGAAGTCATTTTCGTGATTGAGTAAGCTGTTCCAGGAGCTAATGCCTAAGGACAAACCTTCAGCGCTGCTGCTGGAGAGGAGTCTGGGTTGTGAGATCTGCTGTGGTCCTCGTGGGAAGGGAGTTCAGAACCTGATGGACCTGAGCGGCTCTCGGATGGTTCCAGAGGGGATTCCAGGGGAGGTTTCTTCCTCTCCTCCCCCTGATACTTCTGGCACGAGAGCTCTTTTAGGAAAGGGAGCAGAAACAGCTTTTTTTCCTTGATGGAAAGGTTTTTGCTGACTTGGTTCTGAATGAAAGGCTGAGCAAACATCGTTGGGGTTGGAGAGGAGGGATCCAGCAATGTGATAAAATGGAGCAGCTTCTCTGCAGGTGTCCTGGAGTTCGCCTCCTCCCTCTCCCAAAGTACCTTTGACGAAGAAGAGTTTTCAGAACAACTTTTTCCCTTTATATGGGGAATCTGTCTGTATTCTGGCATTGGAGAGTTGAATTTAAAAAAAGGGGAAAAAATAATCCTGATGATTTCCAAAAAAAAACCCTGTTCAAGCTTCATGGACAGATTTCCCAGGCGTTGTTTGCTGATGGGATGTATCTGAGTGCCCAGCAGCTGGCGCACGTGGAGGGAAATGGCAGTTTTTTTGAATAAATACAAGAATGGATGTAAATTCCCAGAAAGGCAGCTAACGAGGTCTGGAAAAGAAAATTGCCATGGAGATGGATGTAAAAGATGATGAAGGCAGACACGGCCTCTACATAAACACGGGGCGGGGCTTATAGCGAGGAGGGAGGGAGGGAAGCTACTTTTCTCTTGGTAGTAGCTGAAGGTTAGAACATGAGCCTATTCCATACCACGGTAGCTTTTCAGCAAGGGAGGGGGCTGGTACATGACCATGATGAATCACTGTCAGAGAGATGTTCAAGAGAGGAAAGGGTTGTGCGCTGCTTTGAAGGAGGCTGAGGACACCGATCCCCACTTCCTGGCCTCGGCGTGGGACCCCGCGGTGTGACCGCAGGACAGGCTTTGGTCTGCTCTTCAAAACGAGGAGCTGCGGCTCCTTTACACGGTGGAACAGACTCCAGCTTGCTCTTGGCCAGCTCTGTGTGAGCGGTGATAATACCTCCTTTTTGTCTCTCGTCAAACACGCTTGCAACGTAAATACAGTCTGGTCCAAATCCCACTGAAGCTGGTGGAAATTCTGCCATAAAATCCATTATTTGTTCAAATTACTTCTCAGCCACAAAGGAGATGGTGAGGGTAGACCTTCGAGTACCAGTCCATGGCTTGGCGTTGGCTCTCGCGATGTGGGCACTTGGTTGGTGATGGCGATGCTGGGCACGGCTGAGCTGGAGCGTGTCTCGGGAGCTGGAGGCTCTCTGTAGAGGTTTGCTCCAAGAGTGTGGAGCAGGTTTGAGGCTGGAGTTTAGGGACAAAGTGGCTTCTGTGGATTTGGCTTAAAGCCATTATGCAGCTTTTCTTGATTTTGGACTTCGTGCTAAATTAATATCTAGAGTAAATAAGCAGATGGCTCCACTAAGCCCTTTCCAGCAGAAATTGCAGTCTTAATTGTCACCCTGCTGCAGTTGGGAGTTACAAAGTAAAACAGTCTTGACCGTGATACTTCAAAATTGTTCCTCTGCTAAAAAGATGGGAGATGTAGTTGTTTTACGTAAAAAGTGGTGGATCCAGCTCCATCTCTCTATGTGTTCTCTATAACAGGGCAGCACTTCTTCATGGGCCAAGCAGGGACCACCAATGCTCAGTGCAGGAGGAGGAGGGATGTTGCCATCGTTCCAGGTTCACGTACACTTCAAGATGATCAAAATATAAAAATGAATAAAACCTTCAGCCTCCCCTAAGCTGATGAGGAGGGGGACGGGGACATAGAGTTCCCGAAGCCAATAGTGCTGCTGTCGCCAATCAGTGTCTCCTTCTGGAGGAGCTGGTGGCAGCCGCCAGGGATGGAGCTGCTGTGGACACGTGGGCTCATGGGGACCATCCATCACTTGATTAGTTCAGACTTTGCCTGGAGGCAGCAGCCATTAGACCTGGCGTGGACCTTTCTCGGGGGGCTCTTCCACCTCACCTTCTTACACAGCCCATCAGTTCCCCTCATCTTTAAACGGGAGGCAGAAGTGCTGTGCCTCTACAGATGTATTTCAACATTTCATGCTTTTGTGGGCCATTATTTATTACCAGCATTAAGTTGTGATCTTACGTAGAAGCTCTGGTCACGTTCCCTTATCGCTATGCTAAACGTGAAGCAGGAAAATAAGTCTTCTCATAAGGGAATTTGCAATTTCCAGTCACTTTCTTCCTCCTGAGGCTGCTTTGCATTTTGTTGTAATTTCTACAGCCATGACTGCTGTAATTCTAGCATGTCTTCATGGAGCTGTCAGGGATCCAAGCTTCACTTTCCAAATCTTGTTTTCTCCTACTTTCTGTGATTTTTTTTTTCTTTTCTATTTTTTTTCTGCTGCAGAAGAGTCTTTTTAGAAACTACAAAAACAAATGAAGGGGGAAAAATATAGACAGGAAAGTGACCTTTAGAGGGGCTGGTTCGGTGACAGGCGATAACGCCCAACTCGTTACAGTGTCTTAGAGGTGTCTTGTGGCTAAAATCCTTAATGTGGTGATAAATGCAGGGAGTTTAGCGATAGGATGGGAGGTAATTGTTATAAAATGAAAGAGGGAAAATTTAGATTAGATATTAGAAAGGAATAGAAAAGGAGGGGTTCAAGGCCAGGCTGGATGGGGCTTGGAGCAACCTGGTGTGGTGGGAGGTGTCCCTGCCCAGGGCAGGGGGGTGGCACTGGGTGATCTTCAAGGTCCCTTCCAACTCGAACCATTCTAGGATTCTATGAAACCTTGTGAACATCCTTTGGGACTTTGGAGAGGTCCCTGTCCTTGGCACAGGACTGCCTCCTTTCCACCTCTTTTCTAAGGGTACTGTTTCTTCAAGAGCTGGAAAGGTTATCGGAGGAGGTTTGGATATGTCCCTCTTTCCTCCTCGAATGTCAAATTAATGCTTAAAGAGAAGGAGAAGGTGCTGTGAGTGGTGAAGGCAGAGCCCATGGGGAAAAATGGGACAGTCACGAACGCCAGTGTCTGGTCCGAGTGTGGCTGAGCTTCAGTCTAACACTCCAGCTGTCTCTTAAGCTTAGCATCTTCCTTTATTAATGTGATGCTGTGCAGCTGGGCGGTGGAGGTGTCAGTTCAGTGAGTTTTGTGTAGTTCCAGGCAGGGGTGAGGTGTCCCGGTCGCACAGCGGTTCCCCAGGGAGGCAGCTCCAGCGCCCGCTGCGCTGGGGAACAGGGAGGCTGAAATTCAAATCCTCTTTCAGCTTCTCAGTCTCGGTCTGCAGGGTTCTGTGGGCTTGATGTTGGGGCTTTCCAGCCTAATCTGTCAATAAAGAGCCCAAGTTTAGTGGAACTTAAGTGCATTGTTTGACCAACAAAGGCGCGAGTATATCTGGGCATGCAGCGTTGGAAATGCTTGTTATTTATCTAGTAATAAATATATTCTCTTGCTATCGACACATCTAACTCTGCCTGCACCGAGGAAAAACAATCTTGGTAGCACTGATAGTGAAGCAGAGAAGGTTTAGAGGAAATTGTAATGAAGCTGTAGCAGATTTCTTTGGGGGATTTGCAATGCAGCATTAGTGAGGCTTCAATTGCATTAGCGATTCTTCTGTTGCGTTGAATTAGTGTTTGTTTTCTCCTGAATAGAATAAATATAATCGTGTTTGTT
Source organism: Pedionomus torquatus (assembly GCA_013398155.1). Taxonomy (NCBI): domain Eukaryota; kingdom Metazoa; phylum Chordata; class Aves; order Charadriiformes; family Pedionomidae; genus Pedionomus; species Pedionomus torquatus. The sequence goes on from VZRU01020740.1 coordinate 189,126, forward strand.
ACCTTTTTTTTTTTTTTTTTTTTGT
>VZRU01020740.1:189201-207592 GCA_013398155.1 Pedionomus torquatus
CCAAACGCTATTTCCCTCGTAAAGGCATTATGGTAAGCACTTCCATGAAATCAAACCCACCTGTTCCAGCAGCGTGGTCCCCATCAATCCCCACCCTCCCAGCAGATGGGTCTTGGCTTTGCTGAGCCACAAAAGACCACTCATGGTCTCGCTTGGCTTCCTTCAGCCCATCCCTTTGCAGTGCAGGTGGGTTGCATTAAGGGCCCTTTTAATTAGAGGAGGAGCCTTTCTCTCCCTGTTTGCCAGAAGCCCACCAAGATCTGCCTGGAGGACCAACCCTGCCGGGCTGACACCTTATGTGGACGGAGGAGCCTTTTTTTTCCTGAAGAGCTTTATGTGGTGACTCTCCCCGGAGGAGAGTTTTGCCTCTCTTGCAGAAAACCACTCGATTAAATCAGTCCCTGGGGTCAAGATTGGCTCATGAGCCCCGTCGTGGGTCTGTGAAACGTGCTGGAAAGGACGTCTGAAAAAATGGGTAAGACTTTGAAGGTGATATATCTGATGAGGAGACACAAGCCTTGGACCTTGATGAGGTCCAAGAAGTTCTTTTTCATGGTTTACGGGCTGTTTGGGGTTTTTCATAGGGTACTCCATACTCAGGGGTCCCTCGGGATGTACATGCCAACAGCCCCGACACCTGCAAAGGATTGAGGTGCTGGGGAAACTCATCTCCCGCAGCATTTTCTGAGCATCTTCTGGGCTTGTGTAACTGCTGCTGAAACAGACACCTTGTTTTTCTGTCTCTGCAGCGCCGAGCGAGGAACAAAAACTTGATCTAATTATTCATTTTCCTTGTAAAAGTCCACTGTGATGGGATGTCTCTTGCGACCAAAAAACAAGGTCTAGAGGTGCTTAAGTATACTTCGTTTAAGAGAGTAGACAAGCTGAAATAAGATGTTCGGAATTAATGGTACAGCTCTCATGATAATTTGAGTAGAGGTTTGGATGAAAAGTTAAAAATACAGGTGAAGTGAATAATAATACACAGAGATATGAAGAGCTTCTGCAGTATGTCCCCTGGTTGGACTGGAAGGAAAATTAATCTCTGCATAGTCAGAATCATCGAATGGTTAGAGTTGGAAGGGACCTCAAAGATCATGGAGTTCCACCCCCCCTGCCCTGGGCAGGGACACCTCCCACCACACCAGGTTGCTCCAAGCCCCATCCAGCCTGGCCTTGAACCCCTCCAGGGATGGGGCAGCCACAGCTTCCCTGGGCAGCCTCTTCCAGTGTCTCACCACCCTCACAGTAAAGAGTTTTTTCCTNCTCAGCCTGGCCTCCCAGCAGAGGGGCTCCAGCCCTCTAATCATCTTGGTGGCCCTGTGCTGGACTTGTTCTGACAGATTGTTTTGGTGGAATAAAAGACCGAGGGACAGGGAAGTCTCTGTCGATGTGGTGGGGCTGAAAAGCAGCGCTGGGGGTGCCGGGACCTGGGTTAGGGTCGGGTCCGTACCCGACCTGATTTTGGTTAAACTGAGCTTCTACAGCCTCAGGCTTAAGGGGTTTGGGTGGTTTTTTTTTTGGTTTTGTGCTGCTGAGGCTCCAGGAGAGCACGTGCTTCTCTTTTTCTCCCCCGTTGACCACCCCCGTCAGGGAGCGTTTTCTGTGACTGCTCTATCCTGCCGTGGAGATGCTGCCGAGACCTCGCCGCCTCCTTGCAGGCGGCCACGTTCCTGAGGTGCACCCTCTGCTCATTTTTGGGTTGGTCTGGGAAGGTGAATTTCTCATAGACTCACCCTGAATCAGTGCTGGAGACCTCAAGGAGGACCCGGTGTCCCTCACAGAGAATTTCTTGATTATGGGCAGGTTTGTAGTTGGACGTGTGTGTGCCGAGGGGGTGTCAAAGGAGATGAAAGGAGGAGATGCCTTGTGCTCTGCTGCTGAGAAGCCCTCGCAGGGGGCTGCCAGGCCTGGGGCAGGCTGTTGGAGGAGCTGATCCTGCAGAGCTTTTGGGTAAAAACAAGCAGCTTTTGGGTAAAGCCGGTCCTGCGGGTGCTTGTGCCTGGACGTGCCCCTACAAACCAGGGGTTCGTGGTCCTCGACAGACCCTACACAGGGTTGGTGTGAAAGAAGGTCTGTCAAAAGCCTTCACTCTGAATTTAACGATGCTGATGGAAAATGCAACACCATGAAATTCAGGCTGGCCCTTGTGCAAGGGGAAGGGCTTGCAGAGTCGCTGCTGGGTTTGCAGTTGGGCGAGTGACAGGCGTCTGTCTGTGCTGCGTCTGTCTGTACGTCTGGAGGGTCCACAGCCTCTGCCACAGGCGGGCTGGCGGCTCCCGAGGTCTCTTCTCCCATCGCTGCCCTTCCACAGGGGGTGTCTCAGCCCTGCGTGGACGGGATCCTGGCATTAATCCCAGGTGTCAGTGAAACGCTGAGATTTGGGATGGTCTGGACCTGGGAGAGAAGGGAAGGAGGCATTAATTAATTCCAGGTGTCAGCGAAACGCTGAGATGTGGGATGGTCTGGACCTGGGAGAGAAGGGAGACTCTCAGGCCGATCTCAGCCCCTCCTCAAGCTGCGTGTTGCTGGTCTCTGCCACCCACTGTTGCTGGAGGCAGAGTCCCAAGAAGGTCTCGGAGGTGCCACTTATTAAATGTTCTCTAGAAAAGGGTGGGTTTTTTTCTGAACCCTAAAAGCCCAGAGTGCAGCTCCCTCTACTGAGCTGGTGTCGGTGTGACCTTGGAAGTGCAACCTCCCCTCGGCAGCTCCCCTTGCTCTCTGCTAAAATATAAACCAAAACTAGAATAGTTGGGTTTTTTAATTCAAAAAAAAGCAGCCTCGGTGATGCTCCTTTGTCTTTTATCTGCTTGGGCTCTCGGAAGCTGGTCTCTGAATGCATCCCCATTCTGGGCAGCGCCAGGGCACACACGTACCTCCAAGTTCATGCCTAAATCCGTTATCTCAAAGTAACGCACTCGACATAATGCGATTCCAGGAGGAGTTTCTTACCTTTAGTTGTGACCTTCGACTCTGCGCGCTCCTATGGTCGGTTTGTGTAACATCCACACAATGAATTGCTCATTGTGTTTGGGCTCTTTGAGAGGTACTGCGGTCAAATTCATGCTAATCAGATTTCGGGGTGGTTAAAATTGGATCTTCTGTCTGCAAATGTCTCCTTCCACTATTCCAGTGCTTCTAGCTCACTTTCTGACATCTTATTGATTTCTTTTTTCTTATTTTTTTTCCTCCTCTCTTTCCATGTGGAACCAAATTAAAGCAGGAATTGGGATTGTAAATAGATAATGGTGTGTGAATGCAGATTAATCAGTGCCATCCATGTACAGTAATACTAATTGTGCCAAGGGAGAGATGGCTGAGTGAATGGTATAAATATTTAATGCCCGAATCCAGTGCGAAATACAAGAGCAAGAGAAATAAAGGCAATAGTTCAGTTGAGAAAACCACACTTGGCTGCTTTTGCTCAAAAGAGGAGTTTTGATACCATTAACCTTTCTGTATAATGCAATAACGACTTGGAGGAGCTGCGTTGAACGCAGACCCTGCAGATTCACTTAAGGAAAAAAAAAAGCCTTAATACTCTGGTTAAAAACGATATTGGAGAGCATTTGGGATGAAATCAGTTGCTTAAGAGATTTTTTTTTTTTCCACAGGTGCCTAAACTTCAGGGCTCAGGGTGGGGACCTGGGACAGGGTGAGGATTCAGAGGGACCTTCAGGAATTGTGTGTTTCTGATCGTGGACTCGCAACCACCTGCTCGGAGGGGAAACAGCTGGATGAGGAGGGTGTCGGGAGTTACAGCCGGGTGTCTGGGGGTAGTTGGCTTGGNGGTTGGTTTGGGGGTAGTTGGTCTGGGGGGGGTGTTGGTTTCTTGGGTAGGTTTGTTTGTCTTCTTGGAAGTTAAGATGGTCAGGAAGGTAGAGAAAATCCATAAATGCACCTAAATCTAGATGATACGGCAGAAGGAAGCCTTCGCGTGGTCTCCACAGCAGATTGACCTGCTTGGAAGCGGTGAGAAGCACCAGGTCTGCTCCCGTTTCTCTCTAGTTCTTCTAAAACTTGCAATCACAAGAATTCTTGCCTTCTCTGTGCCCTGCGCCTCTCCTGAGGTAGAGGTGTGACTGACAGCCAGGGCTTGCATCCTGATCACAAATATATGTAAATAAACTGTCCAGTGACCCCACTCAACCACTAAAACCCCTAGGGTGGTTTTGGGGTTTTTTCCCCCCCTCTTCGTTCAGAGAAGAGCTAAGATGAAGCAGGTTTTTTGCATCCTAAGCCATCTGCATGGGAGCAGGAGGGACACTGGCTCTTCCTGCTGCTCTGGAGTATTGACCCACGGAGGTGGCCGTGGGGAGCCAGGAGCCTGCTGTCCCCAAAGCTGCTGGAGATGGAGACTTGGTTGGTGTCTCTGTATCACAAAGGACCGTGATGTTAAAAAAGCTCAGCTCTGTTCTCTGCCCACTGTGCATCGCCTTAAATTGCAGAAGATAAGTCAGGCTTGGACATCAAGAAAAGAATAAAAAATTTAAATCCTCACTCTCACTGAGTTTTTTGAGGCCGTTAAATGCTCTTCAGGCGATTACAAGAGTTCCTGTATGTCCTGAGCGCTGGGTGCTCAATGTTGGTCCTGAAGACATGTGCTTGGTGTGACTGAAATGGTAACTTCTGCCTTCAAGGATGTCTCATGGGTGGAACTACCAGGCAAGGTGTCCAAAACCACGGTCCCTGCAGGGCTCAGCTTGAAGCTGTGGGTGCAGTGACACTCAGAGAAGGGCTGTTCTCACAACTCTGGGTCACCAACCCAGGGACACTGAGGGAAGAGCCTGTTTCTCACCCAGCCTTCCTGGGCACAGCATCCTCTCTGGTCACCTCCAGGCTCTAAAAGGCAGAGCGGTGGAAGTGAACATCTTGGGTGGAAGCTCTCTGCATCTCTTTTCTCCAAACGGCTCCGGGATTAAAAAGATGCTTAACATAAAATGGGTACTGAATTCCCATCAGTGAGTAACGATTATTGATTTTACTTTAAAAACAGTTCTTGCATTGCTACTTAGTCATTCCAAAGCCTTAGCTTTCAGTTAACAAGTTGTCATATTCGGGAAGCTGAATATTTAATCGAGTGATTCATATCTCCTGGTGATGGTGGTAAGAAAGGGGAGGGTGAGGGAAATGGACATACAGAGGCTTAAAAAGTTTTGCAAATGGCTAATAGGCTTATTTAAAAAAAAATTTAAAAAAAAGCAAGAAAAGTCTGGAATATTGAAAAACCCGGTGGCAGATGTCCAAAGTAGAAGGGCTTTTATTTACCCGAGTCACCGGACTATTAGAAATTCAGTCGTTTGCTGGGCAAATGGTAGGTGTTGAGAATTCAGAGCACATAATGTGGTACAAAAGTCTGCTGGGGAACGTGGAAAGGAGTTTCAGCTTCTCTTAATTAGCTCTGTGCATTCCTGAGCCCTCTCTAATGCAGCTCCTCCTTTTTCTTGATGGCAGCGAGGCAGCCTTGGGTTTATCAAGAAAAATAATGTGACCTTGGGAGGTTGGTGGCACGGACACTGCGCACGGGGTGTCCCTGCCCCATCAGCATCCTCTCCCGGAGCTTGGCGCGTCCTTCATCGCCTGCTGCTGTGTCTCAGGATGCTGTGGCTCTGCCGGCAGGGTTAATTGGGGCTAATTGGGGCTGCCCGGCGTTAGCCCCTGCGCAGACAGGCGGGTGGCAGCTCCCGCAGGAGACTTTTGGGGTGTTTCTCAGGTTTTGGTGAGTCTCGCCTGCTGAGCATCCTTCCCGTTTCGTTTGATATTCGTCAACGGCAGCCAGGGCATTTGCATTCAACGACCACGCAGCTGCTTCAGTTCAACTGTGTTTATCTGTAATTAAATATTCCATTATCAATTAACTATTAATGATTATTTGAAACCTGTGGGAGCCTTATGGTGAAAAGCTAGTAGTTAACTGCAGGTGGGCAGGATGTTTTCCGTTCAATGCGTAGCTCTGGCCGTGTTTTTTCTTATCCATCAGCACGTTTCTGCCTCAACCCATCCGTGCTGGTGCCGGGCAATACGTGTTTGGGTGGGAATGACCCCTTCATCTGGCAGTTCTCCACCTGCAGCCGGGGTGGTGGCAGCTGGGGGAGAGGAATTGAAAGACAGGGATGGTCTTTCCCTGCTGGTGGCCTCCCTGCTTTGGTTTTTTGAACTAATTCCCATGGAACCAGAATCAAACCCCCAAACGACACCTCCACATGTTGCGTGGTGGGTTTCCACGTGCTGGTCCCAGTGGTTTCACTGGGATTGCTGAGATGCTTTGCTGCTGGGGGATGGTTTGGTTTAGCTGGAAGGCGTGAAGAAGGAACAGCAGCATCATCCTCTCTGCCGTCACTGATGGTGCATCTCAGCTGTTGCTTCAACGCCAAATTGTCAGATGGGGATGATGGGCAGAACCTGGGATCTACTACAGCTCCAGATACCACAACCTGACATTAACAATCAGCTGCTCAGCTTCAGAAATAAAAGGGACGGGAAGATAAAAGGGGAAAAAAAGGGAGTCTGTTAGACTAGAGCCCTAGAGAATACAGTCTTTTTGCGTGCTGAGAGTTTGAGCAGTGGTGTATATGGAAATGAGGACCTGATAGTGATTTCTTGGCTGATTTAGTCCTTTCAAAAAGCTGTCAATGTCTTAAGCAAATGACATATGGTGCTGTTGAAAATTTCCATGCAGGAAATTCAGGGAAGCATTTTCCTACACCCTAAATCTTCTGTATTTCTTTATAGCAGTGCAAAGTGGGTGCAAAGCACCGCAGTTATGATTGATTGTTTTTCTCTACTCCAGATTTTGCCTCAGAAATTATTTGTGCTATTGCAAAGGTAGCAAGAAGTGAAATTCATTAATTTTTCTAATTGATTTTCCAAGTGTTAATTCATTCAGCTGATAGAATTCTAGCACATCGTCTATTCAGGATCCTTGGAAGTTCATAGGGGACTTTTCACCTGCCCAAACCAAAGCGAGTGTATGAGCAGGTGACTAGTTTGCAGGCTCCTGACGGATATGAGTATTGGGGGAAAAAAATGAAATATAGGGGGACAGGAGAGTGAAATTCTACCTCATTCAGGCAGGTTAATTTTATTGTTCTCTAGTTCTTATATCAGGCAATTGAATTACTTGGCTTTCCACAGTTATGAAAGTACAATTTGGCGCTGCATACCTAAAGATTATTTATGAGAAGCTTGACTATTGATTCAGAATGAATAATAAAATAGCCTTTGGGGGTAAGAGTATTAAGTTTAAGCATGTTGTCATAACAACCAGCCATAGTAACTTTCTCAGAATTGGTTTTAGGCATCCCATGTTTGATCTCGGAGCAAAATATGTTTGTTTGAACTTAGTTATTTGAAAAAGTTTCAAATTCATTTGGTTCAGCTGTCTTTGAGTTATCCAAGGATGGCAGAATGCCATATAGAATACTACTTTTTTTTTTTTTTTCCTAGTACCTTGTATTTCAAAAAGATCTGCAAAATGGAGATGAAAATAATCAATGGAGAAATGATCAAGAACAGTCTTAAACGATTTTATAGCTTAAAGAATGTTTTCAGTCATGCTCCATGATTATGTGGAATTCAGCCACAAGATAATGCGAGGCTTAGAGGTCTGTACTGTAGGTGGCAGAGATGCATTAGTTATGCAGCATAATCATCCCTGTTATTTCATTAACGAGTGGAGTAGGATTACAGAGCTGTTCATCTCCCATTAATAAATACTCTGCCAAGTATCATCCTGGCTCCCTGCTGTTTGCCTTCCAAAAAGGTAAGTTCACCTTTGGAGGCATTTGTTGAGTGAAGGACTTTTGAAATACTTTCTAGGCTGTTGGTTCTGCTGCTGAAAATGCCTAGTAATAAAATCTGAAGTAACCTTTTGAATGGAATAGATTTCCAGGATTCTTTTACCATCCTCTAAAAAAGCATAGGTATTGGAATGCCAGTATTTTTAAAATAAGTGCCAGTCCATGATTAAAAAACTAAATGGGCTTTCATTAATAATAATAGGCTTCCGTAATAGCTTTTGTCATGGTAGTGGTGTTCTCCTTACCATGGCTAATGCTGCCATTAGATACCTCTGCTCAAGGGTGCTGTGACTTAGGTAAACACCGTTCCAGCCTGAGCCCTGGCATGTGACATCTCAGCCGAGAGTGATGATCTGCAGTTTACTAAAGCAAACAGCATAATGCTTTGAAAAAGGAAACGGCATAGAGAGGTATGAAGAGAACAGTTGCTGAAGGACTACTAATGGACTGTGGAGCTTTCCACCTCGTGTTTGATGGCTGTAATCTTCTCCAAGTTGGGATGGGTCATAAATCATTGCTTCTTGCTGGCTATTTTCAGTAAAAGAAAGTCATTCTTGCAATCCTTCTCTTCCTCAGTTAAAATAAACCTCCTCTTTTTCAGCAGGGTGAACTAAATCTGAAGCCAGGAACTGAGTAAGCTCGAGAGTCCAACTCCTCTTGCATTCCTTAGGTAGACGAGCCAAGGAGTGGATGCATGGGAACACCCGTGGGGGGTCCGGGCTGCTCCCCTTAGCACACGGTGTTCCTTCAGGACTCCCTCTATTCCCGTAGGAGGAGGATTGCCTGGAGGAGCAGGTATTTGGGGTATAATTCACAGTCGTAGTAACGTTTGGCTGTTGTTGGTTGGTTTCTTGCAGGTTTACCGGGATGAATTTGCCCGCCCCGGTGATCAGCAGTAAAAACTGGCTGCGGCTTCACTTCACATCTGACGGCAACCACAGGCAGAAGGGGTTCAGTGCCCAGTACCAAGGTAAATGCTGAAATGCTGACTGCCTCTTAGCACTAGTCACAGCGTCTGTTTAGCCAAACCTCTTTTTTTTTTTTTTTTTTTTTTTTTTTCCCCCTAGGATTATACAGTTAGCTCCCTCCATGATCCTTCNTGATCTTTCTGTATCCTGTTAGCGTTGGTTTTTCCAGCTGGGTATCCAGTATCCCGTGGAGGGCTACTCTTGGCTGTTGTTGGGAGCACACACGCTTGTGAGCTGCGGGGAGATGGGTTTGCAGCGTGTGGGGTGTCAGTAGAAGCAGAGGTGCCTTCACCTGCAGTTGTGCGTGTGGGATGGGATGTGGGGAGATGGACAGGGACCCCTCCCCAGGCCACAGCCAGACCCACAGATGCTGCTTCTAACAAGGTGTAAACCATCCTGTATTCAGTGGCCATCCCTAGAAGGATGGATTCAGGGTTGAGTCTGAAGATGCTGTTGAGGGAGATGCTTTGGGCCAGGAGTCAAGCAGAGAAGACATCCTCTCATAGACAACTGTGGCCAGCTGCGGTTCAAGGGCATCCCCTTTGGGACCAGATGGTCACCCGGCCGGGTGGGTTTGAGTGGGTTCTGTTTGCGCCATCCTCTCAGGGGACTCGGAAGGACTTTGGGTGCTGTGGTGTGGCGTTGCCAGCTCCGGAGGCAGGGTCAGGGAGAGGGAGAAGGAGGCAGGGAGGGAGCGGGAGTGAAATGCAGGTCCTCGCCCACCCTCCAGGTTTGTGTCAGCGCAGCCCAGCAGCTTTCCATGGAAAGAAGAAAAACGTCCCCTAGCCCTGGACTAAGGGGAGCAGCGTCAGGGAGAGGAGTTTCCTTGGGGAAATCTGTGAACTTGCCCTGTTTGTTCATTTTCTGCTTATGGGGCCATGTTGTCGTGGCCTCAACGTGGGCTTTATAAATCACTGTGGTTATTTAACTTCCACTGCTTTCCTTTAACATATAAATTACTTTACATTATAAAAAAAAAAACGTTGTTTTTTCCATGTGAGACAAGTGGCTGCATGTGGCCGATGGCTTCTGATACGACGTTTTCCTTTGCAGTCGTGATTGCTGCTTTCTATTAAAACACCTGTCTGAATCATCCTCTTTTCTTTAATAGAAAAGCAAAGATTAATGTTATAATTTCCTCTGATTAGATAAATGTCAGGGGGCTCCAATCTAGCGCACACCTTAGGAGCTGTTGTGTTAGAGATAATGAACTGTGCTTTTGTGTACCGGGTGTTTAAAAGATGAACTTAAAAGTCTGCTCTTGGAGGGGCGTTGGGCAGGACCCCCGACTGGCTGGCAAAGGGCATCTGACACTCATTTCTCACACAGTGGCTGGTTTTTCTGGCGTTTGTCAGGTTCTTCCCACCTGTTAGGAAAGATGTCAAGGCTTAAAAAAACAAAACAAGAAACAAAGCCTAAACCAGCCACCCCAGGTATCACAGCAAGGTGGGTGCAGTCAGTGGGATCAGTGTCTGTAGAACACGACGGGTGCCAGTCCAAGGCCAAAAAACCTCGTCAGAACCCTTTTCAGGGGAACGTAACACTGTTTGAACATAAATAGTGGAACGTACAAAGGAAGGTATGTGATGCCCTGGGGGACAGAGGAACTAAATCGTGTGTTTCAGCAGCAGGGATGTGAGCAGACCCCAGGGCTGTCCAAGAGAGGGTTGGGTTGAATCTATTTTGTTTTCTGCAGACAGATACGTGCATCGTTTATTAACACTTTGCGTCTCCAAGTGGGTATCTAGTTTTGCTGGTAATCTATATCAAAGTAATTTCCCTTCCAGCTTGTTTACCACTGGCACCCAGCTTTAGCAGAACGCTGCCGTTGTGTGTTCCGTTTCAGCTCTTTCTAATCCGTGCCCGAGTTTGAAAATCTCTCCATGAATGTAAAAGCAAGGTTAGATGTAATCAGCCCGAATGCAGGTTTTCTTTATGTTGAATACATTAAATTTGTTCCCTTCCAGGGAGGGTTTAAATATTTTTCCCTTCCCTTTTCCCTTTTATGCAAGGGGAATCTCGCATTCTGGCAAATACTTTTTCCCCTACGCCCTGTAAAAGCAAATAAAAGGGACTGTAAGGAAATGGGTGCATCGCTCTCTTTATCTTCCTCCTAAAAAAGTTTCCCAAAAAGGTGTGCTTGCAGGTGGTAAGAAAAAAAAAAAAGTAGAAGCATCTTAGGATGGGTGACAGCGTGGGGGGCAGCAGCCAAGTATCCCCTGTCATCCCCTGTCATTTGTGAGCAACCTGGTGTGGTGGGAGGTGTCCCTGCCCAGGGCAGGGGGGTTGGAACTCGGTGATCTTCAAGGTCTCTTCCAACTCTAACCATTCTAGGATTCCATGACTGAGGTGATGGAAAAGCTGCTGAGCAGGTTCAAGTAGCAGTGCTCTGGCTGGGGGAGTCCATCTCTCTATATTTTATTGCATAAGTTGAATCCCAGCTTGCTGTTTAGCTGATGGTTACCAACACACAATCACATCTTTTCTTGATCTCCCCACCCCGTTCCCTGCCCCTTCTATCCCCCAACCTCAAGTAGAAGAAGAAATGTGGGTGAGTTCCAGCCCGTGCACGGGGCAGGACACCAGCAGCCTGTAATGGCCTGGAATAATGGGCCCTGATCTGTCTGTTGCCCCACGTGAATGGCTTTTGAGGATACGTGTGTGTCTAGGAGGACACAGGCATAATTTGTGATGTACCTGCCCATCTCTAGCTGGGATCACACCTCTGGGCTGTGGGGTGGCTGCAGCAAACCCCTGGTCTCCTGCTTTGGTTGGTTATGGAGGACACGAACAAGGCAAGAGCCTCCTTTTGCTGGGTGTTGGGAGTTTTCAGAATGGTTGAGCTTGAGGGAAGCTGTCTCTTTTCACTGCCACCTGGAGTAAGAGTCCCTGAGACCAACCTTCTGGAGTGTCTCAGGTGAGTCTGAACCACCCCAGTGGGAGGAGCAGAGGTTGGGGCGAGTCTGTCAGGAGAAACGTTCCCCCAGGAAGGAGAACGGAGGTTCAGGGAACAGATTCTTTGCTGAAATGCTGTTTTCCAAATTAAAAATAAATAAATGTCTGCTTAAATCCTCATTTAGAGCAACATGAAACGGTTTAAAAGAAACACCCCAGACTGCCTGCTCGCTGGAAAAGCTTTGTAATGTCATCTTTCAAATTTGACAGGACAGCGAGAATTCCATTAGATCTATCGGATACGTGTGAGCAGCGAAACCCTCCAGAAAACAGAAGAATGTTCTGTTCATCCAATTATCCTGACACGGTCCTTTGTAGTATTGTTCTGCATTCAAATTTATAAACAAAATAGATTTTTATGTACCGGATTTTTGAGGGCATAGAACAGGAGAGTTTTTTTCCTTGTTTATTTATTTATATATTTTTTTAAAGAGCGAGTGATACTGTGTTCTGATCTAAACGGCCTGGTTTGTAAAGCTTGACTCTCAGCACTACATCTCCATGTCGCAAACAAAATGATGGATTAAGAGGAGAGTAGAGAGTGATCTCTCTTTATCAATTATTGCTGAAAGAGACACGATGCAATTAGGGGAGCGTGTCCTTGGTGGGTAATGCACTTCAGTCCCTGGGTTTGAGGATTGGTGCTTTGTAATGAATGTCTGGTTCCTGCTGCTTGTTTTCATTACTCTGCGTGTTTCGGAGCTGGCTTTCCATTAGTCACAAATTTGGAGTGGGGTTGTGTGTGTTGGACGGGTTCTAGAAGTCAAAAAAGACCACGGGGAAACCTTTGTTCTTTAGTGTGTCCTTTTAAAGCCATGAAGTGTGTGCTTGGCTCAGGTGTGTTGAAGCCAAGAGCTCGTGGTAGCGATGGTGTAATGCTGGATTCGGAGTGTTCAGCAGCCACAGAATCACAGAACGATACGGGGTTGGAAGGGACCTCTGGAGATCATCTCCTCCAACCCCCTGCCAAAGCAGGTCCACCCAGAGCAGGTCCCACAGGAAGGTGTCCAGGTGGGGTTGGAATGTCTCCAGAGATGGAGACTCCACCACCTCTCTGGGCAGCCTCTGCCAGGGCTCTGCCACCCTCACAGGGAAGAAGTTCCTCCTCAAGGAGGTTGATGTCAAAGAAGTGCCTCTTCAAGGTGTTGATCAGATCCCCTCTCAGTCTTCTCCAGACTAAAAAGCCTCAAGTCCTTTCCTCATCAGAGAGGTGCTCCAGGGCCTTCATCATCTTTGTGGTCCTCTGCTGTACTCTCTCCAGCAGATCCCTGCCCTTCTTGAACTGCGGAGCCCAGAACCGGTCCCAGTGCTCCAGATGGGGCCTCCCCAGGGCAGAGCAGAGCATGAAGATGACCCCTGCCACCTTCTGGCCACACTCCTCCTGATGCCCTCCAGGATGCCATTGGCTTTCTTGGCCACAAAGGCATGTTGCTGGCTCATGGGCATCCTGGTGCCCACCAGGACTCCTGGGTCTTTTTCCTTGGAGCTGCTCTCCAACAGGTCACCCCCAGCCTGTGCTGGTGCAGGGGGTTCTTCCTCCCCAGGTGCAGGACTCTACACTTGCCCTTTTTGAGTTTCATCTGGTTCCTCTGCCCAGCTCTCCAGCCTGTCCAGGTCTTGCTGGGTGACAGTGCAGCCTTCTGGTTTGTCAGCCACCCCTCCCGGTTTTGTGTCTTCATCAAACTTGCTGAGGGGACATTCCATGGGAAGTTGATGGGGGTTGCTGTAGATGTGGCCTGAGGAGCGGTGATGATGCTGCCAGGGATGCTGGGTCCCCTCCGCGGTGCCAGCATCGATACCAAACACAGGGCATCTGCCAGCCATCAGAGGAGCTTTGCTTTTGCATTTATGGCTGCAGGGTTACTTCATCCTGCAGAGAGCAACAGACCTCTGCTTTTCGGTGTGCAGAGAGAGAAACGTTCACTGGTAATTGTGTAAAGTAACTTGCCGGGGAAGTTGCGGAGAATATAAAAATGGAAATTATTTTTATAAAGCTGCTCTCCTACTGCTGGTGCCCCAGAGCACTTTCCAGAGCGATGGATCAGATACTGCAAAGTCATGAGCCCTTGTACACCCTGCAGTAGCTCAGATTTCGCCGTAGAGAGATGGGTTTGATTGTGTTTTATTGACTGGGAGGGAATATTGGCTGCGACTGTGAGGTTGTAGTCCTGTGCTTGCTTGGAAAGTGCCAGAGGCTCGTTAGCGGCAGCGTTAACGGACGGGCAGCAGGATGGGGTTCCTCGGTGCTTCACTCTGGTGATGGTGTGAGTCCTGTGGTGGGACAGAGCCTGGCCATCCCCGACGAGGTGCCATCCCCGACGAGGTGTCTGGGTTTGAAGTGGAGCATTCTGGGCAGAACAGGGTGGCTGTGAGAGCAGGGCATCCTCCCCAAGCAGCAGGAATTTTGCCTCTGCCTCTGAAGAGCCCTCTGGGGCGGGGGGGACGCGGGGCTGATGCTGCTCCCAACAGCACCGAGCAAAAGGGGGCCAGGGGCTTTGTGCAGAACATCATTGTGCCTGTGACCCCTCCGTTATACTGGAAAAAGTCCTGTAAGAGGGACCTGGGAACCTCTTCTTTCCCCTCCTCGTGGGGTGTTTTGGCTGCCCAGGAAGGGAGCACATGAGACACCCCTTTACCTCATCACCTCCAGTTCTCATCTGTGCTAAAGCTGTCCCTAGTCTAGAGGAGGCAGAAATAGGTTCCAGACTTGCTCAGAAATTTTACCTTCCATAGCCTCACATCCCTTCTTTGGCCCCTTGCCATAGTGCCTTTGTCAAAATCCTTGAGGTCAAACGAGAAATATCCCAGAATTATCACGCTGGGCCCTGGAGGAATATGTGGCTGTTTGGGACATTCTGAGAGCTGCTGCTCTTCTGGGTTTGCGCGTGCATTACAGAAAAAAAAAAGAAATGTGTGGATTAGATTTGCTACAGAAGTGGCGCACTGTTAATTATTTTTCTGCTCTTAAAAATACAAGGCAAAAAAAAACCCCAACAGATTAAAGATACTAATTCTAATAAGACAGACACAAGCCACGTGAGTTTATTCATGAGTATTTTTTAAGCTGATGGGGGGTCTGGGTTTGAAGTTATCGCCGCTTTAGTTAAAGAGGAAGCAAAAAGCTGTAACCAAGTGATACAGAAGCAGCTCCAAGGTAGCATCCAGCTCAGCAAGCGCTCATGTAGGGAAGCAACAAGGAATAATTCTTGACATCTCCCTGTCTGAAGCTCCTGCAAACAGATGTTATAAACAGAGGCTTTTCTTTAAGCCAGAAAAGCATGATTAAAAAAAAGAAAAAAAAAAAAAAACCAACGCGTTAGTTAAATTGGTAATTTTTTTTGACAACTTTGTCTTAGAAATGTGCTAATTTAGGGATGAAAGTACGACAAGATAAAGAACAAGGAAAGAACAGTTTGAAGGGGAAGATAGACTGGTTTTCTCCATAGAGAAGTAGTCGCTTGCCAGAAAAAGGATCCTATGAAGTGACTTGAACATCGTGCTGCCTGATGTGAAGTTGTTCTTTAACCATATTAACCTAAAATAGGCCGGTAAAAATCCTACCGTGTTAGTCCAGAATACCCGTGTGCACCCTGCAGGAAGGCCATGTCTCTCTCTGCCAGAATCCAGATGCGTTTTATAGTGAGGGTTCTGTGCAAAACCCTCTTGGGTAGAGGGAACCTGGGGAACAGCCCCATCCAGGTAATAAAACCGGATCAGTGCTGAGTTACGTGGGGAATTCTCACGTTGGCAAGAAGGATGGGGCTCTCTTGGCGATGGAGGGAGGGATGGATGGATGGATGGATGGATGGGTGGATGGAAATCCTGTTGCCACCCTCATGCGTTTTCTCCTCTCCTGGGTGAGGCTGAGTGGGGACGTGAGCGGTCACCACAGGAGCTCTGGTGGTCACCATGCAGATTTTAGAATAGATGTGCCTGTGGGTCTGTAAATTTATAATTCTCTTTGCTAGTAATACAGTTTTAATACAGCCCTGTTTTTCTGTTATTTTACTGCCTTTTTGAGTCTACTTTTCATGCAGAGGGCGTACGACTTGTAGGTTGTGGGGTGTTCGTTCGAGTGCCGTGTTCCCCCAGGAGCTGGGAATGGCTTTGTTGTATAATGTATTCATGGAATAACTGCATCAGTAAAACCAGGCAAAACTAACTCAGCATTTTACTCTCAGGATCCCTGAAGTTTCTGAGAGCTTCCCTTTTGCCTCTTTTTCCATTTTCACTCTGTGGAGCAAAATGTCATGGTTGCAGAGATTTGGGGGCTCTGTGCCCCGTTATTATATTAGTTGGGTGTTGGCTCAGGTCCCCGAGGACACCCCGGTCCAGACCTAATGCAGTGAATGAAAAGTGGGGGGGAGACGACACTGATGGTTCTGGGGGTCCGGGATGAGCTGTCGGAGCCGGGAGGGGAGGATGCAGGTTGTCCTGCCGTGTGGGTCGTGTACAACCTGTCGTTTGTTTTCCTGTTAAACAAGCCCTAACGCTGAACTAAATCTTGCCTTTGTCTTTCCTCTGTTTTAATTCTCTCCCTGTAGTCAAAAAGCAAATCGAACTGAAGTCCAGGGGGGTGAAGCTCATGCCCAGCAAGGACAACAACCAGAAGACGTCAGTGTGTAAGTTTTTTGGCTGCTCCTTACGTTCTCCTTGTATAATGATCTCCTGGAACATTTCATTTGACTTTCCAGTAATCTCTAAAACTTCCTCCTTCTTCAAAGTTCTGATGCTTTTCCCTCTCTTCCCTCTGCATTCCTGCATCACGTCAGTGCTGTTTTCACAAGCATTTACTAACTCGGTGAGGTGGGAGCGGAGGGGATCGCCGCGTGTGCCTTTGATATATACTGTATGCTTCCTGCCGCGCCGGGGTTCAGTTGTGACTTCTGCTGTGGAAAAGGATCAAGCTGCAAACAGTTTTGAAAACGGGATTAATGATGCTAGTGCAAAATTAGGAGTTAGGGGGAAGGAACCACACCAAAAAAAAAGACCTCGCAGAACATCTGTGGAGGCAACAGCAGTCTTTTTCTTTTTTCTCTTTGTGTTTTGTTTAGTTGGCCCTGTAGAAAAATCATACCACTGCTGGGCAAGAGTTTATAATAGTGATTTTTCTGGTCTCCCTATCGGTTACTCGCTTTCAGTGCATCTGGCGGTGGAGGTGTTAGAGACATGAATGCCACGTTGTCCCGGCTGTGGTTTCCCCTGCAGTGAGTCAGTCGTTGAGTCCGTCCATCTCTCCGTTAGGTTCTTTCCAAATCAAGAAGCCTGACTCTTTAGTTCATGCTCTGGGCAGACGCCTGGGCTCTTGGGGAGACTCTTAGGATTGAAGAGGAGGGATCCAAATGAACTTGAGTTTCTATTCTATATAAATTCAATTAGGAGCAAAATAGAATAGTTTTCAGAGGGGAGGGTATAAGCGCTCGTTGGGTTGCAGAGTCCATCACACCCATCAAGGAGGTACCGTTTGATATCGCCTGAATTTTGGATGCAGAATTCACTTAAAAATGGATGAACTGAATTTAAAACGTCACTCGCTGACTGTCTGAAGTGAAAAGGGCTGACTTCTGGGTCCATACGCAAGTGTTCACAGTCTCTGGTTTTTCAGGAGCAAGGTGATTAAATAGCAGGCTGTAAATTGCCCAAAATCTCCAGAGCGGAAAATGGTGGGGCAAGTTTAGGGAAAATTAACTCGATTTTAAGGAAAGTCACTGTATGCAAAGGTATTCCTGGTCCTATGGTAATATTCATGCCAAGAAGAATTTAATCGTAATAAACATTTCAGTTCACTTACCTGAGAATGCAGTTCTGTGGCTTTGGTGGTGTGTGTGCTGGAGGCAAAAGGGTGTCTTTGGGGAGGGATATCTGGTACCTCGGATCTCGGGGAACGTGGGGAAGGGAGTCTTCACAGGGTGAAAACCGTTAGCCTGGCTTGGAGTCATTAGTTTGCTGTGTATAACCATTCTGGCATTGAGAATATTTGGATTCCCTTCGGATTCTCCTTCCCGGGAAGGCGAGGCTGCTTCGCCGCAGCAGTTGTACCTGTTGCTAACGAATGTTGCTAATGACCGTTGCCAGCTCTGTCCCTGCCGGGGGCTCCGGAGGCACCAGAGGCTGAGTAAGAGACAGCAAAGGAATTTTCCTTCCAGCTCATCCCGCTGTGTCCCAGGCGTGCTCCACTTCTGAGGATAAGAGTGGAGGAAGTTCTTGTCGCCTCTGCCCGGTTGATCCTCGCCCACTGGAGAGCAGGCTCCGCTCTGCAAAGCTGTCGATTCAGCATCTCGTGCGGTGCTAATCTTGTCATATTTGATAAGGCAAAACAGAGCGTAGGAAGGCGGCTTAGCCTGAAAGCTATTAAGCTATAATAATATAGATGATGATAGCACCGTGGCCCAAATTCCTTTCCCTTCCCAGCCTGGTGCTCGCCACCACCCTTGTGCCTTCAGCCCCCTCCTCGTGCACTGCTCTCAGCGAGGGCTTGTAAACCCGCATTAACCTCTATCTTGCACAGCCTTCTGCTGCCACACGTCCCTTACCGGGAATTTTCAGCTTCAGAAATGCTGATTCCAGAGAAGATGTCTCCAGAAAATGGTTCATTTTCAGAAAGCAGAGCCCAAAATGTTATCTTCTTTTTTTTTTTTTTTTTTCTTGCCTTTTTTTGCTGTGCCTGGC
>VZRU01020740.1:214515-240232 GCA_013398155.1 Pedionomus torquatus
GCTTGGTTTCCCTCCCCCCTTCCCACCCCCCCTGGTATCACACACCTTCTCATTGAGTTGTTTTCTCTCCCTGGCACCGCGCGGGGACGGGTCTGGGGGGGCGGCTGGCTGTCACCTCGGCGTGTCACAGGTGGCCGTTTGTAATCACAGGCTGTTTAATTGGTGTCATTTTGCAGAATGAGAAAAACAAAACTCCAAAAAAAAAAAAAACCCAAACCCATCTCTTTCCAGAGGTCCTTCTGTAGTGGAATGGAGGGAAAACTACGTCCCGAGCTGGCATTTCCTAGAAACCCCTTTGGTGCATAAACTGAGCTGAAATGGTTCCAGTTACCTTTGTTTTCCAAAGCTGTTTTTCTCTAAACAAAAGGGAACGCGTTCAGGTTTTCAAGCTACCAGGTGCCATTTTTCTCTCCCCACCCACCGAGAGAGTTGATGAAAGGACGTTTCTTTTGCTATTCTGTCTCTGTATGTGCTGTTTTTGCTTTGTAGTAACTCAGGTTGGTGTGTCCCAGGGACATAATATGTGTCCAGACCCTGGGATTCCAGAGAGAGGCAAAAGAATAGGCAACGATTTTAGGTAAGAACCTTTTACTTGTTTGTTTGGTTGGGTTTTTTTGGCATGCTGCAAAGCTTCTGTCTGTAACCGTTGTGTGTGCTCCTTGGCATTACGTAGTCTTGTTCTAGCCACCATCTGCACACCTCTGAAGGCATTTTGTCTGAAAAGCTGCCCGAGACGGGCGATGCAGAAGAAGGATGTGCAGAAACGTGCCCGTGTGTCTTTGGGAGAGGAGTCCCAAAGAGTCCTCTCTCCCAAAGTCCCGGAGGAGGGGCTGCAGCCATCGCTCCGACCGCTCCTTGTTGCACAGTGTGAGCCTGTAGCCAGGCCTTGTATAATGGGTGTTTGTTGGCATTCCCCACCTCCAGTTAAATGCAGAAAGAACTGTCTTAAACAGAAAAAAAAAAAAACCCCAAAACTAATAAATGAATCACTTTTCAAATCCCCGTCGGTCACAGCATGGCCTTGCCCCTCGTGAATCTGCGGTGACTTCCCGAAGTGCTGGTACAGTTCTGTGTCAATAAACATACGTGGTGCTAGATAATTGTTTTCTTATAGAGTTTAAGACAATGCTCTGATTCCCTCGTAGTTGGTAGCGTTCATGTAAAGCGTGCAGGCATGAATCACCCTGCTGTTAGCAATAGCCAATCAATATTTAATCTTATTTTCCTGTCGATGGCTGTTTTGTTCACTCTAAGTGTCCTTCAATTTAACCAGAGTTGATCAAATTCTCCCCAAATCCAGAAAAGGGATTGGAGAGGGGTGAGGGTGGAGAAAAGGGAATTCCCAGTAGTCCCTGAATGCCATAGGATAAATCCTCAGCTGCTGTAACCCAGCGTTGTGTTGCATCGGTGGATACGGCAGCGTTGGCTTAAACCAGCAAAGGCTCTGAATCCAGAGCGATAGAATAAAGAACGAACCTTATGGTAGTAGATAAAGATAATATTTTTTTCTTTATAAGAATGATGAGCACGTCACCTCTCGGGGCTGAGTCTGTGCTCCCGCACTCAATAAAACTCCCACTCGAGTTGCGTGGAAAGGCTCAGACCTCCTCTGGGAGCGTCACCTTCTCGGGCAAACAGTGCCTGGCACGAGCCACGGTGCGAGGCAGCAAGTCCTCAGCCCCACCTCCCCATCCCCTTCATCCCTGCTGTTGCCTGCGGGGAATTCTCAGCTCACAATCTGGAGGAATCACTGGGGCAGGAAAGAGCAGGTGACGGAGCTGTTGCTGCAGGAGCATCCCTGTTGCTAACCGTGCCCCTTCCTTCTGTTCCCTAGGTTAGGCTCCAGCATCCAGTTCACCTGTAACGAGGGCTACGACTTGCAAGGGTCCAAAAGCATCACCTGCAAGAGAGTGAGCGACATCATTGTTGCCTGGAGCGACCACAGGCCAGTGTGCAGAGGTGAGAAGACGAATTTTACGGAGCTTTTAGGACTAACAAGACAACCCATCTCCTTTGTGTCCCCTTCACGTGTCACCCTTTCTGTCCTCGTCACCTGGCTGGGGTCCCTCAGTGGGTTCTGAGCGGCCCAGGGTTCAGACCCATTCCCAAAGCACGGGAGGGGGACCCCCTCGACGCTCGCAGCCCCCGGGAAGCGCCCAGCTCTGCGGCTGCCTGTCCAGCCCTGCCCCTCGCTCTCCCTCGTAGAGACAGGAGTTTGTTCTCTCCACGATAAGGAAACAACAGGATCTTTATTCTTTTTTGATGGGGATCCTTGTTTTCTGGCTGAGCAAGGGTGAGTCATACAGGCTCACCTTTATCAGTCTTTTTTCAGCACAAGGCTGAGAAAGAAAACTTCGCTCAATTCTCATAGGATTCTTTTATTTTTTTTTTAATTCCAAGAATTCAGGTTTTAAGAAAAAACACCTGTTCCTGTGCATAATGGAACTAATAAAGCTCTTTCCATTGACTGTGGAGCTTGATAAGTTCTTAGCCGTTCGCCACATGGGTGGTATTTGCATCCTTCCTACCTCGTCTCCTCGCAGCGCTTTCTCTCCCCTTCTGTTCTCTCTGTTCCAGGTGTTTCTTTTTAGGGGGTAAGGAGGAGAGGGGAGAAGAGGTGAAAAAGCCTGACCCAAAATCTGGAAAAGCTGAGGCTGAGAGCCTGTTAGATGGAACTTGCTGCCGGCCTGGAGCAGCGTGGGGTTCTTGGGCTGTGGCTCCCCAGCAGCGTGGTCCCGCTTCTCCCGTGGCCCTTCCACGAGCCACCAGGGAACGGAGTTTCCTTCCAGCTGGGAAAAAAACCTAATGCCCATCTTGCCCTTGGCCATTTTGTTTCCATTCCCTCTCCGTCTCTAAAAAGTGGCATGCATAATTGTGATATTTGTAATGCTAATAATGAACAACTTGTAATATTTTTAATTAAATCCCTCTAAAGCTCCTAAAGTCATAAATTGGTATTTTTTTCAGCTCTTTTTTTTCTTTTATTTCATCTGCAGATTTTTTCAAGGCCTTGGAATCCCATCTAATTCTCAAAACAAGCCTAGAATAAATTGAATCAGTGTAAGAGGATATTTGGCATAAATATGTGACACTATAAAGGAAATTTATGGTGTCCTCTTGCAAGAGATAAGAAAGGATTTGCCTGCATTATTATGATTCTATGAATCAACTTAATTTTTTTTAACTGCTAACTTCTGGAGCATTGGTGGTTTTTTTTTTTTTTCTTTTTTTCTTTTAAAAAAGTTTTCCATTTACTTTTTATTTCAGCTTTATATCACTTTTTTTTCCCTGTTTGTTCCATTTTGTTGTTGGGTATTGGGTTTCTCTCAACTTGCAGAAATTGGGGTGCCTGGTGAGGCAGCTTTGAACCCCCTGGGCTGCACCAGTTTCTAACACCCAGTGATCAAACCTCCTGCTGCTGTTGGGAGACTGTTTTTCAGCTTCCCCATCTACAGCAGGATTCCCTCTGGGTCCTGGGGAGACTCATCACTTAATCCCTTTGTGCTCCTGCTTTTAAAATGAGGAAAACAGGGTTTATCTTTTCTCTGTGAGGTAGGATGGGACACGAAAGCGACTCCAGGCTGGGGTTAGATCAGAGGAGGCAGGAGGACTGTGGGTTAAGCATCATGGATATATGCCCTCAGCTCCTTCCTGAGCTACTTCTTGGCGTTCCTCATGTTCCCTTGTGACCACAGCTTTTGGGGACATTAAAAGGGAGCTGCATCTCACCTCGCATCTTTCATTGTCCTGGACATGAAAATATGTACGTGAGGGTTTTAATGCAGTAAATAAATAAAATCAGTCTGGGTGCTGGAGAATGGGTCATTGGGGGTCGGTCTGGTGGTCATCTCTACATCAGGCCCTGGAAGCACCCTACTTATCTATTCATCACAAATAAGTCCTTCATCTCTGATGTTGCGTGGAAAAAAAGTAAATCTTTTGGCTAATAAAGACAACACAGAGCAGCGATTTTTAATGGTCCCCCACTCCCACACTATGGGCATCTAACGGAGAACCCCAAATACATCCCAAAGCTACGGGACCTCACTCCCCTTGTTCTTGTTCTCCTCTTCACAGCCAGGATGTGTGACATGTACCTTCGTGGTCCCAGTGGTGTGATCACTTCTCCCAACTACCCTGTGCAGTACGATAACAACGCCTACTGCGTGTGGGTCATCACCGCGCTCAATCCAGCCAAGGTAGGTCTCAGAAACGTGTCTCCACATCCTTACTTGAGTGCCTTAGTTGACATGTTGTAGCTCTGCTTCTTCAGGGGGGGACAACTCTTATATTTCCTCGTTCAGGTTTCCGTTTCCATCCCTGGAGGGGTTCAAGGCCAGGCTGGATGGGGCTTGGAGCAACCTGGTGTGGTGGGAGGTGTCCCTGCCCAGGGCAGGGGGGTTGGAACTCCATGATCTCTAAAGTCCCTTCCAACTCTAACCATTCTATGGCTCTGTGATTCTGATGATGTGCCCCCCCTTTCTCCCCTCAGACTTTCTTCCTTGTGTTTCTCAACCATCTTTAAAGACCGCAACACATCACCTTTTTCTCTCTGCTGAAAATTCATTTTGTTAAAGGATGTAATTAAAAGTGAATGCAATTATTTTTAATCGAAGCCTCTTTGATATCTTGGCGGGAGTGGTGGTGAAATGCCAAAGAGCTTAGCAAAGCATCTCCTTCAGCCAGCCCTCAGCTGGGGCAGGAAGGCTGCGCCAGGAATGCTGATTTTTTGCTTCTCCTGGCTGGTGGCTGCCCCCAACCAAGGGGGGTTTCAGCCCCCGAAGGGCAAGGGGGCGAGCGAGGAGGGAGGAACGCTTCTACCTACTGCTATTTATGCAGTATTGCAAATTTATAAACCGGTCCTTTCTGTGGTTTGGAAGAGGGGAGGTCGGTGGGGATTTTTTGTCCTCGCTGGTCTGCGTGTGGGGTTCAAGCTGTCACCAATCATGTAGAGAACAAGGCTTGGCCTTTGTGAGATTGAGTCCTTTCCCTTTCCCAGTGCCTCGGGGAGGGCGATGTTCGGTGCCTCAGAGCTTCTTCCAGCCCTGTAAACTCTGCTCCAGATCTGATGGGAACATAAGAACACCAATTCCTTTGCCGTGTAGCTCAAAATCCACTTTCTGGGGTGTTATTCACCATCTTCTCCTCTCACAAGCTGACAAGTTTCATTCTTTCATCCTTTTTATTTTCTGGATTCCTACGAATATCACCTCTATTAGCTCATGAGGGAATCTCGGGTGCCAAGTCACAGAGCTCAGATGCTTATTCCGTCGATTATGCCTTGGTCCTTGCCTCTGGTCCTGCGCTTGGCACTCTGCCTTCTGCCGCGGATCTGAGGCGGGCGTTTCACCAAGGGGTTGGCATCCCAGGATCTCATCTTTTGCTAGAAATTGTTGGGGTCTGTAGAAACCCTGGCAGCCATCAGCAGTGGTGGCCCATTCGCCGGTGGGGTGGCATCTTTTGGGGTGGCATCTCCTACCGTGGGAGCCCTGGCCAGCAGGAGCTGGGGCTGGCCGAAGAGCTGCTCTCCCCACCGGCCTTAGTGCAAGCCTTTAATAAGTGCAGGTCACTGGTGGATTATGAGTTTAACGAGGAGTGCTCCTGTGTTCCAATTTCAGAATGAGTTTGTGTTTAAAGGGCTGTCATTAGCTGGTCGTTTCATCCAGCGGATGTCTGGGTTTGGCTGCAGAGGAGCATGGTAATGACCCAAATTCTGGGAAACTGGAGTGTGGAATCAGGATATTTTTTCAGTGCTGACTTATTAGGAGTGATTTACTGGTTAATCAGACCCAGGAGGTTCTCCTTCATCAGGATAATGTGCGAGTGGGGAGAACAGGCCACATGTAACAGCAGCTATTACTGCTGGAGTGTCAGCTGTGGTCCTCAGCCCGTGGCCTGCAGGCCCTTGGGTACGCGTCGCCTCTGCGCGGGCAGCTTCTTGAATACATCAGCATCTTTGGCTGTGGTGTGTGCATTATAACCTACATTTATTTCCATGCACCTTATATCAGCCAAATCCAGTTTTTGTGCCTATAAAATAGTCTTCTGTGTGTGGAAAGGAGTTGTCGTGAGCTAGACCTAGCTATGACCTGGGCGTTACGTAGGTGAGCAATTCTCTTTGGGTTTTCCAGTACAGATGAGGAAGGAGGAGAGGGAATCAGTCCTCAGGAGATGCTTATGGGCCATGTCTGGTGTTTTACCAAGCCTTCGTGACATCACTTTCATGTTGAACATTCAGTCTGATCTTCAGCTCTGCCCGTTTGCTTCTCCCCCAGCCTCGTGCCCAAACTTTTTTCTGCCTTTCCTTCAGCGGTGGGACGGGATGAGCTGCTCTTCTTTTAAGCTTCCTGCACAGACTGTCTCATTTTCCAGAACCTTACTGTCTTTGGGAACGTGTACTGATGGAAAGTTTCTCCTCTTCCCCTGGTTAGTTTCTTCCTCAGCTTCCAAACCTGTGCAATAATGAACTGTTGATAAGAAAACAGAATCCACGAGTCCTGATCTTCAGCTTTCCTAAATCATAAAGGAGACTGAAAATGGTGAAATCCATTAATTTCAACACTTACCAACTTGGAGCCTAGGCCAGGCGATTCAGATGAGATAATAGGAAGAACTTCTTTGCTGAGAGGGTGGTGAGTCACTGGAAGAGGTTGCCCAGAGAAGCTGTGGCTGCCCCATCCCTGGAGGGGTTCAAGGCCAGGCTGGATGGGGCTTGGAGCAACCTGGTGTGGTGGGAGGTGTCCCTGCCCAGGGCAGGTGGGTTGGAACTGAATGATCTTGAAGGTCCCTTCCGACTCTAACCATTCTATGATTCTGTAAAGAGCACCATGGGCCCGAGCTACAGCCTGCTGAAGTTGGTGGTAATCTTTTTATTGACTTGAGTGGTCTTTGGATCAGGTCCTGTTCTATGAAGCTTTTAATATGAGCGATGGGAAAACCACTGAGCTGAATTTAGAACTCATTTGCAAGTCATCTGTTCTATATTTGGAAAAGAACTGTGAGCCAGATTCACTGAGCTCCATAATCCCCTCGAAGTTTGCTCAGAAACCTACACAAACAGCATTAAGGGCACGGTGCTCTGCAGTTGACAACTTGGAATTATTTCCTATACAGAGGTTGACATCAAACCTATCTGGGGGATGTTCAGGGTAGGGAGGTTTTTCGCTGATCACCAGCGCCATGGGAATTAATTTCCGCTGCAGTGGAAAAAACAAATCCCTTGGGAACTGAGAAATGCATATGGTAATGGGGGAATTTTCATCAAAACTATTTCTGAACCTTCTATTCTTCTGAACTATTTCTGAATGGATGTTGCTGGTTGCTGTTCCTCCCGGGTTATCCTCACCTGGGGTCCAGTTGGCCAAATAAAGCCCTGTCCAAGCTTCTGGTTTCACTGGTGCAGGGGATGGTTGACAGCAAATGAAGGTGGATGCTTGAGGCTGGGGAGAAAGGGGGGGTGGGGGGGTGGAAACGAGCAATATGTGCATGTAAAGCATTGGAATGTGATCGCCAGAGGTGCTGCTCCCCGTGGAGAGAGTTACTGTGGGTTTGTCCTGGGGATGCGACTGCACTTCAGACCAGGCTGCAGCCGTGAGAAGGATCAGGTGTCCCATTCCAGCTCCTTCTCTTGACTTCGCCAGTTGCCTCCTGTCACTTCGGCGCCTTAAAATTGAGGTTTTGTGTCATCCGTGTGTTTGCACGTGCTGGCAGGTCTCTTGTTGTTTAATGAATCGTTAAATAATTTACAACTTTAGGAGCGAAAAAAAAAAGAAAATGGGAAAAGGGATAAATAAATACTGTATTCAGCATCCCCTTCCTGTGCCACCAGGTTACAGTCTTCAGAATGTAATTAGTTATTTAATTAGGGTCAGGCTCCTTAGAATGCAGTTTACTTGAATGACTGATTGAACTGATGATGTGTGCCCTTTTTACACCACCGTGTTCTTTGTATTAATTATATTATTCCATCATTACACGGTTTAATAACGATCTGCACGGGTTAATATTTTGGTACTACTCCTGAAATTAATGGTTTCAGGTGTCTGTCAAGTCTCACATGGGGCTCCTGTTTCAGAATCCTGGAGTTTTGGGGCAATACCCTATTTTCATAGCTAATTTGCTTTTCTGTGCAGTCGGAAAGCCTTAATGGCATGTGCGTGTAGTCGGCAGCACGTGACAGTCAGGTCTGAGCTGTACGTACCCCCGTTATTTTTCAAAGAACACCCCAGGTGTGCAGTGTCTGATTAAGCAGGGTGTTTTTAAGAGGTTGGATTGAGCGCAGGTAAAATGTTGTCAGCTTCCTTGGAGGCTCCCTACGAGCCTGGAGGAGAATGTAGATCCTTGCGTTTAACCTAACACCGTTAATTATTGCTTCTGCTTTTAACTTCGGGGCTTCTCTCCCCCTGTGATGGCTCACGCACCCGGCTGCTCCCAGGAGATGCTGCTGCTGGAACAGGCAAAAATAACTGGCCAGAGGTTTTGGTTTTCCTGTGCCCTCTTCCCTTGGGCCGAGCCAGGAGGTGTGGGGTGGCATCGTCTGGCTGGTCCTTGGCACAGGGGTGGGTCCTTCCCATGAGATGCTTTTGATACCTGCTGTGTTTGTGCGGAACAGCAAAAAGTCAGTGCAAGACCGAATTTAGTAATTTAGTCTGGTAAAAGTTAGGAAACTTAGTATATTTACAGGCTCATGTACAAAGGTCTGGGTGCATCCGAGCGTTTATCTGCTTCCCTCGATCTGGTCAGTTAAAAAAGCTCCAAGAAACCAGGTTCCCATTGATTTCTCCTGGTGCTGTGGATGTAAAGCACTTCGGTAAATTAAGCTCCCTTCCTTTTCAGTTTGTTTGTGCTGTCTGAGACTGGATTAAGACCTTTGTCCCCCTGAGTCACATTGTATATTCCAGTTATTTGAGAATCATAGATTTCAAAAGCCACCGAGAGCCTCGGAACACAAACCCCTTGACTTTGTGGAGCCGTCGCTCCCGAAGGATGCGTAAATTGGATGGGGATGGAGGGTTAGGGTGGAGCAGGAGAGAAAACACGGGAAACCAACAGCTGTGGGCAGATACGATGGTGATTGTGTTTGCAGGGAGCTGGAGACATTTTCCTCGAGCTGCCCCTGATTCACATAAGATGTAAAGACCAAGTTGGTTTGGGTCAGACAGAAGCTTCTGAAAAGCAGGGGTGTTTTCTGAGCATCACGGAGCTAAAGACTCTGCACTTGCACCGTGTGGAACAAACCACAGTGCCTCCGTGCATGGTCAGATCCGCCACCGTATTCCCAGGTTTATGAAAGAAATAGTAGCGGAACCTGGTGAAGAAAAAGCAGGCTGAAATCCCAACACACATACCTTTATCAATAAAGTCATCTGGAAAATCAATAGATAGAGCGAAAAAATCTGAGAGGTAATTTCAGTAAGAGCTCAGTCTGTCTGGAAAGAAGTGCTACGGTGCTGTAAAAAGCAAGGACGGTCACCTTTGGTGATGTCCTGAAGATATTAATGCTTTTATAAATTGCTCCTCGATAGACAAACAGATAAATAACCAAGACAAGGGGATCTGCTGGCTGCCTTGGCAGTTGATTCCTATTAACGTGCTGCATCTTTGCCAGGTTATCAAACTCACCTTTGAAGAATTTGAACTAGAAAGAGGATATGACACTCTGACAGTGGGTGATGGAGGACAAGTCGGAGACCAGAAAACTGTGCTTTACGTGTAAGTAGCCTGTCCTTTGTCCCCGGGAGAAATCCTCGGGTTTGCCTGAGATCTCAGTGATGGGGAGGCGGGGGGGAGTTGGGGACTGGTCGCTGTGTCCCACGGGGACGGTTCAAGGTGCTGCTGGTGGGGTTTGGTGGATCTGACTCTTCTTGGCCTCTTCTTCCCTCATCCCATTCTCTCAGTCTTCAGCGAGGGAAAGGCTCTGGCTTTTGCTTCACTTTTCTTAGAAGCAAACCACTTATAGAGAGGCTGAGGCTGCCCAGGGAGCGGAGTGAAGGCGACTGAAGCTTGGATACACCCAGCAGTGCAAATCAGGCAGGAACTGAGAACCGTTTGGCTCGTGCTCTCCTGTGCTCTGCTCCTTGTGCCGTCACTTCTAATGGTGCAAAGTGGCTGTAAATCCATTCTCTTTGAGTGTCATCCTGAGCCTCTTACAGCCAGTGCGTGTGTACGCGGTGACACGCGGTGCTTCGGGGCTGAGAACTGGTCCCCCTCAATCCGTGCCCTGTCGTTGGCAGGTGCAATGTTCTACGCAAGTTCCTTCAGTGGAGGAAATACTGCAGGTATCCCTGCTTCCCTTCCAGACCTTCCCACATCAGCGTTTCCCATCTAAATGTGTTTTCAGCAGGAGTTTGGTTATTTGAGATAGGGATGGGGTGGTTTTTTTGGATTTAGTTGTTTTTCACGGTTTTTTTTAATTATGAAAGATGGACGTTGAGCCAGTCTATCCGTGCTGAAGGAGGAGGTGAGATCTCTGATGCTGCCAGCTTTTAGATTAAAGAATTGCTGTGTTGTCAGGCGATTGCATTTAGAATATTTGAAGACCGAGTGCTTTACATTGCAGAGCAGCTGATCCAGGGAATAAAAGGGGAGTGGGCTCTCTTGGTGTTTGCCATCTCCTGCTCTGTGCTTAGTAACTGGAGACGGTTTGGTTCCAGTGGGAAGGGGAGGGTGTCGGGAGGATACAAAGGGACGTGGGAGTTGGTAGATCAAAGGCAAGGGTGTTTTCCCTGACCCATGTGTTTTGCAGCACTTAAGCATCAATTTCTCGTTAACCCGCTGCTGTTGATGGTTTGTGTTTGCCCTTCCTCCCGTAAAGTCTCTCTGTTCCTGCTCTGAAGGGTCAGTGGGAAATCAATTTGTGCATCGTGCAACTGTAATTGTGATAATTGTGTATTGCTCAAACCCACTTTGCTGAAGAAGGGATGCTTCTGCTGTAGCTTCTCTGAACCGTTAAAGTGAAATATTGCGTAGCTTGATGGAAATCCAAAAATTTAAAACCCATTGGAGACTCTGGGGTGCTGCGTGTTCAAGGGCTTTGGGAAATGTCTGTTCTGAGCAAAGCAAGTCGGAGTTACCCGCTGCAGCCCTGCCGCCCTGCGCAAACTGCAGGAGGGTCCAAGAGCGGAGCAAACCTGAGTCCTGCCACAGGACTGTGCTCCCTGCTGGCCCCCAGTTCCTGACTGCAGCTCGCCTTCGAGCCACCCGTGGGTATTTTGTCTTCATTCCAGAGCTCCGACGTGCCCCATGACTGCGCTCCGGTCCCGACCGCCTCCCGAAGCCTGGCTCCCGGCTGCCTGGGAGCATCATTTGCCACTTGAGAGCGCGGATGGAAGGCAGTGGTGTTCATCCAAGGGTCAAATGTCTTGAGGGCTCTGGCAGGGCCAAGTCCTGCAGCAGGAGCAGGGAGAAGTCACTCTGGATTTTGGGAGGAATATTTGAAGTGATGAAGGGGGTGTTGGAACCAAGACCACCAGCATCCAGCGTTAGTACCTTAACTTGAAAGACTCTTTTCTATCTAATCAAAACCATGCAATCAGCTCCCTGAAAGCTACTCTGGCAAAGCTGTTGTGCTCCTTCCAACTGGTAGAGAGTATTTCATATTGTGTTTCTCTTAATTCCTCCTCTTCACTTGTTTTTCCACTTGAATCAGCCTCCCGCTCTGTTTTCACCTGAGCTTCACGTTTTCATGTCTTTCCCCAATCTGTGTTTCTCTGAGGTTTATTTTACGTTTCATTTTGGCACGTGAACACCAGAGATACTCGGGTCAGGAACTCTAACCTGCAACATATATAAATGTAAATCTGATTATTGCAAAGGTGTTTGTAATTAAAGTGCCACGGAGCATTTCACGGCTGATTGGTCAAAATGTACAAATTACTGCCAGGGGAGTAGTTTGTAATAACTTGCTGAAGTGATTTCATTCCATCCTTTTCTGTTTGCCTAAAGCCCGTGAAGATTTCTCTTGATTTGATTTTAATCATTCCACGTTTTCTCACTCTGTATTAGCCGCCTGACGCCTTGCTAATACAAATTTGGAATATCCCAGACCGTCCACACAAGGTGTAGCGTCTGGTGTCTTCTCCCAGTGCCGGAGAGCTTTCCGTTAAATTGCTGATGCTAATCCTAACAGGGAAAAAGATTGATTTATTTATTTTTAATCTGGGAAGATGAGTTGAGAACTAACGAAATGTCGAAGAGGTGCGAAGACCACAGAGATGCTCCGTCTGTAACGCCTGTGGTTGAAAGCCCCTGGACAACTGCTCTGGGCAGTTGGTGCCCTCTTACCTCCCGTCAGCTGAATCCCTGGACCAGGCTGGGTGTCCTGGGTACAAGCTGGAGTGCTCTTGGGAGAATTGATGTGCGGAAGCCTAACCCTGTCAAACATACGAGTTCCAGTTTTCTTCCTCATCCTTTATTCTTGCCTGTTCAAGAGGAACTGGGTCCAGCAGCCTTTCGGATCAAGAAATACGTCTGAGTCGACTCGGGTAGAGCAGACGTGGTCCCAGGCTGGGGCTTGAGGCACCATTTGTTTCCAGTCTCACCCTCATCCCTGTAAAACGCATCTCAGAACATAACAGATTGTTAGAATGAGCTTTCTCACTTGCAGAGAAGGATTTTATTCCCTAAAGTAACAAGCACCCAAATCAATCATTCAGCTTGTTAAAGTGGAATGGGAAAGCATGCAAAAACCTTTGGAGCGCCTTGTTCTGGAGACTTTTCTCATGGTATGTTCCTCGTTCCTGCCCGGCTGCTGCTTGAATAACTAGAGAAGCAGCAACAACAGCACTTCTTCGGCTCTTCCCGGCTGCAAAACCGTCATTGAAACACAATTACTTCTTTATTTACCAGCACCCCAGGATCAAGAAAATTTCTGACGCAGGTCAAAGCTGGAGCAGAGCAAAAGGTGAGGGCAGAACTGGGAAAGAGTTTTAATGGACCTGGGAGACGTGAATGTGATTTTTGGGGAAAAACACGCTCCAGTTTTCATGCAGGTGGTGAGTGCTTTCGGGTCTTGGAGGGGTCCCTGGTGCGTCTGGGGCTGGTGACCCTCTCTGGGCTGGGGGGAGAGTTGTCGATGGCAGGGATGGTCCTGTTCACATCAGATGCCCGTGAAGCTGTTGGAAGGAGCCAGGCCTTCAGCAGGCAGCCAGTGTTGAGGATGCCAAGGCGGCAGAATGACCCTTTGAGCAGTCATTTGGCTTCTCTCTAGACACACAGGAATTGGCAGATCAGCCCTACTCTCGCCGATTACTCAGGAAACCGGGAATTGCCACAATTATGCCCGGAGGCTGCAAGTTCCATGGATTCCTGGGGTGCTGTCAGCACAGCTGCTGGGCTCGCTCCCTCACGGGGCTGGTCTGCAGTAATTCCACCTTGAGAGCTCGGGGATCAGTTGTATCAAGAAGTCTTTCAGGCGCTGCTATTGTACTTCACCGAATCACAGAATGATACGGGGTTGGAAGGGACCTCTGGAGATCATCTCCTCCAACCCCCTGCCAGAGCAGGTCCACCCACAGCAGGTCCCACAGAAACGTGTCCAGGTGGGTTTGAATGTCTCCAGAGATGGAGACTCCACCACCTCTCTGGGCAGCCTCTGCCAGGGCTCTGACACCCTCCAAGTGAAGAAGTTCCTCTTCATGTTTAGATGGAACTTCTTATGTTCAAGTTTGTGCCCATTTCCTCTTGTCCTGGGCAACCACTGAAAAAAAAGCCTGTTCTCATCCTTCTGACACCCATCCTTGAAGTATTTCTAGGTGTTGATCAGATTCAGCCTCAGCCTTCTCTTCTCCAGACTAAAAAGCCCCAAGTCCCTCAACCATTCCTCCTAAGAGAGATGCTCCAGAAGCCATGCCTATGCATATGTATTCAGATTTAAGCAAACACTATAGAAAAAAACCACAAACAACCTCCTATCCTCCTTCAGCAGTTGCACTTAAGGTAATTTATAAATTCATCACAGGTGAAACCATAGCAGAAAGAGTGTGATAGCAACATGAAACACTGCTGCCAAGGGAGGCAACACGACGCCCGCGCCGCAGTAGTAACGATCCCTTCCCCTCCTTGGAAGGAGCTGGGCTCGAAGGAGGTGTTCCTGCGAGTGTCAGTGCTGGTGTGGGCAGGGGGCAGAGCTCCGAAGCTGTGCTGAACCACAACGGGGTGATGAATCCCAAAGGCTGGATGAGCCCACATGGCTCCAATACAGATGTACTGGGGATGGTTTGCTAAATCTCTTCGGCTCTCCTTGGGAGCATCCTCAAAGGGTCGGTGATGGCGCCGTCATCCCGTACTGCCTGGGTCAGGGCCACTTTCACAGGGTTCCCAGCAGATTTGAGGCTTCCAGAGACGTTTGAGATCTTTGTGGAAGCATCTCTGTCAGGATAGAAACGTGTTGAAAGTCAGTTTTTGTAATTCTAGAAGATACCCCTTGAGGCCGTTGAGAGGATTCCGTCACCACTCTTGAGTTCTGGGGATCGTGTTTGTTTGCTTGTGTTTTGCTTCAGTGAGAAAGGAAATGAGTACTGCTGAACCTGGATAA
Organism: Pedionomus torquatus; assembly: GCA_013398155.1. Classification (NCBI taxonomy): domain Eukaryota; kingdom Metazoa; phylum Chordata; class Aves; order Charadriiformes; family Pedionomidae; genus Pedionomus; species Pedionomus torquatus. Next base: position 229,049 of record VZRU01020740.1, read on the forward strand.
TGTACTTTAATAAAGGTACCAAATTGTAATTATTAGAGTGGTGCTAATAGTAACTTGCCTGCCCTCAGCTCCAGTAGAAGACTCCCTGGTGAGGTGGAAAGCAGGAACGTACCGAGGGGTTCATCAGTCTTGAAAATCCATCAGGCTTTTGGACAGTGTGTTGTTTTGGGGCTATTCTTACTGATGTTGACGTTGCTCTGGATCTGTTCTGCTCCTGCAGAGGGATGTGTGGCCTTTACTTCGGTGGGAAAATGAAGTTTGGAGAGACGTACAGGGTATTTACTCGTTCTTATTTATTTTTCCAGCTTGACTGGCACCACAGTCCCAGACCTCATCGTTAGCACACACCACCAGATGTGGCTCCTCTTCCAGACAGACAGTGTCAGCAACTTGCTGGGATTCAAAGCGACGTACGAAGGTAATCCAGGCGGCTCTCGCAGAATTCACCTGTTTGAAAAGGATCAGGGCTGAGATGGGTACAGTTGTTCGGGGGAAAAGAAAGAAGCTTCTCTAAATATATTGAAGCTCTGCAGATTTTTCTTAAAGCTGAAGCTTTGCTCGAGTAAGAGCAGCTTTCATGATTTCTTTTCGAGGAAGGCAGGCTGGGGTGGGTGAGGTTTCGTTGCCACAGCGTCTGCTGTGTTGGAAAAGGGTTGGTGCAGTTCAGCTGATGGCAACAGGAGCCGTGTCTTGGGGAGAAGATGAGATCCAGCAATCAGTGGTTCCAGCAGATTAGTGGTATCAATTTAAACTTTGACTGCTCTGGAGTTACTACAAATGAAATAAAAGTTAACGCTGGGTTTTTTCCAAAGCAACTCATGGGATGCGTTAGGGTGTGGACGCTGAACTCTGCCGTGAGCTTCAGCTTCTGCTGCAGGTATTTGCAAAGAGAAAGTGTGATGGAAAAGGGTTTCTTCCAAGTCCCGTGATTCCAGCTGAAGCTTTTCTTAGATACCTGGTTTGAAAGATCTAAACCCCTCTTGTGTCTCCTCATTTGGTGTGAGCACCCATGGTCCTTGCCTTCCTCTGCCAGCGCTGCTCTGAAGAACATGTGCTTCTTCCTCCACCCCACAGCCTCCTGCCTGCAGATGGAGAGCTTGTTTCTGGGGCAAGGAACACTTCCACTTGGATGTCAGAGGCGTTTTGGGGGTGTTGTCATCTTTAATCTCTTTTCAGGGCACTTGAATGCCTTTTGGATATCTCTATGACCTGCTGATACCAGGGATGGCTGACTCTTTTGGCTCACACAAATATTCATGTAGAAAGGGGGGTGCTCCTGAAACGTCTTGAGTCCCAGCAGCTTCCACTGGCATCAGCAGTGACATTTAAATCCATTTCTGTCACAGGCCAAAAATACACATTATAGTTCATTCATTCTTAAAGGTGTTTCCCTGGGTTTTGCCGTGTTTCAGAGAAGTGTCACGTTGTGTTGAGGCTGGGACCTGCCTGTGGCAGTGCTGCTGGTTGATGCAGAATTACCAGCAGTGAGGAGCCCCAGGGGACCCGACCTACCCAGAACACCCGGTTGGACTAAACGCCAGCAGGTCCAGGCTGCTGAGCAAGACTTTGAGGACGAGCGCTGGGTGCTGATGCTGGAGTATTTCCAGGATCGCAGGACCTGGTCAGCAGAAAGGTTAGAGAAACATAGATGAGAGATGATGGAAGAGCCTGGTTCTCCGGGGAGCATCCTGATGGTACTTTTGCAGTCTCACTGAGGGTGACTGCCCCAGCCTGGCCCAGTGGTGGTTTTGGTGTCCGTCCCCGGCCCCATTGATCTGCAATTGGTTTGTGGCAGTCTGGCAGAGCCTCTTATCAGCTAGGGACAGGCAAAAGCACCCCCCAGCTCTGCTTTGAGATCTGTTGGGTTTGTTCATCTCATCCGAAGGGCAATGTGGACATTTGCTTCCAGTCTCTTGATAAATCTTGCCTTTACCCTATAGCGTAGCACATAAAGCTGCAAAGCACATGATGTAGGGACTTCCTTACACTGTTACTCACCTTCTGTGAACTTTGGATCTATAAGAAGCTTGACTTTTTCCTCCTCTGACTCCCTTCAATGTTATTGGTGGCTTGATCTATAGCCAGGCTGAGCTGTTCTTGCTCCCTGTGACCTCCCCAGCGGGTTTGGGCATCACCGTTATCATTCATGCTTTGGAGTCCTGTTCTGTGAAACTTCCAGTGTCAAACGTGCTTCTCCCATCCCTACTCGTCAGCTTGACCTGCACAGCAGGTGCCTGTTTTGCTCTTCTTTGCTTTTCTATGGCCACAACCCCCTGGAGAAGAATAGAAAGTCGAGGGGAGAGTTCTGGCTCTGCCATCCCCTGATGAGCCGTAAAAGAGGGACCCTTCCCCGGGGGGGGGAGCGTCGGTCCTTTGCCTGCGTTAGAGGTGGATGCTGCTCTTTGCCTCATCGTTCACATCTTTTCTCTTTTTCTGGGCATCTTTGCAGGTTTTGCACAGCAGCTTCTTGACCTTGGGCAACGGGTTTGTGCATGGACAAGGAGATGCACCCCCTGCCTGAGGTTAAGGTGACCTCCCGCTGGCCAAGTCCATAAAACTCTTTTAGTTTTTGCAAATGCTTTTGAGTTCCAAAGCAAGAGACATTTAAGTAAGAGGCAATTAGCACTTGCCAAATACATTATGAAATTATATGCAACTTCCTAACAAGTCTCAGTATCAGCTTTATGGCCACGCTTCTTCCTAATTGCCAGGGGAAAATTACAGCTAATGGAGCTATATAAAGTCAAGACCAAAAAAAATCTGCCTAATAGAAGTACAGAGTATTGCGTATAGAATATGTTTAAATAGCCATCTATCCTAAAACTTGTAAGTTTTAGTGTACATGTTAAGTGCAGTGCAGCCATAAAGCCCGGTGCTCGTGCTGGAACAGTTACGCCTCCAGGATTTATTGCTGCTGAGATTGGGAGACCTGTTGGAAGGCGCGTGCTGGGGAGGGCAGCACGTTTCCATCCGGGGGTCCCGGGGAGGGGGGAGCCCACCCCATCCTTTTGCTTCGCTTGCGAGTGAAGGGAAGGCACATTTGCACCCGGTACAAACCACAAGGAGTTCTCCATCCAGGCTTTTCCCAATCCACGCTGCGAGACCGGGTGCGTTTGGAACAAATGCTCAGCGGGTGTAAATCAGTGTGACAGCATTGATTTTCAATTAAGCCCTGTCAGTCTTTACCGGCTGAGGATCTGGCTCATTAATGTTCATGAAGATTACTTCTAAATCTCCAATGTCTCAACTGCAGCCGCTTTTATCCTTTTAAACAGACATTCTCTCATAATAGTGAACAATGATTTTTCGACTTCAAGCACTTGTCAGAAGAAATTTGTATTAAGCTCCACTTTTCCAGCCTTTTCTTTCTCGTGACTAGAGCGAGACGGTGGATGCTGCCGGTGAGTGCTGGACTTAAGTGAGGGCTTTGAACCCTCCTGGGGCGTGGTGGGAGGTGTCCCTGCCCAGGGCAGGGGGGATGGAACTGGATGATCTCTGAGGTCCCTTCCAACTCTAACCATTCTAGGATTCTATGATCCCTTTTTGGGGATCCTCATTGTTGGAATCAACAAAAGAAGTAGGCAGGAGAAGCTCGCTGGTCCTGGTTCCTTCAGGTACCTACCTTGCACTGTCAGCTTTCATTAGTTAAGCAAAGTTTATATATATATATATATGAAATAACATGTGTGAGGCTAAGTGCTCTCTTCTTGAGGGTCTTTCCAGACCAGGGCTAACACTTGTGCGATTCCCTCAGGTATGGCCTCGAAGTGCTCACAGATCCCACCTCCTGTGGATATTTTTCCCGGGAACTGGAGTTTTGCTGCTGCAGCATTTGCTTTGCAGCTCCGAAATCCTCATTTCAATATTCTATTTTATTTTTCCCCTTCCAGAGCCGAGTAGAGGCAGGAGCAGAAACTCCCACGGATGGTTCTGGTTCTCATCACTCACTCGGGGAGCGTAGGTGGCCTCCACCGCACTCAGCAGAGGGACCCGGGTTCCCCCACCCACCACCAGGAGACAAATGGCACAAATAGCTGTTCTATAGCTGGAAAAAAAAATCTCTGGTGAAACATTTTCCCTTGGAAAATGCTGTTTTGTCAAAATCTTATTCTGCGTGATATAATATTTGATGGAGAAGTTTTGAAAGATTCATTTCAACTTGTTTCATTTAAATAATGTCAAAACACTTGATTTAGATGTTCTTGTTTAGTTTTGACTTTTATTATTCTAATGTGGAAGTGATTTTACTTAAACATTCATCAGGAGAAATGCTTCAATCTTATTCAAGTAACATGTTTTGATATTTCTGAATCGCTCCTGTATGGAATTGGTGCCCTGCTAAATATTTCATGAATTTTACTATGTATGAAAAGAAGTGGAGGAACCAGGGGATTTTCTCAGGACAGAAATTCCTCTTTCTGACCTCTCTCAAGTAATAAAATGTGCTGGCGTTGTTTGCCTGCTGACAAGGAGACGACATTCATAGTAGGAAACGGGAGCTCCCGTTCTTCGTTTCTCTCCCATTCTTAAACCCGTGATTTGCCTCTGTCCCTGGAGGTGTCCAGGGGACAGAAAAGGACTCCTCGAGCTCCGGGTGGGGGGGATCTGGGAGGGAGGAGACCAAATCAGCGCCTCCAGAACATCTCCATTACCTTTATTCTTTCTCAGCAGAGGCTCCAAGGGAGTTATTTCTCTTCGCTTGGCTGCATTTTTTCTGAGTATCTGGTAGCCTGAGCATGTCCTTGTTTTACAAAAGCAATGAATATGCCCAACACTTGCAGCTCCCTTTTGCTCCTGCAGAAGCTGGAGCCGCTGAGCATTTGTTTGCAGCCCCTCAGTGGAGTTTTGTGGCCACCGTCCCTCTGGAACCACAGACACGTGTGGAGGGAAGCCCTTTGGGTCGGTGAGGAACCTCATGGCAAAACTCCCATGGGCTTTAGGAGGACAGGGCTCCCTCGCCAGAGTCAGGCGTGGGCAGGAATATGGGGTGCATCCGTGTGTTAAAGAGTTTGGTTGCTTCTCAAGAGCTTCTGAACGTGGAGGAGCAGCCTGGGACGTGCTGGTGGTGCTTCTCCCCGTGGTGCTGGGTACAGGGCAGGCTGGGGGGTGATGGCATCACTCACCCTGGCCCTCCCCACGGTGGCTGGAGTCACCTGTATCGGTGTCCATCTCATCTGGAGGTACCAGCAGAGCGGTACCAGCACAGTCCCATGGCAAAGTTTGCCATCCCCAGGGCACGTCACGGGCTTCGGTGGCAGCAGGAGCTGGGTGATGGCACCGTGGGGACAGTGTGCCGTCAGTGGCGTTCCTTAACACTCTGTTCCAAGGCTTCAAGGTGTGAGAAGCAAAGGAATAACAAACAGTTATTTTTGAAGGCTGTTGCGTTGCAGCAGGAGGCCGTACCCGTTTCCCGTGTCTCTGTCAGTACACAATGATACATGTTTAAAATATGCATTTTAAAATATCCCTTTGATCTTGTTACTATTTCTTGAGTTTTTAAGCTGAATTTTCTTTTCATGATTGGCACTGTCTCCTTTACTTTTTTATTTTTTTCTTGAGTAACGTCCAGTTCAGCGCTGCTTTAACATCCAAACCGGTTTGTTTGTTGTCCCTTCCATGCAAGTACAAATCTTAAACGTTTGGATTTTTAAAGTCTGTGGGAAGATCCGTAAATCTTGGCAAACCCTTTGCAGTGGCAGGCAAAAAAAACTCTCAAAAAAAGATACCCATGTCATGAAAACTTTAATATTAATATTAATTTATGCAAACTTATTTTTGGGATGCTTCATTACCTGGCAGTAACTTTCTAGTTGAAGATGCAGAGAGCAGCAGCAGAACCTTTAGGTGCCTTGTTGTGGCTTCTATTCAAAATACACCTGTATCTAAGTTGCCTGAAGTCAGAATAACAACGAGGTGCTTGTTGTTATTCAAAGCAAATTGGAATATTAGATGGAGTAATGCAAATCTCGGATTATGTGCTTTTCCTCTGTAAAGAAAATGTCATAAAAGAAGTTTCCAATTTGGGGTAAGAAATTGAAAACCGGGAGAGAGAAGACAGCAAGGCTGATCACAGATGATGGGGATAAAAACTAGAGAACGTGGAAGATGAGATGAATGCGAAGCAGATAAATCATGTGGGAGCACTGGGGAGGCTGCGAAGGAATGAAGTTTTGGAGCTAATAGTGGTCCAGAGCAGGGGCCCTGTTGGAATGGAATTGTACAGGGCAGAAGATAACAGAAAATTGTGTTCCTGATTTACTTGAAGTCAAAATAATGTGTGCAACAAGAGATTACCTGGGGGGTTGCGTGCAATAAGGTGTCGGGCGGCTGCGCTGGGACCGCACGGAGGAATGGAAGGGGGGGCAGATGTGGCAATGCAGCAAACACCCCAGCGATGTCCTCCTTGCCAAGGGCTGGTCCCACGGGGCGACGCGTGGTCTCTCTGCTTCTAAAGAAGTCCTTGAAGCTGGTGCAGGGTAGGAGCTCCTTGGGTATTGCTGGATTTTTCACTTAGTTCACAGAATGACGGGATGGTTGGGGTTGGAAGGGAACTTAAAGCCCCGCCAGTGCCAACCCCTGCCCTGGGCAGAGATGCCTCCCACCAGAGCAGGTTGCTCAAAGCCCCGTTTTTTTGAGTTAAGGATGGGAAGCAGTTTGGAGAGGTTTTTAGGGTCTTTCAGAGACCCTGAATTCTGTATGAAAGATGGATTTCAGCTGTGTTCAGTGTCCCCGTGGACCCCACTCCCATGCAGAGGGGACCGTCCCTTTGTCAGGAATGCACCTGCTCAGCATCAGAGCCTTCCTCCCGTGAAACCTCTGTTCTCTTTCTTTCAGAGATCGACCAAGGGAGCTGCGGCGACCCCGGGATCCCAGCTTACGGCAGGAGAGAAGGATCCACCTTCCGCCACGGGGACAGTTTGAAGTTTGAGTGCCAGCCTGCCTTTGAGCTGAAGGGACAGAAAACCATTACCTGCCAAAAGAGTAGCCAGTGGTCTGCTCAGAAACCAGTTTGTGTTTGTAAGTCAGTGAGGAGGCGGCTGTAAAATGTCTTTGTGGTGCGGTGAGGTGGTCAGGTACAGGGTGTCGTGGTGCCCTGTGGTCTCTACCCGGGATGGGGCTGCTTCTCGTGGTGGCAGAGATGGGAGCGGGGTCGGTGTCCGGGTGGAGACCTGGCCTTGGTGTGCTCTGCTCTCCCCTCTGCCCTCCCGGCCTTCCACAGGGACGGCCGAGCTCCCGCGCCTGGGACAGGAGGCGTGGGCACGAGGAAAACAAGAATTTAAAACTCAATTCTGTTTTTGGCCACTTAATTTTCCCTCATTCCCTGGCAATGCTCAGGCTCCCCACTGCTGGACCTCAAGTTTTAATTTATTGCATGAGTTCTCAGCAGAAGTAAGGTATTATGCTCTCAGTAGTGACTAAGAATCAAATTTTCAGATATAAAAGGGAGTTCCATGCACTGTACCCGTTGGGTTTCAATGGTCTCACTGTCCTGTGAAGATAGGGTGGTTACTCTGCTTTGTGATGTGGGTGGAACCTTCAGTCAGAAGCAACGTTGTGTTTGGACATTACCAAAACTCACAAAAGTGTCGGTATTTTCCACAGTTGGTGTCAAGCAAACTTCTTCTTGTCTCGTCTCTGCTCAGTCGGGTGTGCCTTTGAACAGACCCGGTGGTCGGGGGGCATGGGGCTGAACCGAACAAACCAAAAATAAAAGAAAAATAGGAAGGAAAATCCAGTCGAGCAAAAGACAGAGGACAAAAGTGTGGGGAAAAGGGGTGGAGAGAAAATAGGAATGTTCATTTTTAGAAGGGTGCTTTCATTGTGCTGATGCCAGACCCTGCAGTACAACGTGCTCCTCTGGAGCCTGGCAGGGTTTGATCCGACCCAAAAGGGACCTGGCAGCCCAGGGAGGGGGCAAAGCCTGGTCCTGCGGAGCGGAGCCCGGGTTCTGTGGGAGGAGCAGGGGGGCGTTGGTGTCCCTGTGCTGGCGATTTATGGGAGGATGTGGGAAACAGGTTGGCAAGTAAGTGCCTTTCTTTTCAACCACTCCCCCAAAGCTCACATCTTAAATGGAGTGTCTGTCTGGGGAAAGGAAGCAAATACTTTGGGAGTTCTGCCATTTCCAGATGCCAGGGCTCCCTCCCTGCTTGGTTTTCTCCACGAGCAGATAAATTAAAGATGCTGATGAGGAAAATGGAGTGTCCCTGGTTACCTTTGACATGGGAAACGTTAGGCTGTTTCTGTCCTTAGTGTCAGAAGTTTGGGATTTTTTTTTATTTTATTTTTTTTTTTAGTTTTGCAGAAGTTGGAGTGGATTTGAGGAGCGGATGGTTTGGTTGAGGTTCTTGCTGAGAGTTTGTGCCCAGTCTGAGAGGACCGGGTCCTCGTAGTGTAGAAAGGAGACTCCCAGAAAAGTGGGGTTATTTGTTTTGTAGATGGGTCCTGAGGAGGGGCATCAACTCGGGGCTCAATCACCATCCCATGCGAAGCATCGCACAGGCGGGGATCTTTTAGTCGAAATAATTCCGTTGTAATCTGTTCTATGTGGCCAGCCGGCTTTGGATGTTTGTGAATCAACAAGGCAACGTGTAGATAGAGGAAAAAGTATTTCACAGCCCTCTCTGCACCTTTACTCCCCTGCCTTTATCCCAGACAGCATCGTATTAGCGTGCGTGGATCGGAAGAGGCGAGATGACACAATGTGTAACCTGGCATGAAATCTGTAGTGGGATTAGTGACAACTCTCTGTAAACCATTAAATGTGTCGGGCACGAGGTGGGGAAAATAAGGCAACCTGATTTATGTGCTGCTTGTCGGAATATGCAAACAATTCGGTGCTTCTGATGCCGGCTGCAAATGCGTGACGAAGGCAGGCGGAGATTAACCGGCACGCTGCGGTGCATCCTGCGGTCCCGAGCCAGTGATTTATGAGCAGACAGAATTCATTGTGGAGAGCTCGTTTCCTGGGGCTTCCATGACAAAGCAACAGGAACCGTTTCAGCAAGGCGCCTGCTTATCACGACGGGTCCTTCAGTCGTGACTGTTGGTGCCCTCATGATACTTCCATCTCCATCCATGACCTTCCCTCTTCATCCTCTCTGTTGTCATCCCGTCCCTCGGTCGTCCCAGGGGAGCACATGAGGCACTCGAGAAACTTTGCAAGACTTCATAGTGCTCTTCTGCTGCAAACCCCTTGCTGAGCCGAGGTGCCCCTGGCCTCGCTGTGTACATTCAGATTGTCTCCGATGATCTGAGATGCTTGAAACAGCTCTAGAGGAGGCACCTGCAGGGCTGTAGCTGGTCAGGCAGCACCGCCATTCATCCGCTCTGAGCTTGGATGTGGGGGTCTGGGTGTCAGTGAGGGCTGGATACCCAACATCTCTCTTTCTCCCTCTTCTGCAGCGCCTCGTAGTGCTCAGACCAGCGTTGTAGTTACTGTTGTTCCCTCTGACACCGGTGTTTTCCAACTTACAGAGCTGTAACCTGTCAAAGGCCAGGGCAGCCCTCGTGTCCTGGGATAACCCGAGGGGTGGCTTCCATGGAGGGGTTGCTTTTCCTGAAAAATTACAAAATAGACGTAGGAGATGTCCTGTGGATAAACGTTACCAAAGGAAAACCATTGTGCTGCTTAGATGAGGTTTGTGCTCTGATGGGAGGAACGTGTAAGGGGTATAACACCCGAGCTGAAGTCTACAGTTACCTTTGGCCAAGGAGATGATTAAGTTTATGAATGGGGAACCATCCCATAATTGCAGCGGGGAGAGGAGGCCGGTGAGTTGCTGGGTTGCTGCAGCGAGAACGATGGTGGAAGCCTGGGCAGGCGCAGCCGGGGAGCGGGGGGCCTTTCGGCAGGGCCATAACTTTCAAATACAGGGTTGGAATTGCTGTTTCTACATTCTGGTGTGTAGCAGGGAAAAAACTCGTGACCTGAGCTTCATGGGAAGCGTCGCAGTGGAAGGCCCGGCCACAAAACATTTGCTGTGACCAACGGTTGGTTTGCAAGGTTGATGTTTCCCGGCTAAGGAGAGGAAGAGCAAACATCCCCTGTGCAGGGGGAGAGTGTTCTCACGGGGCTTCTGCAGCAGCTCATTAAGTCTTACCAAGGGGCTTTGCTCTTCCTCCCCGTCCTCGTCCTCCTCCTCCTCCTCGTCCTCGCCGTCGTCACCCTTGGTAGATCGTGGCATAAATCACCGTGACGGTTTTACATCCCTCGTAATCATCTCACTGAACGAAGGCGAAGGTTTTGCCTTGTTTTAACTGCCATCTGCTTTGGGAGAGTCATTTCTGGAAACAACTTATTTTCTGATACGAGTTCAATGCATTGATCTTGGACTTCCAGGCTTGCAAGTTTTCTGGACCCGTCCCGTGTTCTAAAGGCAAATATGACAGTGAAATAAAGCAGGAGGCACGTTCTGGTGGCACTGCATCGAGCAAACCTGCAGGTGGAGTTTCCTGCACTGAACTGGACTCTGGGGGCTTTTGTGTGGCATCCCTTGATTTCAGCCCCACGAAGGCTGGGGATAAAGATGTGCCCGTGTGTGTGTGTAAATGGGTGTATGCTTAACTGGAGGGGTCATTATTTGAGTTGTGCGGTTCCAGTACTTCTGGATTCCACCTTCCGCTGTTGGGCTGAGGGTCCTTACAGGGGCCTTGGTGTCGCTCTGGTCTTGCTTTAGGATCTTCATTAGTTTCCAGTGACTTTGTTGTGTTTTCGTGAGCTCTCTTTGTGTGACAGACCCGCTTACAGCCCTCCGTAAGATTCCTCTGAGCAGAGCCAAAGGCCTTTCCCAAAGCGTTCCCAATGGAAATGATGTTAAATCGTGTGGTTTCTTCTCCGGCTTTGGAGCAGATGTTACGCTTCCTTCTCTTCTTGTTCCCTTGAAGACTTCAGCCACAGCCCGTTGCTCCTCAACGGTTCGCACCCAACGATGCGCTGACTCTGCCGGGTCGAGCCAAGGCCAACGGCGCCCTTGGCGTTGTTGAGCGTTGCCTTTGAGTTGTCTCCATCAGAGGGTCCGCACAGCCCAGGCCCCCCTGTCCCTCCACGCTGCACCAACATAGTTATCCTCTTTGGAGACCTTATGATTTTGTGCATTTTTCCAGTCTTTTAAACCCTAATTTTCCCTAATAGCGGTATGAAACCTCTCCTCTCCTTAGTAGTAATTACTCCTTTTCTTTTTTCTT
>VZRU01020740.1:240246-256459 GCA_013398155.1 Pedionomus torquatus
ATCCCACATTGGCCTATTATACCTGCTGCATAATCTTTGCTCCTCTTTGCAAAGAGTGCACGTTCTCGTTTCGAGCCGAGTGGGTAACCTTTTGTGAGCGCTGTCTGGTACAAACCTTCAGGATTAGTGGCTGGAAATGCAAAGTGCAGTAGATGTTTTCCCAGCAATGTGCTGAACGGAACCCTGTAATTTCATGTCGCTCGCAAAGTTTCTCATTTAGCTCTAAATTAAATTGTCAGTTGGTCATTATTTTCTTTCTTCCTTCCCTTTCCTTCTTTTCCTCCCCACTATTCACAGCAACCCGTGGAGCCTTCCCTATGAAGAATATCTTGGAGGAAAGCGCGTCTCGTCAGTTAGTGATAAAAGCAGAGTTTGCCTTGCTAAAAAGAACAGCTTTTTACCAGTGAGTAGTTAACCCTTGGAGTTACTGAAGACAGTTCGGTCTGATGGGTTCTCCGAACCTCAACGTTTGTAAACGGACTTTGGATGCTCCTTTCTGGAGCTCTGTAGGAAGCAGGAATCGTTTCATCGTCTGTATTAAGGAGATGGACAGATGAGATGGTCAGAATGATCCTTTATTGCCCAAGAATTCTTTAGTTGGAAATCCAAAAAGCTTTCTTTTAAAGGAATTGAGATATTTTTTCATTATAAGGGACCTATAGCCTAGGCTCTCATTCCTCCAGTGAAACCTGGTTCATTGTGTGCTCTTCATATCCTTCCTTTTTTTTCTTAATTTCTCTGCCTTGTTGCAGAGCTGATGGAACAGTTTATGTTAAACCCACAAGATGTTTCTCCTTCCTGCTGTAAACAGGTTTTCTACTGTAAACAGCTTGTCTTTTTCTATCTAACATTGGACTTGTTTGTCTGCCTGTAGATGCAGTTGCTTTTAGGAGGAAGTGTAGGGTTTCCATTATTTTTTATTTTCAAGCTGTTTTGCCATGTGGGGTTTTTTATTGTTTTTGCTTGGGTTTTTTATGAAGCACCCTGATAGGACCTTCCTGATGAAATGGCAGAGAGACATTCTGCTTAGGACAAGCTGGCAAAGGGAGCTCGGTAGCAAACCTTAAAACTACCAAAAACACATCAGCTCCCACCTCCGCAAAGCGGCCGGTCCCATGCTGGGTTCACGCAGATGAAACCCTGCCAAGAAACAGGCTCCTGCCCTGCCAGGGCCACTGCCCAGCCTTGGGTGGGCTGGTGTGACGGGTGGGTGTCCTTCAGGATCCCCCAGCATCTTCTGCTTGTCCTTCATCTGACCTGGGTTTAGAGCCACAAATCGGTGGCAAAACGCTCCTTATCTTCATCCTGTTGCCCTGAGCCACCGAGATCCAGCCTTTCTCTGCAGTGAGGGAAGCAAATTAAATGAAGGCAGGATTACCGTGATCTCCATATACATGTGGGATTTGTAGCTTTTGTTAACAGCCTTGTTTCAGGTTGCAGCCATGTAAGACCATTCCCTTCTTAATTTTAAGCAGGGCACTTTCCCTCAAAGCCCTCGTTCTGCACGGCAGCCCTAGCTTAGCAAAGCACTGATGTCTGAATGTTTGTTTAAGTAGAGGTACCTGCTGAAGTGCTGTGCTGGGCAGGGACACGCTTAAGCACCTTCTTAATGACAATGTGTCGGGCTGTAATTGTCCCCCGTTAACTCCCCAGGTGTTATTTTGGTGTAACCTCTAGGAAAATTTTCCTTTTCTCATGGGATGCTTAACCAGTCCCCTCCACTCTTCCTTGAGAGCTGTGTCAGATAAGCTCTGCATCTTTAGGCATCCCACTTGGTGGGGCATTTCCCTTGGTGTCTATGTCTAAGGAACGCTGATGTCCACCTGGGTCACACCAGAGCCTGTTCTCTCCTCGGTGTGACTTCGTCAGTGAGCTCTGTCTGGAAGTTACAGAGCCAGAAGAAACCATCCCCTGCTGCGAGCTGCTGTTCTGAGTGTTCTCTCAGCTTCTACCAAACTTTTTTGGGGGTTTGGGAATGCTGGTGGAGTTGTGGTGCGGGAAAGTTGCGGTGATGAGGTGCCAGATGAAGTTGTGGTGATGATCCAGCAGATGTGGGCAGCTCTCGTGTCCTCAGCAGATGTGGAGAGCTGGGATGGTTGACTTCCCTGTGGTGTCAGGCCACGTTGCTGTCCCCGCAGCTCGCCAGAGGTGCTCCCAGCTGCGCTCTCAGAGCTCAGCAGGAGGGTGCAGTTTATTGGGATGTCTCCATGGTTGTCATTTTGCTGATTGAATCAGCTGGACTGTTACCCTGACAGGGTTTCATGCTGCTTCAGATGAGCCGTCCTGTGCCAAGGCATCTGCCCGTGCTCCTGACGGCGGTTGCTCGGTGTGATGGGTTGATGAGTTGCTTCTCTTTGCATGAGTCTGAATCTGAAATGACACCTACTGGTTTTATTGGGTGAGGGCGTCATCCTGTCCCCTTCCCCGTCTCTGTATCCAGAAAATGGGAATGCGGTGTGTGTGATGGAACCATCTTCAGTCTGGTCTGCAGAGTTGTTCCCTCACACCTGCCTTATTTTACTTTTAACGTTCACCCATGGGTTTGGTGGTTGAGAAAGCTGCAGTGGGACATTCCCAGTTTGCAGGGGGAGTCGATGGGTGTGGGTTTATCTTTAAGGCTCTTTCTGCTGCTCCCCACGAGCAGAACTTCGTGTGTGGCCAAACCTGCCCTCTCTCCCTCAGTTGCACTCAATCCCTGCTGAGCTGCCTTCGTCCCTCTTGCGGTTACACCACGGGGGTGCCTTGTCCTTTTGGTGTCAGAGGAGCCATCCTTCGTGCACCCTCTGTGCTGGGATGGTGTGGGGACCCGGGTCACGTCCCTGCCTGTTGCAGCCCCCATCCTGCAGGAGGTGGATGTGGTGCAGCAGAGGAAGGATGCTCTGCTCAACCACGAAGGACCAGAACAGGGAAGGTACTTGAGACCACTAGACCTGTTTGGGGCTTTTGCCGAAAAAGTGACAAATCGGCTTCTGACGTCTTGTGGACACCGTCAGGAATCCCAGGAGAGACTGCAGGGAGGGAGAGAGTTCCCTTAAAATAATAAAGAGGGGCACACGGGGAAGGAGCTTGTCTTTGTGTGGAAGCCTTGGAGCACCTCCTGAATAGCAGATGGCTGCAGAAACCCCGTCAGACGAGCATTTCAGCACTGTCCTAGTGGGGATTTGCATCTTCCAGTAAGTTTAAGAAACTTCTCTTATTCCCAGTAACCCAGCCACAGTTCCTGCTTCAAGTGAGAAGAAACGAAACCCGCTTTGGTACTGGAGCTCTCTTCTGTGTGCACAGAGGTGCCTGTGCAGTCTTTTTTAAGTTCCCTGATGATGTTTTCTTGAAGATTTGGTACCCAAAACCTGCCTGTTTTTCATTCTTCTTAACATACCTTCTTTCCCACCCCGTCAGCCGCACGCTGGCAGTGACAGCTGCTCCATCAGAGCCAGCTCAAGAGTTTGTTGCTCTGAAATACCAAAAAAAAATAATAGTTCTCCCAGTTAATATTTGCTGTGGATGCCTTTCCCTCGCCTCCCGCCTGCCCTGTTGGTGCCTCGGGGTTTTAAGAAGGGAAAGGCATTGTGATGCAGATGTGTTTATCGAAACAGCAGACACAGAAAGAGGAAAATACAAAATGTAAAGCACTTTGCTTCGCAGCGTGAGCAGTGCCCTGAGCTTCCAGCACCGTTGGCTGTTCGGGACGGCTGCTTCCCCCAGCCAAGTGTATGCTGGTTATTAACCAGGCTCCTGCTGAGGTCCTATTTTTCCAGTCCATCAGCAAGCTATGCCTAGAGGAGGGATCTTCTTAAAAAGGAAAGGTAAGGCAGAAAAGCCGTTACTGTCTTCAAGCTTTCTCCCAAGTGGTCAGAGTCTGTGGGAACGATACCTAAAAGCCAAGAGAGGAGTCAGGATTTTTTATTGTTTCCATGGAGACTGACATTATTACAGCAGTTCCCTGCTTGGTTTTCAGCCCCTGAACCCGGTGCCTTCCCCATTCCCGTGCTCTGCAGGTGTCCCTTCTCCCCGGGATCAGCCCTGGGTTCTTCCATGCAGGATGAGCAGAGACGGGGCGTAGGGGGCCACCAGGAACCCCTGGCAGGAGAAAGGAGCCATCTGTGAGGAGACAGGATCTTTGGGAGGCAGAAGAAAAGAGAGGCAGGTTGTGCTTCGACAAACACAGACGTTTCTCCGGGCTGAGAGCGCAGAGACAAGGAGCTGTAGATGCGGAGATGAAGAGCTCTTGACAGCCCCTGTGTGCACCTTGGCCACGAGCATCGCGCACGGGGGACCGTGGGGCGCTGCCCTCCTGCCACAGCCGTGGCTCCCACTCGGCTTTCGGAGACAAGGAGCAACGAGCTGTGTCTTGGCTGCGTCACTGCTCTACACGAAGGCGGAATCTTGATGATGTTTGTGGTGGCTGCAATAAATACCTTGTGCTCGTTGGTTAATGACCTGGGTCTCGCTGGCTTGATGGGTGCTCTGTTTCTGCTGAGTTTCGCTGTGATTAATTCTGCTGTATTTAATAGAAGGATTTTTCTTATTGCTTTTGGCAGTGCTTGATCAGTAATAATAATTATTGACAAAGGTCAGCGTAGGCTTATAAATTCCAACCAATGCTGTGCACATAATGAAATGTCCTCTCATAACGCTTCAGACAAATGATAATAAATAGTCATTTCCATCTCTTAGCTTGAGGCCTCAGTGGCCCGGGTATTCCTAGCTCGAGGATGCTGACGGCCGGGCTGCAGGGCTGAGCAATGTCCGTCTGTCCTGTTCCCATGGCTGCTCGCTCCTCACAGGCACAAAACAGCAGGGACGGGCAGTGTCCTGCTCTCTTCCACCTTTCTTGGGTACCGTCATCTTCACCTCATCCCTTTCTTTGACGTGTCATCAACAGCCGCTGCTTCTACCCCTGTGTCTGGCAAAGCTCTGAAAAAGCGGAGGTTCTGGTGGGTCCAGCTCTGCCCAAGACCAAAAACCCCCTTCCACCCTGAAGAAAGACCCCTCCTCCAAAGTAAATCTTCTGATCTCAGGCACAGGGATCTCGTAATGGTCCTGCTGGGTGGGTTGTCGCCCCCCTGGGCTGGAGGGGTCCCTCTGGGAGGGCTCCCCCCGCACCAAGGGTGCTGGTATCTTGGTGCCCAGCGCTGGGACACGGGTGCCTGGGACAGTGGCCTTTCTCCTGCAGCTTGCCCATCTCTGCCCTCCTTATTTTATGGAAAAATCAAAATCGTCATTAACTTCCCTGCAGTGGAGAGTTTTGAGTGTCTTTGTTTTTTTTTTATATAAAAAATGGGTTACTTTTTTACCTGGCGCTTTGTTTTATCTAGCAAAGGTTGATTTTATATTCTTCCCTCACTCTGCTTTTCCTCCTTTTGTCAGCAAGTTCTTTGTTGTTGTTGTTTCCTGAAATGAGCCACCCCGTACCTCTGCGTTGCTGGCACTGCAGGTCCCGCGCCAGGGCTAATTTACCGCTTTGGATTTAAAAATTTATAGGAGATACCTGGCTCCCGGGAGGGGGTTCCTGCTGCCGAGATGTTGCTCCGCGTCTGGATGCATTCGTTTTCAATAACTGTTCCTAGGCAGATTATACCCAGCTCTTGCTGACAGAATTATTTGACAGCATCCCTTGACATTTCAGCATCGAGTAAAGCGCCAAAATCCCGGGGATATTTTGCGGTTTGTTTTCTCTTTAATCTGCTCTCTTTGTTGCTGAGAGCAGGAAATAGATTGTGTAGCTCTTAGCCTTGATAACGTCATGGTAACGTCCATCTTATTTGATCTGAAACCATTAAGCGCCAAAGGAAGAGAGATGGGAAATAACAGAGGGAGGGCGAGCATTGAGCCAAATAATTGTATAAATGCCAAACTCAAACCGGTCTCAGCCTCTGTGCCACGTCCTTTGGCCAGGAATTAGGGAGATGTATGTTCTGAGTAATGGGTTTTACCGGGGGGTGATGGTGGGGAGAAGGATGGGTGAAGCACACGTGCATCAGACAGCACAGCCCTTGGGGAGGTACCACCTCAGGAGCAGCCTTGCTTTTTCAAATGAATGGACCTTGTCGGCTGAAAATACAGTATATATTGAAAGCCCGTGAGAGCTGAAGATTTTCTTCAGGTGCACTCCTCCCCTCAACTTCACGTTAAGACTCGTTTTAATTATTTTCATGGGGAATGGCAGCCTGCTTTGCTGCTTTTTGTTCCCGTCCTGGCCCAGCAGAAGTCAGTGATCTATTTGTCGTGGGAAGGGGACCTGCCCGACACCTCACCTGCAGCTGCCCAGCGCTGGCTCCGACTTGTCCCAGCCCCTGGAGCTTGGGGACACCTCGGGACGGTTCCTGAGCTGTTCCTTGCCCGGGGCAGCAAAGTCACCACCAAAACCAAGCTGCAGCCTTCATTTTTTCAGTCCTCGTTTGGCACAGGTACGAAGAGCTGCCCAAGGAGATGGGCAAAGACAAATTGACTCACGGCTCCTCCTCAAAGGAGTTGTCAATTTATTGCTGTATCGTTCAGATGTGTGATCCGGGCTGGGGATGGCCTCAATGTGAAGGGTTTGTCTCGAAGCGGGACTGCCCGGCAGAGAGGGTGAAAATTGCCTTTAGCAAACTGGAAGGTAAACTAAAAGTGCGGATTTTTTAAGCAGCTCTTGGAAAGTTCACCCAGCTCTTCAGACCGAGGAGCTCGGGTCTGGGTGCAGCCCAGGAGCCCCGAGCCCTGCTGAGGGGATGCCTTCCCACGGGTTCTGTAGCTCGGGCTGAGTTGGGGTCACCCCTGAAGATGCTATTGCTGTTAAGGCTGACTCGTGTGACGCTGCTTTGTTTTGCGGGGGCTGCAGCCACGTGTTTGATTCACGTCTGGGCTTCCTCCTGGGGACTTGCAGGAGAATTCACCTGCAGAATCCCCAATCCCCTCCTGGCTGAGTGGCGTTTTCTTCGTGCGGTCAGAGAATCCCCCTGCTGCTCTCTGCGTGGCCCAGAGCACACACCTGTGAGAAGGTGAACAACAAAGGGCAGAAACGGGAAACCAACCTCAGCCAGGACCGGAGACGGGGCTTTGGAGTCACTTCTTCCCCACAGCAAATAAATCACTGACACGCAGCGGTGGATGGAGCACTGAGCCCTTCCTTTCTTTGCTCATCTCTGAGGGGCAAAGCAAGTTGGGGATTTGCAGGAACCTCCCCGGCTCCAGGGATGAGGGAGGGGGGGAACGTGGCAGAGCAGCTTGTCGGAGCGCCCTGCTGCCTGATTGATGGTGGTTTCTCATTGCAGTTTCCTGCTTTTTCAACTTCACCACCCCATCTGGGATTGTGCTGTCACCAAATTACCCTGAAGAATACGGGAGCAGCTTGCACTGTGTTTGGTTAATTATAGCTAAGCCCGAGAGCCGGATTCACTTGGCTTTCAATGATTTTGATGTGGAGCCCCAGTTTGATTTCCTAGCCGTGAAGGACGGGGGGACGGCCGAATCGCCGGTGCTGGGGACCTTCTCAGGAAACCAGATCCCCTCTTCTCTGACCAGCAGCGGTCACGTAGCCAGGCTGGAGTTCCAGACCGACCACTCCATGGAGAAGAGAGGCTTCAACATAACCTTCACCAGTAAGTGCCCAGTCCTTCCTTCTAGTTTTCCTTTTGAGCTCTAAGTTCTTTCTGGAGGCTAATGGTAGGAGTTTGATCTCACTAAAACCACGGCAAATCCAGAGTAAGTCTGAAAATTGGGGATTACTTGAGATTTGCAGTCAGATAATTGAGGATTGGTTACAAGCTTAGAGCCGATGGCACAAGTTCTTTCTGGCTGTGAAGTTTTAAGTGTTGTCCAGTGGTGAAAGAAAGAGTTGGTCCCTGGATTATCTGTCCCCGGAGCAGTCGGGCTCCTGTTCTCCCACCGGCCCGCAGCTTGCCCTGTGATGTGGGCTTTCTGCCTTCCCTCATTCTGCTCAGCGAGGTGAGACGGGGCTTCAGATCAGGGAGAGCTGTTAGATCTGGGATGGTTACGTTCATCAGTCCATGCTGTCGTCGCTTGCTGACACCTTAAACCGTGCAAGACTTTGAAGCTAAAGGGGAACACGAAGCAGTGTCTTGTAATACAAAGCGTTGACACTTCCACAGATCTATTTGGCTTCACGTAAGTCCAGTCTTCAAATCTCAAATGAACACTATGGTAATTTTATCCTCATATTGTCCTATAATTTTCTAAAGAGCGTTATTAAACCTATTCAGCAGAACTGATAAATGGCTTTGTTATAATAGCCTTTAGTGGCACGGCTAAATTAATAGCCTTTCTAGCTATGATTGCAAATCCTCTATTTAAAAAAAAAAAAAAAAAAAGAAGAAAAAAAAGTGGAGGTCTTAAGAAATCATTTGGAAGGGTAGAGCAGGCTGGAGGCTCATCAGATGAAGGAGCTGATGGGTGGGAGTGTCACATACCCAGGACTGAGCCCCACGTCCTGCAGGCAGGGAGACATCTCATCCAGAAGCCCTGGTGGTGCCCTCTGGGTGCATCTTACGTACCCGTGTCGGGAGCCGTGGCTGTCCCCTGTACAGAGAGGTTTTTAAGTCAATTTTTTTACAATTGTAAATGACTCTTAGCTACGTGTTGGATTAATCTGTTCTGATGGCTTGAACCAGCAAAAGGCAGCTCCTGAGCCTGTCCCCGACACCTCGGCATCCTTTCCTTCAGCTTGGGTATGAGAGAGGAGACAACATATCGCTGCAAGGGACAGGTACCAGGGCACGAGGAACAGAGCCAGCCCGTGTTTTCCCCTTTAGCAGTGCGTGTGTAGCAAGACGAAGACGTTGTAAGAGTAAGGATGCTCTGCAGGAAATGTAGAAGTCATCTGAATTTGGTCAAGTGCATTAAAGATGCTAAAAGCATGTGTGTGTAATTAATCTGGAGGCTTTAATCTTTCATACGCTGCTCATCTCTGAAGACCACCTCCCAGCATATGAAGACAGAGTACATAATTCTGCACTTAATGGGGGAATTAAGGCTGTAGGCTTATTTTCTGATTGGTTGCCTGGCCCAGTTTTTAACTGCTGGAAAAGGGCAGGCCTTTAAACAGCACCCTGTGTCTGTGCAGTTCCACAGGCAACTTTGCAACACCTGGAAAGGTAATTGCTCTGTGTCCTTCGCTTTATCCCGGTAACGATGACAGGCAAGGTTGGGGACTGTGTGGCAGTCCATCACTGAACACGCTGAGAGGACCCTTACTTTTAACCACAGGGCCTTAAAGCTTTCAGTTTTTCTCATTAATGGTTAATTTATGTCCCCTCTATGCAGATGCAGGCACTGCAGGGAAGTTTTTTTTAAAAAAAAATCTTTGTCTATTTTGAGTATTTGTGCGCTTTCGTACTTGTAAGATTGCTAAGGCAGTTTGGTTCTGCGGGCTCTTTTCTGGCCCCCGTCTCAGCGCTGGTTGGATGCGAATGGTTTTCATCTCATCCTTCCTCTCCGAGTCTGCAAACGAAGAGACAGGGAGCAGAGAAATTCAAGCAATTTCAACCAGATGCAAGGTTGGGTGATGGGAACACGTACTTGGGCATCTTAGCAGTTTAGAGGGGAGGTGGTGACGTGATTTCTGCCATTTCTCATCCACGCAGAGCGCATGGTGGCCCAAATTCAAGTCCATGAGGTTTGGTCTTCCCCGTGAGGAAGGTCAAGTGCTGACGTCTCCATAGGAAAGACATGAAACCATCATTTAATTCCTAAGTTTGTGGTCTAATGTACTCTGGAATTGGACAAAGGTGGGGGAAACAGGTCGCTCACTCTGCTTCTCTCTTTTCTTTCCCTCTCAGCGTTCAGGCACAACGAGTGCCCCGACCCTGGCGTCCCTGTGAACGGGAAGCGCTTTGGTGACAGCCTCCAGCTGGGCAGCTCCGTGTCCTTCCTCTGCGACGAGGGCTTCATCAGGACCCACGGCTCAGAAACCATCACCTGCATCTTGAAGGAAGGAAACGTGGTCTGGAACAACGCCGTGCTCAGATGCGAAGGTAAATGTTGTTGTCCTTCCTACTGCTCTGTCTGCGCTCCCTGGAAGGAACGTAGTCCCTTGTGTTTTGGGGGAAAAGGATGATAATTTTGTCCATCAAGGTCCCGGTCAGGTGACCCACAGCGAAGGGACACAGCCTTGGCCTTGTGGGAGGACTTTTGCCATCGTGTGGGCAGAAGGAATTTGCTCTTGAGAGCTGAAGGACTGGTGGACCCTCAGTTTTAACCCTGGGTTCTGGAGGGTGGTGTCTGCGCAGGGGAGTTTGCTCAGAGGGAGGTGCTGGTCCCGTAGTCGCTGAGCACCAAACTCTGTTTTCTGATTTCGCGTGAAGTGAGTGACAGGGATTATTCTTCTCCACTCAGTCCTTGTTGCAACAGGTGTTTTTCTAATAACAACAATAAAAGGCTTTGATTTACTGATGACTGAAAGCTTCCCTGCCACTCTCGTCACGAAGGGAATTAAAGGACAGAGAATGGCAGCATTCTTTTCCATCCTGATTTTTGACACCTGTAAAACAGAGGATTTCTGTAAGGAAAAAAATCAAAAAGTGCAGATCTTTTTCTGTGAAAAGTGAACTTGCTGCTGCAGACATTGGCACGCACGTGCCTTCACTGTGTCTCTGTCAGTGCCGAGCATCGCGCCCGTCCCGTGGATTCTGGCAGCTGAGAGACAGGAATTTCGCAATCGCATCTCTCTGCCCCGGCAGCTGCGGTACCCAACCTAGAAATGAGGGAGATGGGTTGAATTAAAGGCTTTAATGCGGATTTCAAAGCTGTTTCCTAGTCCTTTAAAGCTTCTGCTATGGAAAAGAGAAGTGAAGAACGAGCTCGTTAGATGTGCAAAGTCTTCCCGCGCCCCCTGCTCTCGGGGAAGCGACGCCCTGCGCTGGTGTTGGCAGCATCTGAACAACAAGTGCTGTGAGATTGAGAAATGGCACTGTAATATCGTGATATAACGTCAGTAATTGTTCATATATTGGTCAAGTGGGTGAGCAGTAGAAGTTGCATGATCTAGTCCATTGTCTTTCATTGAAAGAAGAAGGTGTCAATGGTGTTCGCTAACTTTTACGTGATAAGGAGTCAGACTTCTTTATATTCTGGTGTCATTTTTCTTTTGCAAGCAGCTGACAACAAAAGGTCTTTAGGTTTGATTCCGGGTTTCCATTACTTTCGTAAGCATGAACCATTAAGTTTATGGTTCTATAAGTGCAGAAGAGAAATAGACATGAAATAGTACACTTTTAATCAACTTCACCTGAAGAAACATCTGGGTGGTGGATCCTGCAAAGCCCTGAGTAGGGGGAGCACAAACCCACGGGAACAGACGTGCTTTTCCATCCCATTTGATTTTTTTTAGAGGCCAGTGATATTATTTTTTTATAGAGTTATTTAGGGCTATAAGAGTTTCTGCCTCTGGTCCATCAGATCCGGTGTCCTTTTTCCAGAAGAGAGAGCAATATGCCTTCGGCTGCTGACGGCACAAGGGACCACAGTGTGGAATAAATGCCATAGTCTTATGATGTCCCTCGTGGAACGAAAGACGTGACTCAATTACCAGCGATAGGAAAGATTTTCTGGCACCTGCAGCTGCTGAAATGCAAACTGACCTTGCAGTTTTCTCTGGTTTTATAGCTAATAATGATGATTATACCCTGTCCCCTTAGAGCCACTGCGCAAGGTCAGGCTGCTGACTCCCGCAGGTGCTGTAAGAGGCTGCTGCTTCTTCAGTTGAAGCTAAAAAGGCCGTTTCTTACCAACTAGCATTATTATTTAATTTGTCTCTCATTAGTTTTAACACATGAGAAACAATAATGCGTGAAAAATTGCATGGCAGGACAGCACTGCCTGGCGGGAGGGGGGTATCGTGTCCAATCCTGCCACAGCTTCTGTGATGCTCTTCAGCCAAACCGTGTGGTTTTCCTTGTCCCCAGCGCCCTGCGGGGGCCACCTGACGTCACCCAGCGGAACCATCCTGTCCCCGGGCTGGCCCGGCTTCTACAAGGACTCCCTGAGCTGCGCGTGGGTCATCGAGGCCCAGCCGGGCTACCCCATCAAGATCACCTTCGACAGGTGCTCGCTTTCTTCAAAGTTGCTTATTTGCGTTTATTACGGGGGTTTTTTTGGTGGTTCCAGCAGTGTCGAGCTGCAGCCACCCCTGGAGGGAAAGGGAACGAACGGCTCCGCGTTGCATTTGGCAGCCAGGGTCACTCTTTCTCTGTATTTGTATTTTTTTTTTATTAACTCCTGGCAAGACATTAAAATTCATCTATCAATATGGGAGAAAAAGTGGAAAATGGTGATTTATTTATTTTTTTCCTCCCCCCCACCTCCCTTTTTCTTTTGACTAACTCCTGCTAATTTGCAATGATGTTTTAGACACGCGTAGGACACGTTTTTGGAGGCTCAGCTCGCCGGGGAGGAGTCTCCTGACTTGCCCTGGGTTTGGGGAGGGCTGTGCATTCTTGAACCCAGGTCTCTGTGTCTGAGAGGTTCATGTGAGATGCTTCTTGCTGCTGAGAGTGCTTGGTGGAGGATCAGAAAGAAGCCAAAATGCACAGGAGGGGATGGAGGTGTTCTCAAGGAGGTGTTCTCAAGGAGGTGTTCTCAAGGAGATGCTCGTCCCACCAAAGGTGGAGCAGCAGAGACGGAGCCGTGCGTTGCCCCGTGGCCTCTGCTGCTGCCTCCTGGTCGTTAGAGCACATTTGGGACTGCGGTAAAGAGAAAGGAGCTGCGCTTGATTTTCCACGGAGGTGTTCTCGTGTCCTTTTCAGGTTTAAGACGGAGGTGAATTACGACACCCTGGAGGTGCGAGACGGCCGCTTCTATTCCTCCCCACTGATCGGGGTCTATGACGGGACCCAGGTGCCCCAGTTCCTCATCAGCACCAGCAACTACCTCTACCTCCTCTTCACCACGGACAAAAGCCACTCTGACATAGGTTTTCAGATCCGCTACGAAAGTGAGTGCGCGTTCTTTGTGTAATGATGCTCTCTGCAGCAGCACAATGGGCTCAATCAGGGGCCATTGGCCTCGCCTCTCCCCTCGCCAGGCAGTTAGTGCCATTACAGTGATTGGGGAATGCAAGGGAAGCAGCAGTTGCTGCTTTTCAACCATTCCGGGGCTTTAGAGGTGGGGGTTTTTGTCATTTTTAGCATCTACAGAATACTAGAGATTTTAGGAGGCAGGCTTGAGTTCCTCTGCTGGTTTCACCCTCTTGCTTTGGGGGATAATCAGCAGGACTTAGCACCAGCTCCGAGGAGGAGGTGGACTTTCCCCCGGCACTAATTGCTTGTCCCTCTGCGGCCACCAAGGGCTCTGACACCAGTTTGTTTGTTTGCCGCAGCTGTGAAGCTCCAGTCTGACCACTGCTTGGATCCGGGGATCCCGGTGAACGGCCAGCGCCACGGGAATGATTTCTACGTGGGAGCCCTGGTGACCTTCAGCTGCGACTCGGGCTACACCCTGAGCGACAGCGAAGCCCTGGAGTGTGAGCCCAACTTCCAGTGGAGCCGGCCCCTGCCCAGCTGTGAGGGTAAGGGGGGGTAGGAGGCAACATCTGCAGGAGATCTTGCAGATCTGCCCCAAAAGCAAAGCAGCAATCGTGAGGGTCACCTCGACATCTGATCTGTGGGTTTTGTTTAAATGGGTCGAGCTTCCTTTTGGCATTCAGAGCTGGTGTTCTTCCAGGTTTCGAATTCTTTAATTCTTTCTTTTTCTTTCTTTGCTTTTGTGCAGCTCTGTGCGGAGGCTACATTCGTGGGTCCAGTGGCACCATCTTATCCCCCGGCTTCCCTGATTTTTATCCCAATAACTTGAACTGCACGTGGACGATAGAAACGTCGCACGGAAAAGGTGAGAAGCTTAGAGTGGTCTTAGAGGTGGACTGGAGGATGGTGGTCGGTGGGAGACAAGCGTTCATGGTGGCGATGGGTGCCCATGGCCAGTTGCCATTCCAGCCACCGTCCTGGAGGCTGTCTCTGGATGAGATGCAGAGGTTTTTGGTGTTGCGTCTCTTAATCCCTTTAAAAGTGGAGAGGATTAAGAGGGAAGGATGGTCCCAGATGGAAGCCACAGATCTGAGAGCCTGTGCCAAGCGTTATCTCTGGCTTCTGAGCTTTGTGGCAGTGTCCTCTGGCCAGTTAGCTGCTATTTGGATCTTGTTGTATTTAGATATCCAGTATTTGGCTACTTGCTATCAGTAGTAATGCCCCACGAAGGAAGGGGGAGGTGGCACTGACACCACTGTGTAACGTTTGGCACTCAACAATACTTTCAGCCTTAGTTTTCGTTGCGGTGCTGGATCACTCTCTGTGTAACACTTTGCAGATGGAGAAATGGAAGCACGTAGGAAATCATTCCCAGACACGGGCCCGAGCTCAGGCTCTTGGTTCCCAGCTCTGTCCTAGTTCTGCAGCTCTCGCTTCCCTGGGAGCAAGGAGTGTTGCCAGCAAAGTGCAGATCTATTTAGTCCAATCTCCTCTGCAGCACAGGCCCATCTTTTTTTTCTTGGAGGAAAATTCCAAGGAGATGTATCATTGACGATTAGAGAGCGAGATTTTACTTACAAGGGCAGGAGGTGATTTCTCCTGATCCAGTCAGTGTCTGCCTGGGGTAAGCGCAAAGGGTATAAACCATTTATGTAACTTTATGCTCTCCTATATTACTGTCTCATCGTACCGGATACCAGCACGACGGGAGCTGTCATCAGCCAATTTTGCAAATACCATTTGTATTACAGCAAATAAACTTGTCAATGAACAGCACAGTGCATTAAGGGAACCATCACACGCTGTGAAAAGTATTCTGTTGAGTAGCGGCAATCCACTCTTCATTAATCCACTCTGCCTGGGATTCGGCTCGCCGATGAGACACTGCATTATCCTGGCGCTAAGCTAAGCACAATGCAGCAAACTGACACTTTTATATGAGAAAGTGCAACTCTGATGGCCTGGGTGCTTTTATACCGGCATCAGAAGAAAGTCTTCTCACTGAGCTAAGCAAAGCTCAAAAAAAACCTGCTGTGTTCCAGAGGGGTGCTGTGCCTGTGCCAGCCTGAGGGCTTTTTGTCCCCTGTCCTGTAAAAGATCCTGCTGTGGCCCATTCATTGGTCCAGGAGACAGCACATCCTGGAGAATGGCTCACTGTGTGTTCTGGATGGTCCAAAGAGGTCAGCCCTGGACGTGACTGTCTGAACTGCCCCGTGTTTGTCCCACCAAGAGAAGCAACCCTGAGACAGGTAGACACAGAGCTTAGAGACCTGGCTCAGGGACGGCTTTTGTCTGGGTCAGGTTCATGGCTGGACTATGAGACCTTAAAGGTCCCTTCCAACCTAGACAATTCTGTGATCCTGTGTCGAACTCTCTGAGCAGCTGGTCCAAGCTTTAGTGCTCTGAATCTTTTTCAGAGATTTAGCTGCAGGTAGCGAATATTAGAAAATCAAACCGTGAGCTGTTCTGAAAATGCAGTTTGTTGTAGTCAAAATTCACAGGCCTCCTTGACGAGAACGTCAGTTCTTCTTTACCCGTTGTTGTGCTGGAAAGGTGAGGGGAAGCTTCTGAGAAAAGAACAGGAGTGTTTGGTGTAGATGAATTTCTTACTTCGTTGAAAAGGAGCATCTTTGTGTTGTGTTTGATATTTTCATCTCTCTCCTTACCCACTGCTCGTATCCTCCCTTCAAGGTTGGTCTCCGTGAGCTCCTTAGAGACGAAGAGCAGCAGGGGGTGGGATCTGGTGTCCTTCTGCAGGGCAGGGGCTCTGCTGGCAGCAATTTCTCCCTGGGCAGAATCACCTTTTTTTTTTTTTCTTTTCCTCTGTGAAGCTTTCTGGGCTGGGAGAGCTTCATCCAGGGAGCTGTTTGGGTGCAGGAGATCTCCAAATGCAGACAGAGTTTCGGGCGAGAGGAGAGGGTCGATAGAGGATGTTTTCCAGTTGTAATAAGGTGGCCCAAGGCACGTTAAATGTCAGGGAAACCTCTCCTGCCTCGTCCCTCTGGGTCAGGCAGGTTGTTCATTTTCCAGTGCAATGGAAGAGGAGACAAAGAGAGAAAAATCGTCCCTGTTCCAGTGCCTCACCACCCTCACAGCAAAGAAGTCCTTCCTAATATTCAATCTAAATCTCCCCTCTTCCAGGTTAAAATGCTTCCCCCTTGTCCTGTCCCTTCCCTCCCTGACCAAGAGTCCCTCTCCAGCTCTCCTGGAGCTCCCTTCAGATCCTGGAAGGCTGCTCCAAGGTCTCCCCGGAGCCT
>VZRU01020740.1:263633-275394 GCA_013398155.1 Pedionomus torquatus
GGAAGGAGCTGGGGGGGGGTGGGTGTTCAGCCCAGAAAAGCTCCAGGGAGACCTTCGAGCCCCTTCCAGTCCCTAAAGGGGCTCCAGGAGAGATGGGGAAGGACGTTTTAGCTGGGCCTGTTATGACAGGATGGGGGATAATGGTTTTAAACTTAAAGAGGGAAGATTTAGACTAGATGTGAGGGAGAGGTTTTTTTATACTGAGGATGGTGGGACACTGACCTGGGTTGCCCAGAGAGGTGGGAGATGCCCCATCCCTGGAAATGTTCAAGGCCAGGCAGGATGGGGTTCTAAGGAATTTGAAGATGTCCCAGCTCGTGGCAGAGGGTTGGACCTTCAAAGGTCTCTTCCCACCCAAGTTATTCTCTGATTCCTTTGCAGAGCTTCACTGAAGCTGGATCAAAACTCCTCCTCATCCTCATGTTCAGGGGCTGGGGCACCCTCACTGGGGAGAATGGAGCGTGACAGATCACCCTACCATTCTGTATATGTCCCCTTTGTCCCCTGTAGAGTATGATCTGGAGCCCTGCGACGAGCCAGAGGTCCCAGCCTACAGCATCCGCAAGGGTCTGCAGTTCGGAGTGGGGGACGTCCTCACCTTCTCCTGCTTCCCTGGGTACCGGCTGGAGGGCGCGTCCCGCATCACCTGCCTCGGGGGGAGACGGCGTGTGTGGAGTTCGCCTCTGCCAAGGTGTGTTGGTAGGTGGTCATGTGCTTTCATTTTGCTTGGTTGGTTACCCTTGTGCTGGCTTGGTTCGGTGGGCAGGGATGGGTGGCATCCCCCGGGATGGCATCGTTCGGCTGGCGGGGTGGGTGCGGGGATGGGGGAGAGGGAGCTGGAAAGAGCTTTTTCAGCCCCGCAGCTTTGTGTGNNGGGGGGAGGATGGGGGACGGGCAGAGGGGCTGCAGTCCTCTCCTGAGTGGGAGCACACCGAGTGCAGGGCAGAACGGGGGACACGTGTCGGCAGAAGCCCCGAGTCGCTGCAGCCCATCCTGGCTCCTGCGGTCGAGCCCCAGGGATTGCACAAGTGAATTAACGGTGAGCCGTGGGAGAGCTGTCATCCCTTTTGGGGTAGTTTCTGTAAAACAGCATGGCTTTAAGGCCATCCTCCCTTTCAATCAGAGTGCTGTAAAGCTTAATAGTCCAGACATGAAAGCTGCTTCTGGGTGGGTGATTTTAAACAATGCAAATTCCACATTAGCAGGGATGTCTCAATGAAACCTTCCTCTGGCTCACACCCTGCCCTTACCCTCCAGAGGTTTCTCGGACCTTGCACCTTTCCCTTCCTCTCCCCCTAATCATCGCAAGTGCTTTTTGCAACCCCTCCTTCTTAATGAATAAACCGAAGGAATGGAGGAGAAGAAGAATCCGTCTGCGGCGCTGATGCGGATGGGCCGCCGAGGCTCTTGCCTGGCAAGGGTCTGCAGAGCGTCCCCCTCCCAGGCGACGGGTGGCACAGAAGAGCAAAAGCAGGGATGTGTTACAGCAGGAACGGAGAGAAGGATGCTTCCAGCCTTTGCGGAAAGATTTAACATATTTAATTTTTTTTTTTTGTGGTTGTACAATTTCCTAAGTAGGAAATTCTGAGCGCTCTGCTGCTGCCTGGAGGATTCATCCCGACCCCGTCTCTCTCCTCTCCTCACTCTGGCAGAGCCTCTCAAGGTAGATTTCCCTGCTCTGTGTCAGCGACTTTGAGGGCTGCTGCAAAGAGCATCCCAGCAAGAGCCCGTCTGCTTTCCCAGTCTGTCCAGCCGTGTCGCGCCAAAACACCTTTCCCAGCGCTGCTTGACGCTGGGGTCACGGGGCTGCGTCATCCCGCTGTGACAAGCAGCCTCTTCGGGGCATGAATAATAATCAGGTTGCAGAGAAAGCTAATCAGGGGAGCAGAAAGCAAAGAGAGTCATAACAAAGCCTTAAATGCTCAGACCTCGTCACTGAGCGGACAGGCTGGCTCCCGTTTGCCAGTTCCCTGCCACAGCTGGCTTCGAATTAGTGTCTTGGTTTTATAATGATGGGTCAAATTCACTGTCTGGTGATGTGCACGGTGGCAGGGTGACAGCTTTGTCCCCAGCGTCCCCGCCGCACACTCTGATCTGTGTGCTCGCCCCGGGCACGGGTGAAGATCGGAGACTCACCTGTTAGGACCACAGGAGATGTAGTTGTTCTTGCTGGACGAACCAGATGCTTTGTGTTCCATTTCTGTCCTAGAGGTGTGTCTGGAGAGCGATGAGAGGGGTTTGTTCCTTTGCTCAACCCCTCTCTCCAGAGTGGAAATGGTCCCCACTAGTGATTCCTTCAGACCAGACCCCAAGGGGTGATGTCTCCAGCATCATCCTGGGTTATCTGTGCTGGAGTGACTCTCCTGCTTTACGTACATGGCAGGAGGAGAGGAGGAGGTCACCTCCCTCTTGGTCTATGTGCTGCTGCTGCCTTACTTCACCCTCGTGCTGTTTTGGAGGACCAGGAAAGGTGGCAGAGTGGGTGCAGGAAGCTGCTCGTGAGCCAGGATGGTTTCCCTCAGCTCCAGCAGCTCCGTGTGCGGTGAAGAGCTCGCGGAGCAGAGGCAGAGCTCACTCATCAGAGAAGCTGTTTTTGGGACAGGCTGGAGTGACTCCCCCCAGCCCTGCACGCAGAACACCGGGCTCAGAGGAACGGGGAGCTGGGGTCCTGCAGCTGGAAATCTTTCAGGGTAAATAGGAGGAAACAACGACTCATCGTTTGCTCATGTGGGAGCTAATGAGGGAGTAACAAAAAACACATGATGGTCGCAGGGCAGATTTCATGGAATCATAGAATGGCTAGAGTTGGGAGGGACCTTCAAGATCATGGAGTTCCAACCCCCCTGCCCTGGGCAGGGACACCTCCCACCACACCAGGTTGCTCCAAGCCCATCCAGCCTGGCCTTGAACCCCTCCAGGGATGGGGCATTTACGTGTGTTGGGGGGTTGTATACGTGGGCAGCAAGGAGGCTGCCATAGTCCTAGCAGAAATCAGACAGACAGGGGCTGCTGGCAGCAGGCATCTTCTGAGGAGGACATCCTTTGGATGCCGTTCTCCGAGCGAGCTCTCAAGCTGCACGCGAGCGCTGCAGACCTCTGCTCCCTCGCTGTGATCAGAGCAGGTCAGAGCTGGTTTCACACCATCCCGGGAGCTCTCAGAGCTCTCGCAGCGCTGCCTCCTGCGCTCTGATGGCACTTGGATGTCTGTTCCCTGCTTCGTGTCATGAGGACATGCCCGTAGCAGTCCGCGTTCGTCTGAGAGAGAGAGTCTGTCCTTAAAAGCTTGCAGTTAAAATACATAAAATACAGAGGTGAAGAATGGTAGTTGCTATTTTCTGGAAGCATTAAACCCAGATCTCCTGACATCCAAGGCAGGTCAAACCTCCAAAGCTGCCATCCTCTTCCTTCTCGAAAGAGCATCGTTCTGCCAAGTTTGGAGTCACGCAGATCTTCTGACTTCAAATCTGGCTCAAAAAAATCTATCAGTGTTCACACTCTGCAGGAGTAGAAAAGGGAGCAGATCTGGTGAAGGAGCAGAGAAGCCGGAATAAAAGGATGTGATGGAAGAGGGCCGGGCTGCAGGACGCAGTGAGGGACAGGGAAAGGGCTCTTCTTCCCTCCCTCCTTCCTTCTTTCTTAAATCATGGCAGTTTATAACCCCTCAGAGGAGGTAAACACGGGTCAGGGATGGGAGAAACGTTTGCAGTGACATTTGCTGCCCCTTTTCTTCCAGTTCCCCGAGCAGGAGGTGCATGGGGACGCCCGCAGCAGCATCTCCTCTCTCCCCGGCCCCTTCTCTTTTGTCTGTGCCCCAGCAAAACCCGAGCCCACTGTGTGATATTTTGGGGGGAAACGAAGACAGGTGCATTTGAGCTGGTTTCCAAAACCAGGAGGCAAAGGGGTCTCTGGTTTCTGCTCTTTTTCTCATGGGAATGGGTGTGATGGTCAGCTGCAGAGCTGGGAAGAAAAAAATGCAGGGAGCAAGGGATGAGAGGCCCTTTAAAATACTGTGGGACGCTGACCTGGGGAGCGGAGAGCAGCATTAACAACAAATAAGGTCAGATTTTGCCATCTTAGCTTTCGGAAAATTATTTTGGGAAGATTTTGAAATTCAGACTTAGCTTTATCCTTCTGTCATTATTTGGAAGTTGCACCAAGCGACTCTTTCTGCCCAAAGAGCTCTGGCGCCTGCAGCACCTTGGTACCGTGTCAACTTTTGAAAAAATACCACGATTTTTATATACTATACACAGGTATCGGCTGAGCTTTGTGTAAATACGGAGAAGACTTTAAATATTTCAATCTAATAATTTTGGGGTTGTTTTTTTTTTCCTTCTGGTTGATGGATCATTAAGGAACACAAACACTGTCTCCAGCAGGTGGTGGCTTTCCAGGGATTTTGGAATGGTTTTCTGAACTGGGTCCCAAGGTGGCGTGTGAGCCACTCAGTTTCCCTACCCCTGTGAGGAGAGGGTATTAATCTCTCCTCTCAGGTAAGGCACCTGGGGTTTAATGGTGATAGAAGGTGCCACTAAGCAGTGTTTTGTTTGCTGACGGCATCGGAAGCGGAGCCCGTGGATGTGTCAGCAGATGGGGGGTAGGAAGGATTGAGCATCCGCAGCCGTTTGGAGGAATCACCTGCATGTGTGGTGTGGCTGGAGTGTACAGGTGGTTACTGAAATGTGGATTTGTGTCTCTGTCTAGCTGAATGCGGTTCGTCTGTAACGGGAACCCAAGGTGTCCTGCTGTCCCCCAACTACCCCATAAACTATAACAACAACCACGAGTGCATCTACTCCATCCAGACCCAGCCGGGAAAGGGGATCCAGCTGAAAGCCAGGACTTTTGAACTGGAGGCAGGAGATGTCCTCAAGGTAATTCTTCTGTCTGTAGCAGTGAAGCGCGACCATGCTGCTAACGAGAGCAAGATCTGAAAGGGATGTCCTAAAATTTTGATGGAGTTGGCTGAGACTAACCTCTGGAAAACGCCATCCAGGCCCAGACAGTGCTGACAGCCCAGTGCTATCTCTGGAAAAGACTCATCCGAGGACTCCTGGTGACCCGTGGTCACTGCTGGGCTGTTAAGTGGCCAGCACGGTCGTTTTGAAGACAGCAGCAGAATTCCCATGGACCAGACTGAACTCCAGGGAGGGTGGCAGGGCTGGAATATTGCCTGCCTGTATCCCCTTCGAGGTCAGAGCAAGGCACAAGAGGTGATGCATCTGTGAAATGGTATCTTCCAGCCCAGGGACGCTCTCTGAGGCTTAAAAATACCTCACGTAGCTGTAGGGAATCAGCCCCTCTGCTCTTCCCCAGCTCCTAGCAGTTTCTTGGCATCGGGGAGTGAACGTCCTTTGCGCTTCAGCCAGGCTGGTTATCGGAGGTTTCCATCCGCAGGTGGATGCGGATGCAAATTCTGTCTCCATTAAAGATGTAGATCCCTTTACCTTATCACGGCACCTTCTGCTGCGAAGCCTTCCCTGAGATTTGGAGGTCTGGTGGGACGCCAGGGTCTTCTTCCTTTGTAGTGAAACTTCAGTTCTTGTCTGCGTAGCTGTTCAGGGGAAGCCGTTAGCACGTCAGGCAGTGGGACCTTCTTAGCGTTATTTTAGCGTTTGTAAGGATCGAGGCTGATTCATCCCAAAAAGGAGTTTATTTAAATACAGAGCTCCAGATTCAACCTCTTTCAGCCTTCCCGTACTCAAGCCTTAGTTTAATCTGCATTTACAAGTTTCAGGGCTCTATAGAGAGGAGGAGGCAAATCCAGGCTGAGTTTCTATTAACCACAAAGAAATAGTGTTGTAGGAGGCATTAATATTACAAGATGCGTGCTGCTGTGCTAAGCCATCTTCCCAGAGAACGCCTCTGTCCTTATTTAAGTGCCACACTTCTGCACTGCCAGATAGGTGTAATCCACATATTTTCAGCTCACAAATGACTGGAAAGAGAGATTTCCAGCTAATGCGAAGAATATACTCAGTGTGAAAGAAATGATATTCTCTCAACAGGTTTGTCATCAGCTTCTCATCCGCTCCTGAGGAAAGTTACCATCAATCTCCACTAGTGAGAAGTTGCTCTTTGTTCTCCTAGAGAATCATGCTATCTAAAGGAAAGGGAAAAAAAAAATAAATTGCATTTTTCTTAAATAATTGCGGGGTCAAGGCACATCTCTCAGTCACTGTAGGGAGAAAATGTTTTTTTCCCCAATAGCTGTGCTGGGAAAAGAGAGTGAGTTCAGAAAACCCAGCCCTGAATGCAGTGCAGGGTGTGAGGAGGAGGATGAGCATCCTCCAGGGTAGGAATCCTGCTCCTCAGGGCAGCAGCATCATGAAGTCTCGTCGAGTGAGACTCTGGGTTGGGGTAATTTCACCGGCTTGAAAGGAACTGTCCCTGTTCACCCTCACGGATGATTATTCGGTCCCTGAAGTACCAAAAGAAATTAGGATTTTCCATCCTGTGCTTCTTGTTCCTCCCAGGTCTACGACGGCAGCAATAGCTCCGCTCGCCTGCTGGGCTCCTTCAGCCGCTCCGAAATGCTGGGCACCAGCATCAACAGCACGTCCAGCAGCATGTGGCTGGAGTTCATCACCAACAGCGAGAACACCAGCAAGGGCTTTGAGCTGCACTTTTCCAGTAAGTCTTAGTCCCGCACGCTCGTGAGGTGGGA
The DNA here is from genome assembly GCA_013398155.1 of Pedionomus torquatus. Lineage (NCBI taxonomy): Eukaryota > Metazoa > Chordata > Aves > Charadriiformes > Pedionomidae > Pedionomus > Pedionomus torquatus. The sequence goes on from VZRU01020740.1 coordinate 270,301, forward strand.
ATCCGGGTGTGTTTTTGTGGGTGTGTTTTGGTGTTGGAGCTGCACAACCAGGGGAGACGGCCCTTTCCATAAAGCTCTCGCAGTCTCAGGTGGGATGAGGGTCATCAGTTGGGGTGAGGGAGGGAATTGTGCTGGGAATGAGGTGATGAAGAAGCTTTGGATCGAAGCTGCGATACCAGATTGCTGACATCTTCATCACGTCTTAATTAAAAATAACGATGATTTTTCAATACGGTGTCTCTTCTCTCCAGCAAAAGATTCCGAGAAGAAAATATATAGCGTGGTCTTGTCTTAATATCTGCTAAAAAAAACGGACGCTGCTTCTCCCCCTCCAGGTTTTGAACTCATTAAATGCGAGGACCCCGGCATCCCGCAGTTCGGCTACAAGGTGCATGACGAGGGGCACTTCGCTGGCAGCTCGGTGTCCTTCAGCTGTGACCCTGGCTACAGCCTGCGTGGCAGCAGGGTGCTGGTCTGCCTGACCGGGGAGCGCAGAGCTTGGGACCAACCCCTGCCGACCTGTGTAGGTGAGACAACTCAAACGTCCTCTTGGCTCCTGGGGCATCTTCCTCCTTTTGTTCCTCCTTCTCCCATACATCCCACCTGAACTCGGAGGTCGATCGTGCCCATCCACACGAGGAGAGACCCCGATGAGGGTGTGCTGTGTGAGGCATCTTTGGGCCGAGAGCACGGATCTCTGCAGTTTTCACACGAAAACCCCCTGCTCCGAGCACCCCCTCTGACGAGGTGTCTCGCCTCGGGCTGCTTTTCCAGTCCTTGTCCTTTCCCTTGGATGTGTTAAACAGAGCGGCGCTTTCTGATAACGGCAGACACCCACCTGTGGCCAGGTGTTCGACAGCTCAAAGTTTTGTCTGTTTCAGAGCTATTTCTGAACGGGGTCCCAAGGTAACGTTTGAGCACGCCCGCTTTCTGTGACTCAGTTTCCCTGAGAATTTTCATTCTCTCGGTTAACCGTCCCTTTGCCAAGTCCTGAGTTCCCTTTTACCTGTAACCCTCCAGAAGGGCATTTTCTTCCTTTCAAAACTCTGGTATTAAGTTTTGTGGGTCAAAATGAAGTGCTGTGGGGCTGGTACCTGACAGCCTCATCATTACCCGGTGTTTCCAGGACGTGGTGAGGTTCTCACCAACTCTCTCCTCTGAGATAGCAGCGGCCGAGGGGCTGCTTTCACGGGTACGAGCGATGTGCTCACACCTTGACGTTCTGTCTCCTCCCATGCACGAGGCCCTTTCTTTACGCAGAAAATCTCTGCTGGATTTTAGCCTTGGTCACAGCGGTAAAGAAAGACAAATTTCTGTGATTTCTCCTTTTTCTTAACCGTTGCCCCCTTGGCTCTGAGCACATCGCGTAGGAGTGGTCGTGTCTGTGTGAACACGTGGAAACTCCGAGAATTTTGATGGGTGCCTGATGAAAACGCACTCAAAACCCTCACGGTCTTTTGAGGTCCGTTTAGCAGGTACAGACCTATATGGGCTTCTCTGTTTTATCACACCGAGGAATGGTTAAGGTGTCTTGCAGACAGAAGCAGGAGAACCGAGCTCTTTCACCCCACACGTGTGGATGGGGGAAGGCAGGGTGCTGGCAGGATTACGCCTTTACTCACTCCAAGCCAGAAAGGTGGAGAGAAGCTTTGACAGCGTGTCAGCTGTCGGGAACGTGCACAGAAGCACAAAGTTCTTCAGATCCCTCAGCCCTTTAGCTGCGTTCAATGGCTCTTTTTATCTTTGTTTTGTAGCCTTTAAGAATCTCTCTTTAAACAGCGAGAAAATACTCCCTGTCAGAGTCGGAAGGATGAGATTGGTGTTGTTGCCAAGCAAGAAGCATAATTTGTCGTGAATCTTCTCACTAACCCATCTGTTTCTTCCAGCGGAGTGTGGGGGCACTATCAAAGGAGAGTCGTCGGGACGGATCCTGTCTCCGGGTTACCCAACGCCCTACGATCATAATCTCAACTGCATTTGGACAATCGAGGCAGAAGCTGGTTGCACCATAGGGTGAGTCGGGCCGGGTCACCATAGCTTGGTTTTCTTCCTGTGTGCTTATTTTTCCAGAAGTAGGTCAATAATTCTAGAAAGCAACTAGAGAGAAGGCCCTGTGGCTTTCAGAGTCCCAAATGAAGGCACAGGCACTGGTTTATCTCATAGAATTACAGAATGGTTAGAGTTGGAAGGGACCTTCCAGATCATCCAGTTCCAACGCCCCTGCCCTGGGCAGGGACACCTCCCACCACACCAGGTTGCTCCAAGCCCCATCCAGCCTGGCCTTGAACCCCTCCAGGGATGGGGCAGCCACAGCTTCTCTGGGCCAGGGTCTCACCACCCTCACACGAAAGAAGTTCTTTCTAATATCTCATCCAAATCTCCCCTTTTCCAATCTAAAACCCTTCCTCCTTGTCCTATCACTCCCCTCCCTGACCAAGAGTCCCTCTCCAGCTCTCCTGGAGCTCCCTTCAGATCCTGGAAGGCTGCTCCAAGGTCTCCCCGGAGCCTTCTCTTCTCCAGGCTGAACAGCCCCAGCTCCCTCAGCCTGTCCTCACAGCAGAGGGGCTCCAGCCCTCGGAGCATCTTGCTGTCCCTCCGCTGGCCCCGTTCCACCAGGTCCCTGTCCTTTCTCTGTTGAGGACTCCAGAGCTGGACACAGGACTCCAGGTGGAGAACTCCCAACTCTCCTTGCCAGGTTGGACAGAAGCAGCATCACTTCTCCATTCTTTTGAGCTCTGTCTCCCTGTGCAGCCTGGGCCAGTGGTGCTGGGATATTTGCTGCCTGTGCTATTACTGCAGCAAAATCACATCCAATAACCACTTCCTTTGTGCCCAGTGTAGGTGCTTTTCACCCCTTTCCTTAATGGGATGTGTTCAGAAACAAACCTTTCCCACCACATTAGTGCTGAATTTCCCAACAATATTTAGCCGTGTGTCCAAGCGACATTATCCTAAAATGAGGATTAAAACACATAAAATTCCTTGGAAGATCACGTCCCAGGGAAGGATAAATGGCAGGCAGTTACGGGTTTGGTTCATCTCCCACTTGTGCTGCCGCTGAAAGGGATGAGCTCTGTCTCAGGTTTGTGAGAATGAACGGTCAGGTGTGACAGTCCCCAGATGTGAGTGGACAGCTGGAAAACTGAGGCTACAGCACTGAGCCTTCATCTTCTAATTGCGTTGCATTATTCTTTTAATAATAAATAGAAGACATACGATGTAATTATCTTCCCGAAGGAATGGCTCCAGGTGGTTTCTAAGCATCTGTACAGAGACCCAGGGCTGTTTCTCCTCCTGCTCCTCTGACTTCCCTTATTGTTCTGTTGCCACTTCTGCTGGAAAATGGCAGTTTGAAATGTCATTTGTTGGTGAGTTATGTGAATTTGGCAGTCAGGTAAGCGTGATATTGAGAACTCCTGCAGGCACCAGCAGAACCCAGGCCGTTTCTTGCTCTGCCATGCTCCGTCCACAGTCCCTGCTGCTCCCAAGCTGAGGTTTGTCCAAGGTTTGTCTAAGGTTTGCCCAAGCCCTGCTCAGTGTGTACCTGCAGCTCAGTCCAGCCAAAGCCACCTTCCAGAGAAAACCAAAGCATTTTGGCAAGTAAAGCTTTTGACAAGTCATAGGACTTGAAGGGGAGAAACACAGATCACAAGATCCTCTCCAACAATAATCCTCTTCTCCCCTCATCTCCCATCGTAATTTCTAGTGCTCATTAGCGGGGTGTCCGCCCCATTTCTGTGCTGACCCGGGACCTGCTGCTCTTCCATCCCCGTGCTCCCTCCTTGGCAGTGCCCCTTTATCTTCAGCGCAGCTTCCTTGCTGCATCAGCACTCATCATCTCTTCAGCAGAGACTGTTAATCACGTCGAGTTCTCCAGTGCTTTTAGTCGATGGATTTATGCTGGAGAGAGATTTGGTTCAGTATTTTCATTTTTACTTAATGCAGAAATTCCCTCCATTAGCTCCGCTCTTCAGTGGGGTTCAATAATGGATGGGTTTTGGTACGAACACAGGAGAAAGAGCAGAGCGAATGCAGCTCAATTCCTGCACAGCAGTCTCCTCTGAAGAATCTGAAGATTTTCCTAGGACAAAGTAGACACGAGACCCTCTCTCTTCTTCCCACTCCTCTCCCCCAAGGTGCGAGAGAACGTCTCTTCCAGGAGCTGCTGGACTCCCAGTCATCGCCCCTCTCTGCTGGGAGAGCTCTCAGGGGAGCAGAGCCTTGGGTTTGTGTTTGTGGGATGAGCCTGATGCTCGGAAGAGGCCGAGACTGAAACGAAGTGAGGGCAGGCAGTGGTCTCATAATGCACCTTGTGACCCTTCCTTTCATCAGAGATGAAAGCTGCCGCCTCCCGTGCCTTTATTTGGCAGCTCAGACAGAGCGGGTGATCTCCGGGTAGTTGAGAGAGCACATCTTCAGCAACTTCATTTTTATGGTAATCCATTGGAAAAGTAATCCTCTTCACGCATGATACAATTGTATAAACCTCTCATTTATAACTTACATTAAAATTAGTCACCAAAGCTTTTTTTGAATAAAGCTGTATCTGCACAGAATGAGGGGAAGGAGAGGAAGATAGAAAAATTAGTCTGTACGACATTGCCGTGGAAGTTGAAGGGTGGCACCTTGAGAGAGGATTGATTTTGGGCATGTGCAAACACCCTCACACACATAAAATTACAACTGAAATGACTTGGTTTACCTGTGAGACTGTGGAGAGAGAAGGAGAAGTGTGAGGGTGTGCTGGAAAATGAATGAAGTTTGCCTTTGAGCACTGCTTGCCCAGCTGAGAGCCGGGAATGCGGAGTTAGAAGGGGCAGCAGTGGTTTATTGTAGGGCAGTGTCGTAGCAGACTGGTGCCAGGTTGATCAGCCAGGGCTTGGGAGGGGGAACACCAGCAGAAGGAGCCCCAGGTCGAGCAGCCACGATGGTGGGTGAAGAGCTGGGGCATCTAATGGCTTATCAAAGACGGTGCAGATTGTCAGTGAGAGCTGGGCTCTGCCCTCTCTGCTCCTTGCTGAGCTTGGGGGAACTTCCCCTCTGTCGCATAGAATCACAGAATGGTTAGAGTTGGAAAGGACCTTGAAGATCATC
>VZRU01020740.1:279455-290178 GCA_013398155.1 Pedionomus torquatus
TTTTTTTTTCCCAGTGCTAAGCCAGCCTGCTTGGAAATCCTTCTCATGCGAAATGAAGACCTTTGATGTACATATTGTGGACCAGGTGGTCAGGAGAACAAAGTAAAACAGTGAAGGTCGGCATTGGTGCAGGAAGTTTGCATTTTCCAAGCACTTCACAAACCTTAAAGGGGATACAGAGCAGGGATGCTGAACAGCCAAAAAATGTGTAACACGTCTGGAAAGATTCAAGACATGATTGGGTTTTTTTTGTTTGTTTTTTTTTTTTGTTTGTTTTTTTAATTTTTCCCCAGTGCAGTTTATGGGTTTCCCTCCCCGTTTCAAACTGGTGAGCCTCCAGTTGCCCTGTGTTAGCCCAGTTTCATCGTGTCTGGTGGCATTTCCCCCAGTGATAATGTGGCAATGAAAAACAGAGGCAATTAAATGCCTTCTCTTGAGTTGGCATTTTAAGTGCCGGAGTGAAGGAGCTGAGCCCTGATGGATGGCAGCCTTTAGCTGATAAACTCCCGTGGGTGTAACAATAATGATGACGGTGTCTTATGCTTAGATGGTACTTCTGATCTTGGACCATCCCAAAGCTCTTTGCAAAGCTTGGATTCTTCTGCTTCACCTCCTTCAGCAGCAGAGGTTGGCATGGTGGGAGGTGGAACCCTCCTCCCATCCTGGGGGAGGAAGAGAGGAGCATCCCACCAGGGACAGAGTTTGTGTTGTCCCAAAGTGCCACCAGGCCCTGTGGAGGGAACTCCTGGCCTTCTCCCGTTCCCTTGGGTCAGGGAGACTGGGGTGGATTTCCTTTTGCCAGCAGCTGGGGCTTTCCCTGGGGAGTTTTCTGTGGAAGTGCCACAGGCAAAGCCCTGGTTGAGGTTAAAAGCTGAAGACATAAGCTCTGAGGAGCAGTGCTGCAGGCAGCTCAGGGCTGAGGAGCATCTGCTGTGTGTGCTGAGGACCTCCCAGCCCCTGTCCCCAGGGCAGGCAAAACACTAAAATACACAGAGAATGAAAATACATGAAGTCTGTGTTCAGAGCCTCCTAACAAATACCTCATTGGGAGCACAGCGTGATCTGAGCAACACAAACGTGTTCGTGTAGTGTCAGCCACCCCTTTCATAGAATGAACAGAATGGTTAGAGTTGGAAGGGACCTTCAAGATCATCCAGTTCCATTCCCCCTGCCCTGGGCAGGGACACCTCCCACCACACCAGGTTGCTCCAAGCCCCATCCAGCCTGGCCTTGAACCCCTCCAGGGATGGGGCAGCCACAGCTTCTCTGGGCAACCTCTTCCAGTGCCTCACCACTCTCACACGAAAGAAGTTCCTCCTAACATCCCATCTAAATCTCCCCTCTTCCAATCTAAAAACCTTCCCCCTTTTTCCTGTCACTCCCCTCCCTGACAAATTTCCCAATTTCTGTTTTCTCTCCCTTTTCTCTTCCGACTGTGGATTTTGGAGAACTGGCTGACGCTGCCTCCCTCTTTATTTCTGGCCTCAGCTGCCCCGTTAGCTGCACTAGATGGAGTCTGACACTATCCAGAACTTCCTAAAACAGGTCAAAATCCTCGGAGTTTCTGCAATCCAGCACTCAGAATTCACACACACCCCACTTTTTGCCACCCTCCCACACACCCTTTTCTGCCCCTTTTTATTAACCTCCAGGGCAGCTTACACCCTGGAAAGGTGTTTCTTTCCCAGCCTGATGCTCTTTGAATTAAGAGCAGTGTTGGTTGTTTGCTTTCCTCCCCCTCACCCCCCCACTACACCAGATTAGCTTGGTGCCAGGAGCAAATTCTTTGATCTGAGTGCAGGTAACAAAAATCAATGCATTTTATCTGGAGATGCTGGCTCTTGACAATAAACTGTTCCTTGCAGGGCACCAGGAAAAAAAAAAAAAGCAAAAGGACGGGCAAGGTTGTTGCTGTGCACAGCAGAGGGGCAGGGTGGGAATTGGATGGATGGATGTACCTTGTCTGAAGGGACCCCAGCACATTTGCTGCTAATTCTCTTTTTAGAATAAGCTTCTCAATGTGTTTATCTGTTATAGAGCTCAGTGGAACTCCGGACAAACCCCCGTCCCCTCCCTCGCAGCCCCCGTACCTCCCTGCTGAGGGTTTCCTGGATGTCCTTGACTCAGCCTTTTGTCTCAGCTGCTTGTTCCAGTGTCTGAGCCACCTTCTGTGTAAAACCAGCTGTGATATTAGAATCATAGAATGGTTGGAGTTGGAAAGGACTTTGAAGATCATCGTGTTCCAACCCCCCTGCCATGGGCAGGGACACTTCCCACTAGACCAGGTTGCTCAAAGCCCTATCAAGCTTGGCCTTAAATACTTCCAGGGATGGGGCATGACGGGGCATATTCTGGCTTAGAGGTGTTTCCACTGCCCACCATGGGCTTTCAGACCTTCACCTAGTTCCTCAAGTTTTTTAGGAGAGGTTAGTGATTTTTTCCCTCAGGAGAGAACACTATAAGGACCCAACTTTTCAGAAAACATTGGTATCCAGTTGTTTTTTATTTATGAATCTGTTTTATCGGGGAGGCAGGCAACTAAGAGATCGGGTTTTTATAGACAGATGAAGTTTGGTAAAGGGCTACAAAAGTAGTAGTGGTACAAAAGTACTTTGTCCACGCTGAGTTGCAGATAGCAGGAGAGAACGCGTTCCTGGTGGGCCAAGCTGCCCTAAGTAGGTACCACCAACCCCATCCTTTCAGGAGAAAAAGCAGAGCTTAGTTTGTGGTCTGATTTCCAGTCCATTTTCCCACACAGGCTCCATTTCATGGTTTTCCACACCGAGGAATTCCACGATGTGCTGAGGATCTGGGACGGCCCCGTGGAGAACGGCATCCTCCTCAAGGAGATGAGCGGCTCCGTCTTACCTGGCGATGTCCACAGCACCTTCAACTCCGTCATCCTTCAGTTCAACACCGACTTCTTCACAAGCAAGCAGGGCTTTGCTGTTCAGTTTTCAGGTAGGCTTCACCTTGTTTTCCTCAGCCTTGTCCAAACCTGGATTTGGGGATAAATGATTCCGGGTGGGCAAAGGACGTGACACTGAGCCCTTTGTGCTCTGTCGTGTGGGGCAAAGAGAGGAAACTTGTGTTTAGGGCTTGCGACGCAGGTGAATTCCGTGCTCCCCTCTGCTACAGGCGCCTTCCCAGTGGTGAACTTGGCAGCAGGAGGCAGAGAATCCCTTGTGGAAGAAACGGGAGAGATTTTCCACCACGTTCCCGACAGGTCCCTTAGAGACATCGGTTTGCAGGCAGCTCCCCCCAGGCCTTCTGAGAGCAGTTGGTCAGTGTGCTCTGAAAACCAGGGCTTATTTAAAATCCCTCAAATTGGATCCCCTGAGATGCAGATCACAGAAAGCTCTACGGGCTGCAGGGATGTCGTTGCTGGCAGCAGCGCTACGGGTAACGCCACTGCAATCTGCTGCTGCCTGTGTCCTGGCAGCCATTACCTAAGATATGGCCGTGCAAACACATTCATTTCAATTATATGAGGGTAATATATTTCAGCATTCACACCAAGGTTTCCAGGATGCAGACCTTCACTGGCGTGGCCAGTAACCAACCAGCAGATGTCTCCTTTGGAGGTGGTAGCAAACAAGGGAGGCTGTTGGGTGAATGACGATACAGCCTTTGTGTGGCTCACACATACCTAAGCATCAGAGCTCCTTCTCCTCTCGCCCAACCCTAGCTTTCTGTTTGTGGCCAGGAAGAGCAGGCCAGCTCTTTGGGGAGAGTTTGTGTTGGGTACCAGACTTTCTGGGATGACCCAGATGGAAGGAGAGTTTTGTGTCTCCGGGCACAGCTCCCTCCTCCTCTTCCTTTGCCAGGAAGGACCAGACCAGGCTGCTGAGTTGCTTATCTTCAGTCACACAGAAAGAGAGAGAGGGATTTCCTCTGGCTCTTTTAAGAAGAGCTTTCTCTGAACTGGCTTGGTGTAACAGAGTCTCATCAACTCAACGGGAAATAAGCTCTGCTCCACTGCCCAACACCGAGCTGGGCTTTATTGAAGGCTTCTGCTCAAAGCCTTTGTTCACAAGGTGTGACTAAGTAGCCAGACCTAAGCTCAGAAGTGCACAGTTTTGGATCTCATGAGCTTTAATGATCTATATAAGCTCACAAAACTTCTATTAGTCCAGGACTTTCTATCCTGTTAAGTAGTCGTGGTGTTGTCAGAGGGTGAGCTCAGCCAGAGGTGGAGCTGGGCCACCTGCCCCCCAGCTGAGGAGGGGGTCACCACATCCCTCAAAGGGGCTGGGGGGGAAACGTGGGCATTTCTATAAGGTCAGGCTTGATGCTTCACAGGGCTAAAGGCTAAATGGCTCTGCCACTCAGGGGAGGGGAAAAGAGCTAGCGGATTAGCTGATTTTGCAGCATGTGTCTGACACAGGATTCTATAAAAATGCCATGTCAGATCAGTGGATGTCTGGACTTATAAAGTAAACATGCATGTGCACAATTATACATCAAACTTGCACTCTGTGTAGTGCACTTGAACTTGCCCTTCCCCAGAGCCATCACCAGCTGGAGTGGCAGATGCTCAGTGCAAAGGAAAAGCCCGTCTTCGTGTGTCTGTGGCAACTTTGAGGGATGCTGAAGGAGGAGAGATGGAGCATTAAGTCACTGGTTGGGTACCTGTTTAAGGACAGCGTCTAAGTACAGCTGCAAGCATGTATTAAATATATATATATTAAAAACCAGATACTTTTAAACCTACTTTTCAGTTTCCACTGCCACTTCCTGCAACGACCCAGGGATTCCCCAGAACGGGAGCCGGAGCGGTGACAGCAAAGAGGCAGGTGACTCCATCGTCTTCCAGTGTAACCCAGGATACGTTCTGCAAGGGGAGGCCAAAATCACTTGTGTGCAGATCGAGAACAGGTTTTTCTGGCAGCCGGACCCTCCCTCCTGCACAGGTAAGAACCCGCATCCCTCCTCCCCTTGCGCTGCCTTCCCTGTCCCCTTTCGTTGAGGACTTGTGTCTCTGAAAGGGGTGAGTCCCACCTGGTGTGACTTCAAGGTATCTATGTCTGGGGTAGGTGGCTCATAAAACAACTTTTTAGGTTTATCCCCGCAGTGGGACAGTGGGACACTGAGAATCTCTTTCATGCTGGAAGCTCCTAGGACGTAGTGCAGTGTGATGGTATTTAATCTGACAGGTCATAATTGAAGGCTTCTTTAAAGCTCAGGTTGGTAGCGAGGATTGGGGTCGCGGGTGAGTGATTTCTGCAGGAGGACGCAGCAAATTCTGTCAGAAGAAAGAATTATCTGACATTTTCTTTGAGCTCATAAAGTAATAAAAGAAGCTCATAAAAGGGATTCTTTGCGATATGTCCAGAACACGTAAAAATAGGCGTGCTGTTCTTAGAGCAATAAACATCAAATTTGCTGGCCAATTAAATGCTAGCCACAAATTACTTACCTGTAACCTTCATTCCTGTTTATGCACTGTTATCACAAGCAAGAAAAAAGAATTTAATTTTGTTTCTAACATCAGATTTAATGCCAGGTAGGGAACTTCTGCAGCGCACACAGGATTTATGCTCCCTGCAGGACGACTTGGTTTCTGAATGACTATCTCGATGATCTCCTGTGGCACCCATTCGGCCCGGTGGAGACAGTCCTTTTAGTCTTCCCGGAGCTGTAACTAAATCATACTGCTGTGTGTCATGCCCGCCTCGTCCTCCTGTTGGGTTTTCTTTAACACCAGAAGCTGAGCTCTCAGCTTTTTGCAGAGAAGTGGAGCTGCTGCCTTAATCTTCAAACGTGGGATTGTCCCCAGTCTGACATGGAGATCCCGTGTTGGGTCCTTTTCCAACAGAAATCTGGCAATCTTGTTTTGGGAGTCACAAGCTCTGTGAAAAAGCAGAAGGCAATGTCTTGCTCCTTCCCTCCGTTCAGTGACAAAAGGATTTGGAGCAATAATCATTGGCCAGATAATACCTGTGTTATAGTAACTGTGCAGCAGGCTGCCTTGTTAGAGCTGAACTGGATAACGGGGTTTAATTCAGGGCTTGGGTGTTATGTTTGTATTTAGCATTTCAAATATATTTTCACATCTCCATTGTACAACTTCTGCAGTCCCTAAACAATGTGGGCTGAACTGGAACCTCAGCTGGAACAATCCCCCCGAGGTTTGGGGTATTTGAAGTCTGCATCCTGACCCAGCGCCAAACAGCTCTGGCTTGGACCATTCATGAGTTTAAATCCTTTGGAGACTCTGGGTGGGATTTTCAAAGGAATCAGAGGGTGTTGAACAGCCGTCTCCCTGAGGCTTTGCAGATAAACAGTCCGTATACTTCAGTTCCTTCTGAATTTTACCCTGGCTTTACAGTCCAGAAGAGGAACGTACCCTAAAGGTTAAGGGAGATGGACACAGAACGGATGCTTGTGGTTCTTCCAGATTATTTGTACGTGGCCTTCAGCTAAATGTCACTGCCTGGGTGGTGGTTGCCTGATCTGCTTGAGAAAGGGTAACAGCCCTCAGAGCCTACAGGAGCCTGCTTGGCTGAAGAAGTTGCTTCTGGGCCCTGGAGAAGGGTCTCCGGTTGAATCTCTGCTGCCATCTTCATAGAACAGCCCCACTGCGTTTTACCTTCTGTCTGGAGATTCTTGTGTGTTTGCAGGGTTTGATAAAAGCCCCCAGAATAAGCGCCCATGCCCTCTCCTTCATGGAGCATCCTTCCAAGATTTGTTCTTTCACTTCTGTCCCACATCCCACTGGGTTTGTGTTGCTGGAAGCTGGTTGATGTCACACAACCCAGCTGAACCCCCACCGTGCTCCCCTCTCTCTCATCCCATCCCAAACCTGGGAGGGTCGTTCTGAGCAATGGGGGGGGGGGGAATCTTGGAGCATTCACCCTCATGAGGAGGCTGCAGAAAGGCCAACCGTAATAAATCAATCACAAGTATTTCCCACAGTGGAAATAGACACAGGCACTTTTAGCCTTAAAAAAGTAATAATTGATTTTTCAATCAGTTTGGCATTTAATGTGTTGGTGACTGCAATAAACACAAACAAGCCATTAGTCCCAGACAACATGTTTGCACTTATTTAGCAACCATCCAGACTTGGACCAGCAGTTGTCTAAATAGATGTAATAGGAAAGCGTAAAGTGTCTCTCTCTCCTTCTGGCTACTCAGATATATGTCTTAGGAAGATACATACCCTATATATAACAGCACCCACAGCTCTGGTTGTGTGTACCCTGTCTGGACTAACAGAGCCCCCACCTCTGTTGGGCCGTATCTTAACATCAGCCAACCTTGTAAACCGCCTCTCTGTCCCCTTGTCCATCCACCTCTCTTTCTTTCTCCCCTCATCCACTGTATTTTGAAGTTTCTCTAAGACCAAGTCCCTTTGCTTGGTTGTCCTCAGCTCCGTGTGGAGGTGTCTTGACGGGACCGGCTGGAGTCATCTTGTCCCCGCAGTACCCGGAGCCCTACCCGCCGGGGAAGGAATGTGACTGGCAGCTCACCGTCTCTCCTGATTATGTCATTGCCCTGGTGTTCAACACGTACGTACCCGAGAGCTCTTTGTTTCCACCCCTGTGAGGATGGGGAGGGGATACCGGTGGTGGGACACGAGCTGGGGGGAACTGGGTCTGTGCAGGGGTCTGCGGGAGCCAAAGCAAACCTGGTAGGACTGTCCCATAGGCTGGAGTCATCTGTTCTCAGGCATTATCTTAATTTGGGAGAAGATTATTATTAGTACTTGGATATTAGGAAAAATTTTTACCCTCAGAAGGTTATTAAACCTTGGAAGGGGCTGCCCAGGGAAGGGGTTGAGGCACCAACCCTGGAGGGGTTTAAAAGCCGGGTTGACATAGAGCTTAGCGACATGGTGTACTGATGGGTTGTTGGCTTTCATCAGAGTTAGGCTGATGGTTGGACTAGATGATCTTAAAGGTCCCTTCCAACCTAGACAGTTCTCTGATTCTCTGATTTCAGCTGCAGCTCCTCTTTGACATACCCTTGGTTTTTGAGAACGTGACCATGTAACTGGTGTAGCAGAGGAAGCCGCTGTAGCCGCACCGGTTTATGCTTTTCTGCTCTTGACTGATCACCAGTCCTCGATTACTTACGTGTGGAACGGAGATGGAAACATCCTCTGCTTACCTAGGAGCTGATTTGAGGCAGTCTCTCAGCCATGTGGTCGTACCATGGAGCTCATGATCTGTTGTTCTCCAGGGGCTGCTGCTGTGTCCTTACGCTTCAAATGCTCTTCCTTTGGCTTTGCAGCTTCAGCCTGGAGCCTGGCTATGATTTCCTCCATATCTACGATGGACCCGATTCCCTCAGCCCCCTCATCGGCAGCTTTTACGGCTCCCAGATCCCCGAGAGGATAGAGAGCAGCAGTAACAGCCTCTTCCTCGCCTTCCGAAGCGACGCGTCCGTCAGCAACACTGGATTTGTCATTGACTACACCGGTAAGGCATTAACAAAGAGGAAAATTTTCATATCTTTATTTTTTATTATTATTATTCTTTAAGGAAAATGGGAGAGTGATTCCCAGAAAGTGTATGTTTATGTCCAGGCTGTATTCTGTATAATCCTCCTTGCTCCCTGCTGAATTTAAGTAGGTCTGTGTTCTCCGTAGCGAGCAGGACACGCTGCTTCATTGCAGATTTGAGCTTTCAGAGAACTGGAGTGCTGAGCTGCTCACTTGCTATCAGGAACACTCCACATTGCCATGGATTTAAGGTTTATTCTTAGTGGGGAGAGCGGCTTCATCCAAGAAGAGTTGTTGCAGACACACGTAGCCAATGTGGGATCTCGGTCTGGATTCTTGATGCTGTCACCCCGGAGTCCATCCGTTGACTGGGGGGATGTATCTGGAGGCCAGGATCACAGAGGTGGGTGCTCAGCTCTCGAGTCAGTGGAGCTCTCCGAGAAAAGGATTCTAAAGCATCTGCTTAGAAATTCAGGACAGAATAGTCAGGTGGCAGCGCCTTTTTTTTTCTTGCTTGAAGAGGGAGAAAAACATTTTGGTGGCTTCAGCTCTAATGGTGAGAGATGGGGGCGGTGGGTAGAGTTTTCCTGGGGTGCTTTTAGCGCTCTGTCGATGGAGGAAGCTGCGAAGTGACAGACCTGGCTCTGCTCTTCTGGGAGGTGGGGGGAGAAAAAAAAAAAGGCAGGCTTTGGCAGAGCACGTTCTTTGTTTGTGCATAGGGCAGGTGGAAAAATGGAGTTGTTATGAACTGTAGTGAAAAATACGCTGTGAAAAGCTGGATCTGATGAGCTGGGATTATGCAGAAAAGGATTGAAAACTGGGAGAGGAGAAAAGAAACATGGCTAGAAAGAAATGATTCTTCAAGCCTGCTCTGGCCTCCATGGACTAATGTGCAGTCTGGGAAAGAAGCGCTGATGGCTTCAGCCGCGCTGGATGCTGATGGGTGTCATTGCCAGTCCCTGCTGTGCCCTGGGAAAGGGGCTGCTGAGCCTTGCTGGACCCACTGTGTGCTGGTGGGTTATGCTGGTGGGCTCTGCTGCCCTTTCGGGGCTGCTGCTTTCTCTGCCCGCTCGGGCAACTCTCCCTTCCCCTGCCCTGTCCCCCTCTGCGCCGCCTGCTTTTGGAACTGAACCTGGGTAAATGATGAGTGAAGCAGCAGTTCCTGCTGGTGATGCTGAGGAGCTGACTACCTGGCTTGTAAAGTTACGAAACAATAAGATACAGGCAATTAGCACTGCTGAAGTTTCAAGAGACTGGAAGTTTTCTGCTCTCATCAGAATTAATTTTACTGAAGAATAGGTGTTCGGTTTTCTTCTTTCCCACTTTCTTTTTGGGCAGCCAAAAAATGGTTAATAAATGAAATCTCATGAAGTTAGGCTGGTTGCGTGGCCCTTTTTTTTTTCTCCTAACCACTCCTCCAGTGTTCATGGCACCTACCTGCGTCCCACCAAGCCAACCCGCTGGGGGGAAAGAACGGGGCTTTAGGGTTGCTCATTAATTTCCCCACACTTGAAGAGGAACCTGGGATTCCAGTCTGAGAAGCAGCAGAAAAGGAAACTTTGGGAAATCGAAGGGAGGAAAAGAAAAAGAAAATAAATGTAGGAAGGGAGCAAGAGCACAAGAAAACCAAATCCTGAGCTCGGCGCCTTGCCAGCGCGGAATCCCAAGAGCAGTTCAAAGGCACCATCTCCGAAGCATCTCGTTGTGCTGGGCTTCTGCCACACANGCTTTAGGGTTGCTCATTAATTTCCCCACACTTGAAGAGGAACCTGGGATTCCAGTCTGAGAAGCAGCAGAAAAGGAAACTTTGGGAAATCGAAGGGAGGAAAAGAAAAAGAAAATAAATGTAGGAAGGGAGCAAGAGCACAAGAAAACCAAATCCTGAGCTCGGCGCCTTGCCAGCGCGGAATCCCAAGAGCAGTTCAAAGGCACCATCTCCGAAGCATCTCGTTGTGCTGGGCTTCTGCCACACGTCACCTGTGTCAGCTCCGTGTGAAACCATCTGAATTACCAGGGGCTTTAGGGTTTTATTATTTTTTTTGGTTATGTTTGGAANCCAGGGGCTTTAGGGTTTTATTATTTTTTTTGGTTATGTTTGGAAGGGGGGGAGGAGGGGAAGCCCAGCATCCATCTGTCAGTCCCTGCTCTCGAGCTCCAGCGTCGGCTCTGGGACTGGGACCGTGCTGCCAGCCCGTGGCTCCGCGGCGCCGGCTGAATTTCAAACAGCCACGACACTTCAGTTGAAATTGTTTCAGGGGCAATGGCTCTTCAAGA
>VZRU01020740.1:292176-310104 GCA_013398155.1 Pedionomus torquatus
CCCCCGTAACGGTGCTGTTCCCCCCCCATAACGGTGCTGTTGCCCCCCCGACGCTTCCATTTGCCGAGGTTTGATTTACCATCTGCATAAAGTCTTGGCTTGGTTCAGAGGGTGAGGTGAAACTTAAATGCAGTAGTTTGGGATTTCAGCCGGGAAGGGATTTATTCTTAGGGATGGTTATAGCAGGAGTGAGTAGATTTTGGGATGGCTATAGCAGGAGTGAGTAGATTTTGGGTTCAGGCTGGTTCCCGACAAGGGAGAGGTGCTCTGCTCGGGCATCCCTGTTTGCTGTGAAGTGAAAACAGTCAGAAATGGCCTTTAGGGTCAACGCTTGACCCTAAAACAACTTGCCTTCGACAAACGGGTCCGTCCTTGGGGAAGGGTGGTGTGTTCAGCTGGGCTGGGTCGGAGGATGCTGGGCTCCTGGGGAGCTGATGTGGCAGCAGCCAAGCGGCTCCCGGTGCCAAGGCTGCTCCTGCTGATCTTCAGCATCCCAGCAGCATTTGTCCTGTCTTCACTATATGATGACTGTTGTGAAAAAAAACCCATCTTCTAGGCGATTTCTCCTAGGGTTGCTTTAAGGCTGAGCTCTTATTAAAGGGCTGCTCACGTTCCTGGAGGCCCTGGGTGGATCCACGGTCTGGGGATGCTGTTCGTGAACACACGGGTGAAACCCTGATCTCCTGGTCCAGGAGCTCACGTGGGCTTTGAGTTTTCCTTGGGAAAGGAGAGGTGAAGCACAGAAGATCTCTGCTTTCTGTGGACTAATGAGCCGGTTCTCGTGGCATTTTTGCCTTGGCTCTTTTCTAAGCATTTGGCAGCCTGAATCCGTGTTAATTGGGACATCAGGGTGAAGTCTTGGGTTTCTGAAGTGTCTAAGCAGAACTAAAACATTGATTCTAAATGGGCAAGCCGTGCTGTGCTCACTTCATAGCCTAATAAATCAAAGGCTGGGAAAGCTGTGACTTTCCCACATCTCCCTATGAGTCTTTTGCTGTCCCCACGCAACCAAACGCTCCCTGAAAGTTGAGCTCCTGCCTCCCTTTGTAGCCAACCGCCGAGCATCATCGGGGCCGAGGTGAGTGGTGTCCCGGGAGGTCCAGACCCTCGAGGGAACAGAAGAGCAGTCAAGAAGGAGGCAAAACACAGCAAAAAGCAGCAGGGCTGCTGCTCGGCGATCAGCTGCCACCCTTTTTTTTCCGGCGGCCGCCGGGGTGACGGGAGCGCTGAACGTCACGGTTTTTCAAAGCCAGAGCAGAGGCTGAGATCAAGCACACGGCTGAGGCGTCTGACAGCCGGGTGGGAGGCTGAGGGACGGGTTGAAGCCACGTCCACTTGCCAGATGAAAGGCAGCGAGACCGCTCCGAATAACAAGAGCGGCGTGAAGAGGTCGGGAGGGAGCCGCGGGGTGCAGCTTTTGCAAGAAAGGGGCTAAAAGGGAGCGTTGGTGACGGAGAGAAACGGGGGCTTGTGGAGTGTGAAAAATAAAATAATTTGGGAAAAGAAGTGAAGAATTTAGGCTTGGTGGTGGCTGGTGTGCTCCTCATCCTCAGAGCCCCGATTGATTGATGCCCAGAAGCAATTAGTCACTTCTGCGGGCTGTGACCAGCCTGCCCGGGAAGGGTCCCCGGCTGGCAGGAGTGGCAGAGCTGCCCCCCTCGCTTCCCCAGCTACAGCTGATTTCTCACAAGCCTAAGGATAAACGAGGAGGGAACGTGTCCATCTGAGTTGCCCAGAGCGCTCAGGGCTTTGCTGTCCTTTCCAGTGCTGTGACTGCAACGAGGTTTGTGGTCCTGACGTCTCACTCAGCATAATGAAGATTCCTCTGTCGTGTCTAACCCGTCTCTCAGCAGGACCCTCAGATCACACGCAGGAAATAATGGGATAAATATATTTATTGCCTTCCTTTTGGCCTAGAACCTCATCACATTCTGAGCATCAGAGCTCTCTTCCAAACACCCCAGTAGCGACGATTCCAGGCGCTTGGGTGTCTCTTCCCAGGATCAGATAAACTGGAACATCTTGTTATTTGGTGGGGAAAGAGGGGAAAGGGGCACGTCCGAAGTTCCTGCAGGAAAACACCAGTGACTCGGAGGAGAACCCAGGACGTCATGAATTTTAACGTTGGATGGTCCAAGCGAGGTGGTCGGTGAGGAGCCCTGAGGGTTGATGAGTCTCTGACCCCCAGAACAGGGCACTGGTGGCCTCAGAAGAACCCAGAGGCCTCACCTCTGTGGTTCAGGGAGGCTGTTCCTGTTGAAAACATCTCACGTCTTCTCGTGCCCCAGTTACCTGGATCACTAGCTCGTGGGACTGCTGTTGTGTAAAGGAAAACCACAGAGCTAATCCTCTTTTTCACCGCAAACAAAGAAACAAAAGCAGGATCTGGGGGCTTTACTGTTTGCTGCTTCTCCCCCCACCACTTCCCCAAATACTAAAAGCCCATGATTTAATGCTTAAACACATTATAATTGTTCACAGACCCAGTGCTCTCAGAAAAGCCCTCATCTTTAATGAGCAATTTCCAGATGACAAAAGAGCAGGATTAATCAAAGCCTCTAATTATCTTTCATGCAGGAAAATAAAAAAAAAAAAAAAAAAAAAGAAGGGGGGGTCGGGGGGACGGACAAAAAGAAAGGAAAAAGAAAAGAAAGCCTTCAGAAGAAGAAGGAAAGAAATATCCAAGTCCTGACAGCTCTGTAGTCTTTACTGGAATTTTCGTATGTAAATGGGGTTTTTAACTCTGCAGGGCATAGTGAACAGGGAGAAAAATGTCTTCATTTTGTCTAACTGCTTGTAATCATTTCGCCATAATTGCAGCTGTGCCGCACATCTGGAGAGTCAGCCAGCTCGCACGTGGCACTGTGTGCCTGCACCGCTCGGTGGCAGGGGGCTGGCATGACAGATGCACGCCTTGGACGCTCGCTCTGTGCTTACACACCCCCCCTCTGCAAAGGTCCTTGCAGCTTGTCCCTCACGAAGGACGGGAGAGAGAGCGGAGAGAGTTAAATCAAGGCTTTCCTTCGATGATTGGGTCGGGTACCAGTCTGTTTGAGGGGGAACTGAAGCCTCCCTTCTCCCTTCTTCTCCCCTCTTCAGCTGGGGCTGAGCATCTGAGGATGGTCCCGGCCAGAATCCAACCCATACAATTCCTCAGATGCAGCAGCACGAGGGAATGCTTGAAATCGCAACCCTGACGTTGTATGTTGTGTCATTACCATCTCTTTAAGTGAGATTCCCAGATGAGAAAAGCCAAAAAAAAAAAACACATCTCATTGACCAAAATGAAAGAGTATCTGTCAGACCAATAAAAAACGTGCCATTTCTCTCTTGCAGAGAATCCCCGGGAGTCGTGCTTCGATCCGGGGTCAATTAAGAATGGCACACGCGTGGGGACGGACCTGAAGCTGGGGTCTACCATCACCTACTACTGTGATGGAGGGTATGACATTGAAGGGGTCTCCACGCTCACCTGCGTCATGGGAGGGGATGGAAAACCCACCTGGAACAAACCTCGACCCACCTGTACAGGTGAGGCCCAGGGGGAAGAGGTGAGGGGAGCGGGGTCTGCCCGCGGCCAGACTCTTCAGTGCTTGGTCCTCAGGAAAAGGTTCAAGTTCCTTTTGCACGGAGGGTGCAGGGGGACGGAGAGGGTTTTTTTCTCAATGTTTCATCATTTGTCAGTGGTTTTTTAACACCTGGAGGTTGGGAAGAGCTGATGTGTGTGAGGTTTCTTGAACCTTCTTTTGAGAGAGACGGGAAACTGGACAAAGAGAAGAGAAGGCTCCGGGGAGACCTTGGAGCAGCCTTCCAGGATCTGAAGGGAGCTCCAGGAGAGCTGGAGAGGGACTCTTGGTCACGAAGCGTAGTGATAGGACAAGGGGGAAGGGTTTTAAATTGGAAGAGGGGAGATTTAGGAAGAACTTCTTTGCTGTGAAGGTGGTGAGGCACTGGAACAGGCTGCCCAGAGAAGCTGTGGCTGCCCCATCCCTGGAGGGGTTCAAGGCCAGGCTGGATGGGGGCTTGGAGCACCCCGGGGTGGTGGGAGGTGTCCCTGCCCAGGGCAGAGGGGTTGGAACTTGATGATCTCTGAGGTCCCTTCCAACTCTAACCATTCTAGGATTCTATAATCTGTGTGACAAATCCTGTGTCCCTACTGCGGGGCAGGATCCAGCAGCCACTTAAACGTTTGATCCCCACTAATCAAAGCCCTTAAGCACGTGCTTTCCTGAGCAGGGTCAGAGTTTATTGAGAAAACAGACGGCGATTTTTTCTGAGGGGTTTCTTTTGGTTTTTTTTTCTCTTTTGTTTTCTGGCTTAATGAGGAAATGGCTTTAATGATGGGTCAGACCTCCTTAGCCTGAGAAGTCAGTCAAGACTTGACTCAGTCAATGGTGACCCAGGGAGCAAAAGCCGTGGCTCAGAAAGGCACTGGCTTGTGGGACACCATCCCCGCTGGACCAGGCTCCTCCATGGGAATCGGGGAGGAAGATTTCCCTCATTCTGATGGGTCCTGAGATTTAGGGTCAGGTGGAGAGCAGTGCCAATCACACACTGGGTTGCGCCGCTCTGCGTGGCATCCTGTGGCCTTGGCCATGGTCTTGATAGTGAAACGTGAAGCAGGCGTCAACTCGGGTTAGGATCAGCCTTCATTTTTCTTAATGAGAGCTGCGCCGGCTGGAGCGGGGCATCGATGGTGGGTGGGGGCAGCGGGGATTGCTCAGCACCCCAGGGCAGCAGGAAAAGGGCTGGAGGTTCATGGCTTTGATTTGGATGCGCCCAGTGAGCTCTTCTTGATCTTCTCTTCCAGCGCCCTGTGGGGGTCAGTACACGGGCTCGGACGGCGTCGTCCTCTCTCCCAACTATCCCCAGAACTACACCAGTGGACAAGTCTGCCTCTACTCCATCGTCGTGCCCAAGGACTATGGTACCGTTGGGGGTGGTTTTTGAAGTATCTCTTCTACTGTCCCTGCAGCTTGGGGGCTGGGTTGTTTTTTTTTTTTTGTTTGGGTGAAGCAGAATAAGTTCATACATGGTGATAAGGGAGATTGGAAAATAGCAAGCGGCGCTGTCGGATGCTGTGTTTATACTCTGTAGTCCATAAGGGTGATGGGAGTTTCCTAAATTTCAAAGTCTATCAAAAATGAGGGGACCAAAATGAAAAACCACTAGCGAAACCCACCACCTTGTGATTCCCCTTGCGGTTCCTGCACTGCGTTCAGTCGTACAGAGTTGAAAAATCAGCAACATATAATTGATGGTGATTAATGCTGGTAGCAGACTGGGAGGACCTCCGAGAGTACAAAATGTATTTACTGTAAACACATGCTAAGCACTGTGCTAAATAATCTGTCTGCGCAGAGAAGCCCATAGACATGCAGCGTTGTGGGTGTGCGTGGTACTTATGACTAATTTTTATTTTTAAATAATATGTAAATTCAATTTTAAGATTAGATCTGAACAAAGGCCAGAGCCATTTAAACAGACAATTGTTCTTTTGATGGACTCCAGTGCTGCCTAATTTTGGTCAGACCCTGAGTACAGGAATGATGGACGTTGCAGAGCCCTTTGAGGCAGCTGGCTGGACATTAGTATTGGTTAACATATTTTCTTGTTTGAAAGGGAATTTAAGGTTCTTGAGGAGCATTCGCACTGACAGCTCTGGCAGGTGAAGGTCTCTAAATTCTGTTATTTGCTCCTGCTTCTCAGTGTGTGGTATCGATCTGCTCAGTCCCCGTGGTCTTTTCAGTTGTTTGTGATTTCCTTCCCCAAGATGGGAAGGTGTGAAATAAGGATGCTGCGTTCGGACCTCAGTTCTAAGCTCCTTCCACTTGAATTCCCTTCTCCTGGTGTGCGTGTGGGTACAGCCAAGTATGAAGATGAAACACTGCACAGCTCTCGTGTGCCTCTTAACCTGTTTTACTGTAGCTGATCTTGATATTGTCTTAAGAAGCACAATAACCAGAGGGCTAGACCATCCTGATCTGCATGTCTGGCTTTTGCCTGCGGTAGGATGACAGCTAAATTAATTTCCCTTCTTCACCTGCTCCCTTTCAACAGCTTCGTTAAAACAAGCAGGAAAGCCATTAGTAGTGAATGTTCTTTCTGTGTTTCCCATCTCCTGCCTCGGAGGAGAGGCTCCGCGTAGGGATGTGCCATCGTCACCTTTTCAGTGTTCCCAGTGTCAGAGCTGGGTTGGAAACCTGAACGTGCAGGAGCCAAGTGTGGTAGCTTGGTGGGTGATGAATCTCACAGCGAGAGAGCTCTCAGCTTGGGCATCTGCCACTGGGCACCGACAACTTGAAAATGCAAAGTGAGGAGGGGAGGCGAAGGGGAGAAAAAACTCTTAAGTAGAGGTTTGGGATTAACAAGCCTGTTGTTATAATTGGAAAAATAAAGATAAATAGCTGAAGTCTTTTTGCTCTGGCTAAAAGAAGTGCTCTGATCATCATCTCATTATTATTTTCTCCCTTTTATAAGCTGCACAATGCATGCGGTGGGACCCAGAGCGCTGCTCAACTCCCTCGTTAGCGGTCTCTGTAGACAGGCTTAGGGCTTTTAATAAAACAGTGAGCGTCCTCTGTCCCTGGCAGTCATCCTCCCCGACCAGGGGGGTTCAATCCAGATATTAAGTTCTGTGGGACAGGGATTGTTATTTCCTTCAGGTTTTGTACAACGCCTGACCCAACGGGAGCCCGCTTCATGACAGAGGTTCAATACAAATAATAAATAATAATTATCAGTTGGTGAAATTATATACCTTGGGCTCTGTAGGCAGGGAAATGGGATGATTCATAAAAGAATCCCTTTTGGCCTATGAATCAGCGTTAAAGCCTACTGGCAAGCGAGCACGGGGGAGGCTGGTTGCTGCCTCTGTTGTGCCTACTTGGTGGATAAATAAAGGGCTCCCATCTTCCAGGGCTGTCAGTCAAGCCCGTTTTATCTCTGCCAAGCTCCTGAAATAAAAGGTGCCAGAATGGAGGGGCTGCAGCCCTTCATTTTGGGGGCTGGTGGGGCGGCTGGTCCCGGCACTGGCCCCGTGGCTGGTCCCGGTGCCGTCCCCCACCAGGCTCCCTCTCCCCACAGTGGTCTTTGGGCAATTTGCCTTCTTCCAGACGGCCCTCAACGATGTCATCGAAGTCCACGATGGCCCCAACCAGCACTCCCGGCTCCTCAGCTCGCTCTCGGGCTCTCATACAGGTAGGGAACACCTTCCCATTTCTGTGGGGGAATCAAGCACAAAAAATCCAGCCTGCTAGTTAGCGTCTTGCTGGATGCCACCCGTTTGTGGAGGTCATGCTGTCATCTCTGTCTCCCCTGTGTTCTCTCTTTCTCCTCACCCAGGTGAATCGTTACCATTGGCTACCACCAACCAGATCCTCCTCAAGTTTAGTTCCAAGGGTCAATCTACAGCCAAAGGTTTTCATTTTGTCTACCAAGGTGAGTACAGACAGATGTGTTCCGAAGGTCTACTCGGGTTGGTCCTGAGTTAACAGTCAAAAAGCCGTGTCTTGAAGTGTCCTGAGCTCTTTTTGGCATGTGCGAGTCATCCCACACTTTCTATCTGGAGCCACTGGAAGAGGTTGCCCAGAGAAGCTGTGGCTGCCCCATCCCTGGAGGGGTTCAAGGCCAGGCTGGATGGGGCTTGGAGCAACCTGGTGTGGTGGGAGGTGTCCCTGCCCAGGGCAGGGGGGTTGGAACTGGATGATCTTCAAGGTCCCTTCCAACTCTAACCATTCTAGGATTCTATGAAATACCCCAGGAGGTGAGGTTTATTTGGGTGGCGGGGGGCTTGCAGGGCTGCCAGCCCCCTCTGGGTACTCCGTATTCAGACCTCCCACCTTCCCTCAGCCTCAACCCTCGCGCACCTCAGGGTTAGTATCAGGAGTATCTCATTGAATGGTGCCCTGAGAACACAGCGAGCTCTTGAGAAGTGTACCCAAGCGATTTTTTTTTTCCCCGCTGGCGTTGTAGCACATTTCTGGGCGCGAGCAGCCGCACGCTTGTCTAGCGACTCCGCAGAATCCTTCCCCCCTGCCTGGCAGAGGCTCAGGTCTCCTGCTGTCAAACTTTTGCCCCCCCTGATCCTCTCAGCGACAGCTTGCCTCGCGTTGGGCGAGTCCCGCTTAGAGATTTTCAAGTAGTAAATAGCAAGTGGCGCGCGAGGTAGCGGCAGAACAGAAGGGCTTTCTCGCCCACCCGCCTTGGGTCGGTGCCCGGGTTCAGCCAGGCTTTCGCACGCCCCTGGCTGTGAGGAGGGGGCAGCCAGCAAGGGGCAGCCCCAGCCTTCTCCGGGGGCGAAGCGAAGCGCGGCGTGGGTTTTAGAGCATCCAGAGATCCTTTCTCTGGCATTTCTGCCTGATGGTTGCGACACAGAGGTAGTTCTGACAGTCATCTTCCAAGATTTTTCAGCAAAGCAAAGGTTTGGATGGAATCGGTAGAGATTGCCTCCCCCCCCCTCCTGCACGCTAATTACGAGCTGCACACTCTGCGCTGATTACTGCATGGAAAGCAAGAGCAAAAGAAAGAGCCAGCCCTGCTTTTGATCTGCCTGGCCAGGATCTAATGGTGTTTACTCTCATTTTTTACCCAAATGAGGAGTTCTCTCTCCCGAAGCCTCCCCCGTGCAGTGACACCCCTGCCCCTCCATTCCCCTCCCCAGACCACGGACACGCTTCAGCTTCTTCCTGATCATCTTGCCCGGTGCCTTTGATGGTGGGTTTGACATTCATCTCTCCGAGTCAAATTAAAATCAAACAATATAGCTAATGCACTCATCATCTCCACATTTTTCTCTTCCCGGCAGCTCAGGCATTAAACACTAATAAATTGTAAAGCAGCTCAGAGAAAAATATAAATTGATTTCTTCCTCAGCAATGGATGTTTCTTTGCCTCATTTTTCCCCCGACTGATCTGTCAGACTCTCCATCTCCTTCTTTGCCTGTTGTTTGAGCAGCATGGAACAGGGATGCAGGCAGTTTCAACAGCTGGCGATGCGGCAGCACAACTTAAATTCCCCTTTTCTTTCTCTCACCCTGCCCATCTTGAAGAAGATTGTTTAAAATTGCCGTCCTTTATAGTAACGGGGCTGAGTGAGCTGAGGAACACTGAAGGGTTTTCTGCGGAGGCTCTAGCATTATGTAGCAAACCAACTTTCTGGAAAGCCGTCCCTGAATGCCTCAGTCTCCCTATTTAGAAATGACCTTTGTGGGGTGACAATAAGTTTTCGGGAGGCAAACGGCCCCCTCTTAGAAAGCGCCCCTGGTTCTGTAGCGTCCTCACTGCTTTTATTTCAAGCATCGCTTGAATTGACAGAAGCTTGAATGAAATGTTATTTCTTTTTCTTATCAATTGGCGTGTTTGGATTCAGCCCTTCTCTGGGGTTTAGCTATGATCAGATTCTTGTGTTGGTTTTTGTGCACCCATCTTTGGACTAGATGATCTTAAAGGTTCCTTCCAACCTAGACAATTCTCTTCTACAACCCAGACCCTCCCTACAACTCCCTGGAAGGAGGCTGTAGCCGGGGTTTGGGGGGGGTGGTGTTGGTCTCTTCTCCCAAGTCACGGGCCATAGGACAAGAGGAAATGGCCTCGAGTTGCACCAGGGGAGGTTCAGGTTGGAGATCAGGAAATGTTTGGACACTGAAAGGGTTCTGAAGCCTTGGGATGGGCTGCCCAGGGAAGGGGTTGAGGTACCATCCCTGGAGGGATTTGAAAGCTGGGTTGACCTAGTGCTCAGTGACATGGGTTAGTGATGGTGAAAAGGGGTCTAGTAGATTTTTTCTGTTACAGATAAGGTGTGAAACCTTAGGGTAGTCTTGTCTAGCTTTAAAGCTTTCAGATGTTTGCTTATCTCAAAGAACTAACCCTCTAGGAGCAAAACAGGAGCAAAACAGAAGCCACCAAACCCACCGACACCAGACCTGGGGTCTGATGAGCTCCAGGGATGCTCTGAGCTTGCGCAGGACACCAGGGGTGAAAGGTTTACAATGAGGAAGACTACTGACTTCATCCCCGGGACCCCTAACGACCACTACCAAGAAGCACAGCGCAGACGCAAGGGGTGGAGAACTCATTTTAATAATACGAAGCAGGGATAGCTACTGAATATGTATAGGTGTATGATGTAATCTCATGGTTGTTTTTTATCAGAGTTAGGTTGATGGTTGGACTAGATGATCTTAAAGGTCCCTCTCAACCTGGACAGTTCTATGTTTCTATGATTTGCCACGTTATTATGGCACTCCTATTTCCAAAACCTTTCCTCTAACCATTTTTTTCTTTCGTTCTTCCCCCTCCCCAACCCACCCCATCTCTTTTCTTTGCTGGCTTCTCCTGTCCACCACGCAAGCGGTCCCTCGTACCAGTGCCACCCAGTGCAGCTCGGTGCCGGAGCCCCGCTACGGCCGGCGGCTGGGCAGCGACTTCGCGGTGGGAGCGGTGGTGCGGTTCGAGTGCGGGGCGGGTTACGCTCTGCGGGGCTCCCCCAGCATCGAGTGCCTCACCATGCCCGGGGCCCTGGCACAGTGGAACGTCTCGGTGCCCACCTGCGTGGGTGGGTATCTCTGGGGCTGGGCTGGGGTTGGTGGGGGGGGAGAAAGGATGGAGCAGTTCAGCAGGTTGCGCTGGAAAAAAAAAATGATGTCCTTTGAGGGAGGGGGTTAAAAAAATAATGACTGACCGACAACAAAAAAAGAACATCAGAACAACAGGAAAATAAAAAAATAGTCCCATTGTAGTGATAGGACAAGGGGTAATGGTTTTAAACTGGAAGAGGGGAGATTTAGATTGGATATTAGGAAAAAATTCTTTCCTGTGAGGGTGGTGAGGCACTGGAACAGGTTGCCCAGGGAGGTTGTGGCTGCCCCATCCCTGGAAGTATTTAAGGCCAGGCTGGATGGGGCTTTGAGCAACCTGGTGTGGTGGGAGGTGTCCCTGCCCAGGGCAGGGGGGTTGGAACACGATGATCTTCAAGGTCCTTTCCAACTCTAACCATTCTAGGATTCTTTGATTCTATTTCATGCCTCTTGTGTACAAAAGGCAGGGCTGGGAACAGGGAGTTCAACCCCCAAACATCAGGGAAGGGACCTTTTGATCCAGTACTCAGTTCTGTGGGGTCTGGGACAACATTTGGTGTAAATTAGATCTGTCTGAAGCCGCTTTCACCTTCTTTGGAGGAGAGCATTTCCTAAAGACCCTGTCTTGGGGGGGGTGGGTCTGATGTTCCCCGTGGTCCCCACACCCTGTCTTAGAAGTTACGCGAGAGCTTTACTGAAAAGAGGATTTATTCCTACAAATCTCCCCCTTGATGTTGCCCAACGGGGCAGATGTTTTAAAGAGAACACCTCGGCGTTCAGGCCAAAGGGTCCCTTTGCTTGTTTCAGTGCCCTGCGGTGGGAATTTGACGGAGCGTAAAGGAACCATCCTCTCGCCCGGCTTCCCGGAGCCCTACCTCAACAGCCTCAACTGCGTCTGGAAGATAACGGTCCCCGAAGGAGCGGGGATACAGGTAACCGCGCCGGCCCAGCGAGGGGGACGTGATGCGCCTGGAGGGGCCGCGTGTTTCGGAGCTGCTTCTCCTGGTGGGGAAGAGATGGGTTGGGTGGGTCATTCTCTAGAATCAAGACACTCGTTTGCGCCGTGACTGCCAAAAGTGGGTAATATTTCAATGGATTTTTAGGGGTTTTTTTTGCCTCCTGGAGCCACTCTCCATGGGAAATGAGCCGGAGCCGTGTGGCTGTGCTGGTGTAACACTAGAAGCGTGGTTATTTTGGGGCATCTGTCTTTACACTGCTTAATTACGCAGCGTCGTAAGCGCTGTAAGCTGCAGCGAGGCAGGGCTGCTTGCTGGGAGCGCCTGCCTGGATGTGTGGTGCCAGCGGAATCGCGGCAGTGAGATGCTACAATTACAGCCCAGCTCTTCATCGTCTCCAGGCAAAGGAGCTCTCTCTTCGCGTCTCGGTGTGGTCCTTACGGTTCCTCTGCAGAAATAGCCCTGCAGGCTAGACGACATGGAGGATCAAGCCCCACATCCCAGACCAAAGCTTAGATAAAGGCTTTAGATGAGGTCCCCTTTGGCAGGTGTGTGCCCCGGCCTCACGAGAAGGCGTCTCGACACGCAGGAGATGGATTCTTCAGCATGTTTTTGGGGCCGACCTGCCAGAGAGCAGCTCTGAGGAAAAAGCCCTGGGAGTCCTGGTGGACACCGGGATGCCCGTGTTTCAAACATGGTGCCTTTCATCTTTGGTTGGGTTTTGTTGTGGTTTTGGGGTTTTTTTACCCCTTTCGCATGTGATCTCTTGCGAGGGGATTAGATATTTTAGGGTCTGACGTGTGTGCAAACAAAAGGTGTATCCCATGGCTGAGCTTTTCCTCCACCCAAGCCCCAAGTTGAGTTCTGGAAGTTTTTGGCTGAAGGGCAGGACTGTGGTCCTTCAGAAGGAAGGACCTTCAGAAGGTCCTTGCTCTGGTCCTCAGGGAGAGCCTGTGTGGAGCCACAGGGGTGTGGGGGTCTCTGCTTCCAGCCGTGCCAGGGGACACCCAGGGCACCCCCCCTTAACCCTGTTCCCAGCCACAGGCTGGTCGTGGGGTGGCATCTTCCCCCGGCATCAAACCAGATCCCATCAGCGTGTGACACTGGGACTTCCACTGGAAATCTTCTCGGGGCAGGGGATGAAGGCTTGGGGAAAGGTGTTGCACCCCCAGGGAGGAAAACAGCCCCCGTGGGAGCAGCGGGCAGCGGGGCAGCCCAGAGGCAGGGTGATGGCCACAGAGCAGGACCCGCTTCCCCGGACTCCCCCAGCCCTTGCATGTGGCGTGTTCTGGGTTATTAGATACTAATTTAAGCATCAGTTTACCCTCATTTTGTACAACAATTAAAGGTTAAACAACTGTAAATCAGAGGAGGAGGTGAAATTAAAGCTTTCTTGGTAGCGGCGAG
Source organism: Pedionomus torquatus (assembly GCA_013398155.1). NCBI lineage: Eukaryota > Metazoa > Chordata > Aves > Charadriiformes > Pedionomidae > Pedionomus > Pedionomus torquatus. Next base: position 305,117 of record VZRU01020740.1, read on the forward strand.
TCACTGGCAGGATTTTTATGTAATCAGTGTGCGAGCAGCACTTCTGCCATGAATTATTCATTCCCGTAGCAAACCTTCCTGAGTGAATTAATTTATATACACAGCAGTAAATAGATGCAGATCCCTTGTGAATCCACATGTCAGACTAGAATTAGGACCTTAAAAATGTTTATTTCGTTAAGTTGGGGGGGGGAGGGGGCGGGGAATAAATAATTTAGGAAATGTACGAGCAAACAAAATGCATGTTTCTCAATCCGGGTCCGTTTTCAATAGCGTGAATCACAGCAGGAGTGTAATTATGCAGCCTGAAAGGTATTGACGTGGCCAGAGGGATCAGTAATGGCTCTGCAGGGGTCACTGCAATTTCTGCTACGGGAGCTCCGCTTATTTTGGGGGGGGGGGAAAAACAACCCACAACTTTGCAGGAACTTTATAGCCTGCTTTATTCTTCAGAATAATTCAAGGAGGAAAAAGGTTAAAATGGCAGAAATAATGGGATTTGATTCCTTTATTGTTTTTTTAAGAACGTGTGTGTTTTAGTTTATGTTTCGCAAGGCAAAGGCAAGTGAGATATTTGGAGTGGGTGAGAAAACACAGATGAGAACAGGATAAAAGGGAGGGGGCAGTTCAGAGATGGACAGAGGGGAGGGCGAGTGTGTGTGTGTGTGTGTGTGTGCACGTGTGTGTGTGTGCAGCCGAGATCTGCAGATCTCACGGTGTCCAGTCCGGGTAACGTAAGCAGATAACGTGGGAAGCTGGAGATAAAGGGAATTACCAAAATCCCGGTGTTCTCCCCAAACAGTGCTGCCCAACAACTGCAGCCTCTGCCCCGCGCCAAGAAGTGGCACCTGCTGTTTGGGGCTGAGTTGTACGAATCCTTTATGCACCTGATTTGTCTTTAAGGATCCTTTATTTAATGTTATTGGCTTAGAAGTTTAGTTTGAGGTGCCCAGGGTTTGAAAGTTTCATCTAGAGGTTATAAATCAAAGCTGTTGGTTTTGGTTTTTTTCCCCAAATCCTGCTGGATTTCTCCCGGCTGCTCACTCCAGCTGTTCACAAGCCCGAGCTCCAGCGCTGCTGCTGATTTTTGTTAAGGGGATGCTGAATGCTTTGAACTCCCAGTTTTTAGGAAAAAAGGCAGAATTGATTTTAACAGCTATCAAGGAAAACAAATCTGTGCGGTTACATGTAGATCTTTAATGAAGTGTGAGGGCCGCTTTGCAGTGCACCTGCAGATTTATCAGCTCCCTACGATGCTACTCGATTGAGGATTGCAATCCAGGGACTGCTCTGAGCCTCCAAACCTGGTGTGATGTGGCAGAGAAAGGTGGGAAACTGGAAAATGCGACTTGAGTGATTCTGCCCCTCTGCGCTCGTGAGACCCCGCCTGGAGTCCTGTGTCCAGCTCTGGAGTCCTCAACTTAGAAGGGACATTCCTCAACTTGGAATGGGTCCAGCGGAGGCCACCAAGATGATTAGAGGGTTGGAGCCCCTCTGCTGTGAGGACAGGCTGAGAGAGCTGGGGCTGTTCAGCCTGGAGAAGAGAAGGCTCCAGGGAGAGCTTGGAGCAGCCTTCCAGGGTCTGAAGGGAGCTCCAGGAGAGCTGGAGAGGGACTCTTGGTCAGGGAGGGGAGGGACAGGACAAGGGGGAAGGGTTTTAAACTGGAAGAGGGAAGATTTAGATGAGATCTTAGGAAGAACTTCTTTGGTGTGAGGGTGGTGAGACCCTGGCCCAGGTTGCCCAGAGAAGCTGTGGCTGCCCCATCCCTGGAGGGGTTCAAGGCCAGGCTGGATGGGGCTTGGAGCAACCTGGTGTGGTGGGAGGTGTCCCTGCCCAGGGCAGGGGGGGTGGAACTGGATGATCTTTGAGGTCCCTTCCAACTCTAACTGTTCTGTGAGTCTATGACTAAAAGCTGAGAAACCAGGCAGTTGCAGAAACTTCATTGGATTGAAAGTGATTTAATTCCGGCTTCTTGTGGGTTTGTTTTAGCTCTCAGATTGCTAGTGGTTGCTTTTGCATGAAAGTGTAGCAGAAGTCTCCTGGGATTTCTCAGAACAGGCAGGAAAAAAAAAAAAGAAAAAAGAAAAGGAGGCTCAGATTCTCAGCTGCTCTAAATTAGCTGCGAAATTACAGGAGCTCTCCCTTTGTAGCAGCAGAAGACGGTGTCCCCGATAGGGAAGTTTGGAATTTGCTGGAAAACAGCTGCATAACCCACGTGGTGGTAGCAAAGGCAATAGGTTTCCAGGTTTTGGGGTTTTTTTGCCAGTGCATTAGCCCAGATGAATAGCAGTGCTGTCCTCCAGCCCAGGGGCGTGTTCCTGACTTCATTACCAGCCCCTTCATTGATATTATTTTAGTTTATTAACAGCGTTCCCGGAGTTGTGCTGCTACTTGTTTTCTTTTTTCTTTTTTTTTTCCCTCTTCAGATCCAGGTGATCAGTTTTGTTACCGAGCAGAACTGGGATTCTCTGGAAGTGTTTGATGGAGGAGATAACACAGCCACCATGCTGGGAAGCTTCTCGGGTACGTGTTCAGCATCACGTTGGGTGAAGCCCATCAACACGTGCTCCATTCCCATCAGCTGGACTTCATCCCGCACAGAAAATTAAGCGTACGCTGGGGGTGCTTTGAGAATGAGGCACAGATTTCTGCGTGTGCTTAAAGGGAATCGTGCGCTTCGTTGAGCTGGGAGTTTGACTGCAGTCTTCCTGCAGAAGATGGGTTAGGGTTGGGTTGATGGGTTGTTGGGTTGTTTTTTTTTTGCAAAGCTTCCACTGCCCGGCAGTGGGAGCTCCCGCTGGGGGTGGAGGGAGGTTATTTCAGACCATTACACTCGGCAGGTTAACCTAACCTGACCCATTTCCACCAAAAGGGATGAAGGGCTACGAAACCACCTTTCCTCTGCCCGGCACTGGAGATGGTGGCTTTTTCAGAGAGCAAGAGCCCGGGGGCGTTGTAAAGCTTTCAAGTGTCGGAGCCATTTGCAAACCGATGGCCCCAATTCTTGCTTATTTAATGGATGAACATGTTCCAAATGCTTTGAGGTTGGTATGGAGGAGGGTGAAGGCTCAGCAGATTGCTCCCAGCGCTGTGGCTGGGATGGAGCTGCCTTGATCTGCTGCTTCCAGGGGGTGAGGCAGGAGCAGGAGTGCGGACCCCGGGGACGCGGGGAGGGGAACGCCCGCGCTCCACCCACGCCATTCATCCTCACCGCTTCCCTCCACCAGGTTCTCGGTCTGTCTGGTCTTGCAGGCGGTGAAACTTCTCATGATGAAATCCATCCATAGCCTGAAAAGGCCGTTGCGGAGAGGCCTTGGGTATTTCTCAATTGGCCTCATTAGAACCTGATCAAAACCAACAGCGCTTGTTAAGTTAAAGGACTTTCTGTTCTCAGCCTCTTCTGCAGCAAGTCTCCGAGGACACGGAGGAGGAAAAAAGGATCCTCTTCAGTATCTTTGTGCACCTCTTGTTTTCCCAGGGACGACAGTGCCTGCGCTGCTGAACAGCACTTCAAACCAGCTCTATCTGCATTTCTATTCGGATATCAGCGTCTCTGCTGCCGGCTTTCACCTGGAATACAAAAGTAAGAGCGATTCAGCCTTGATCTCGCGGCTCCTCTGAGCGATGGGGAAATGGTTACGGAGCCTCCTCTGCCTTCTGGAAGTGGAAGCTGCTGGGTGGGGAAGGGGCAGCGAGCTGTAAGGGCCGTGCAGAGGTGGTTCCCTGCTCTCGGGCTGCGGAGATGGAGGGAGTGTTAAATGGAGAAGGCGTGCAGCAGAGGAGGTGCGGGGGTCACGGGGTGACCCTCTTCTTGCTGCTGGATGCACTGTGGTTTCTGTGCCGTGGCGCAGGAAGAGCTGCGGAGGTCAAACTATTAAAAATTCATGGAGAGTCAGCCTGTTTGACACAGTGCTGTAATCTTGGCTCGGGGAGTGCCTGAAATGATGCTTGCCAGGGGCTGGGAGGGACTTGCCTTCTCTCTGCAGCCTTTCTTAGGCTTGTGCTGGTCGTTGCTGGAAACGGCATGCAGGGCCAGGCAGATCTTCCTAGGATAATTCCTCTTGGAAGGGACCCTAGAGGTCACCCCCTGCTGAAAGCACAGTCAGATGTGAGGTAAAACTGTCTTACTCACTTCACACATATTTATGCACTCTGGGCTTTAAAAACTCCAGGGACGGAGGCTGCACAAATCCTCTGGCACCCTTTCAACCCAGGGTGGGTGCTGCAACCCCCGGCCCTCCTGCTGCCCCTCTGCTCAACCCCGTCCACTTCAGCAATGTTTTTCTTGTGTCGTGGGGTGCAAAACTGCAGGCAGTATTTTGGGTGCTGGACTGGCTGCTCAGTACGGGGGGTGATCACCTCTTCATCTGCTCTTTGTGCTTCCCTACAGCCCAGGACGCCGTCACCTGCCTTTGGTGCCAGGGGACATGGCTGGCTCCTGTTTGCCCTCCCTGCTGGCCTTGTGTCCCTCTGCTTGGTGTTCAGAAGTGCCGTGTCCAGTGATTCTGGACAGTGTCATTTCCCCTGTGGTGGTACACATGCATGGCTGCCTTCGTTTCGCAGCCTCTGGCTCAAGGAGCCACTTTGGCATGAGCTAAATGGGAAGCTTTGAGATGCTGTTCCAAAGGAAGCAGTGCCTGAAGTGTGGGTACCCACTCCCTTAGCTCCCCTGTGGTGTTGGACACCTCAGCAGGTCCATCCCTTAGGGATTGTTCTGGCATCCTAGCGGAATGGCAGCACTTTGTTTCCAGCAGGTCTCTCTGCATCCAGCAGCTCCAGCAAGGTTGCATTCAGTTTTTTGGGTCTACAGAGCCCTGTGAGCATCATCAGAATCGTTGAATTGGAAGGGACCTTTCAGATCATCGAGTCCACCCATCAACCTAAGGCTGACAAAAACAACCACTAAACCATATCTCTAAGCACTGGGTCTGCTTGTCTTTTAAATACTGTATATATACTGTATATATGATATATATATATTTAAATA
>VZRU01020740.1:314318-345089 GCA_013398155.1 Pedionomus torquatus
CTTCCCCCCCCCCAAGAAAGAAATGAGCCCTCGGAGAAGAGGCACGGAGGTGAAGGGAGTTTGTTGGAGTTCTTGAATTACTTTTCCATACTTTGCTTTTAGCAAATCTGGATGTTTAATATTCATACTGCACATTTTACAGCTTTGAGAGAGACATTTATGCATTTAATAGCTTTAGTTAACAGTTATTTCAGGCTCCTGCTGTTCTAGCTTACATCATTTTGCTTTAAAGTAATTATAAGAGCTAACAGTTCTTTTATCCGATGATCTGCAGGCCAGGAATAAATACAGAGACATTTGCAGCAGAATGACTGAGCTAAAGGACTCGTGCCCGTGGGAGTAGCTCTGAGAGAAAGCAGAAGCCCTTCAGCTCAGCGATAGAGTTGGGGGATCCCAGCCTGGAGGAGGGTCCCGGTGTTACCACCTGGCCCATGAGGAGCTGAGAAACTTAACAGGTTTCCAGTTTCCTTCTTTAAATCAGCAGCGATTGCCCCGGTTTGGTAGGGTTCTGCCTGGTTGGGCTGTGTCCCCCTCCCTGGGCACCATCCCAGCATAATGACCAGTGTGATTGTCGTGGCTTCAGCCAAATTCAAACCAGGACAGTGATTTAATTCAGATTGTCTGGTTTTGGACAGTTAGGACCAGGCGCCGTCCTACCGACACCCCCTGTCTGTCTGTCCGTGTTCCTCGGCTCACATCACACTTGACTGAGAAAGGTCACCCAGCTCCAGAGAGGCATAAGCACGTCCCTGCAGCCACCTGCAGATCTTCATGGGTGACCTTTGTCTTTTATGAGGATGCCACAGCACCCCGTGGTGACGGTCCTGTGGCTCCTCATCCTGTGCTAATCACACACTGGGGTGTCCTGTCCAGGGCATCCCTGGCCACACAGATGTCCAGGTTGTTCCCCTGCCCAGGGAACATCTTGCTTCCCCGGTGAAGCGTGCTGGGTTTTTTTTGGTCTGCTTCGTCCAGATGCTTGGCTTCTAAATAATTTAGAAGTAGGTTCTATTAAAGAGCCATTAAGAGGAAAAAGAAAGAGAAATCTTCTGGGAGAAACCTCGTTAGTAGCAAGGTAATGAGCTATCGGGCAAAGGGAGCCTGTGCCTTCACTGTCAGAAGGCGCTAGGAGCGCACCTGGGTGGTGTCACCCTAACAACGAGGAGGTCACCCAGATGGGCGTGAGGAGGTGCTGTGTCTGTCTCTAAATTTCATCTGCTGTCTTCTGTACACATATTTTGCGCCATCATCCGTGGATCGCTTCTTGGTAGGACATTGACTTCAGGCGATGTGCAAACAATGTGTTCTACATTTATCAGTAATTGCCCAGAGATGGACAAGCACAGAGTCAAGGTAGAGCCATGAACCGGGAGGAGGAGAGGAGGTAACTGGAGTCAAAACAGGATCAGTCTGTTTCTTCACAGTGAGGTTTGGGTTGGGTTTTTGGTTGTTTTTTTTTCTTTTTTTTGAGGTGGTTAAAAATTCAAACGAGTTCCGTGTGCGTGAGGGGCACGGTTACAGCATCCACGGACAGAAGAGAGCGTCTGTCTGTCCTGCCTCAGCTCAGATCTGTCTCTCCCACTGCGATCTCTGGGGCCAAGCTTTTATCTCCCGAGGGCAGGAGAAAGGCACATGCATTAGTCGGGTGACCGTGCGGTGCCTGGCAAACCTTGTGCTGCTCCCAGAGCAGGCTTTCCCTTTTCTCTCCTTAGTTTTTAACGTCCTCCTTTCCCACGCAGCCGCTCAGCCATCGCCGTCACCCAGAGGGACGGGGTAAGTGACCCTGACCAGTGACACTGTTGGTTTTACAGCCCAGTGTGGAGGAACAGCAGAAGAGATGGAAGGAGTGCTCCTGAGCCCGGGCTTCCCAGGGAATTACCCAAGCAACCTGGACTGCACGTGGAGGATACTGCTGCCAGTGGGGTTCGGTGAGACGGCCAGGGCTGGTTTGATGCTGTCACAAACTGGCCATGGGAAGGTCCCCTCCCTGGCCAGGCAGGGCTGGATGCGTTGCTTGCCAGGATGAGTTACAGAAGCTCCATTGTTTGACCTGCTGGTCACAGTTCCCATTCAAGATGTGTTTATACGGTGCAACGAAATGATAAATGCTTTCTCAAAAGGTGATTACGGGTCACCGTGGAGTGTAGCGTGGGTATGGATTTGTGGGCACACCTCTGAGCTTCACACCCTCCTATCGTGGGCCTGTCTCCTCCCCAGCCTTGACCACTCACATTTGTAATAGCTGTAAAACATCACCGGTTCCATCACCCTCTATAAACGTAACGAGTGAGCAAAGCCTGTGTTGGGTTATGTCCTGCCTGGGCTGGAGTTCATGCAGGCATCAGCACTTGGATAATGAGCATCTCCCCAGCCCTTGGGAAGAGAGAATTTTGCCTGGCTCCAGCTCAGCTCCTCCCTGGGCCACCCCCAGCAGGTGCCTGATGTGCTATGGCCTGGGGACAGCTTTACAGGCAAACTGGTCCTTCCTCCTCTCCAGGTGCTCACATCCAGTTCCTAAACTTCTCCACTGAGCCCAACCACGACTTCGTGGAGATCCGCAATGGGCCGTACGACACCAGTAACGTCATCGGGCGGTTCAGCGGCACCGAAATCCCGGGCTCCCTCCTCTCGACGTCCCATGAAACCACCATCTACTTCCACAGCGACCACTCGCAGAACAAGCCGGGCTTCAAGCTGGAATACCAAGGTAAGGAAGCCACCGAGCGAGCTGCAGTGGGACAACCCTGTCCCCGGGTGCTAATGGCGAGGGCGGAGGGGAGCATAGACAGCACGGCTGGTGCCCTTCTGTTGAATTAATTTCATGAGGACTTAATCCAAATGAGTGGAAAGGTGTTACATGAAGGCCATGCTTAATCCTGATAACTGGGATGAGTTCACCCGGACTTACGCCTACGGCAAATAACAAATGTTCCTAGAGTGCTCCGTAACAGTGAAACGCCTTTGAATTAATTCCAGCCAGGCTCACTTAGATTTTGGCTCTGTCGGCTCTTCTGCACGAAGAGGAAGAGTCCTCAGCAGCCATGAGGACACGCTCTGGAATTTTGTGGTTGCTTTTCAGTCTCGGCTGAAGTTCCGAACGCATCCTGAGCTGCAGCCTGGCCTCGTGCTGCAGCACGGAGGTGACGGGGGGAATGGAGGTGCCTACCTTCTTGGCCAACCTGAGTCCTCCAGCAGCTCCCCCAATGGGGACATGATGTCCTCTGAGCAGCAGCCACCAGCTCTGGAAATGCTCCGTTTTCTGGATGTGCTGCTCTTTGAGGGGGCTGAACTGGGGATCCCCACGAGAATCTTCACCCTGTTGAAAAAGAACTTCTAGCTCTGCTTGATTCAGAGCTCCACCTTGAAGAGCGGTCTTGCAAAACTTTGGGTCTTCTCTGTCCACCTGCTCTTTGGCGTATGGAACAGGGAAGGGGCAAAGGATGCCCCGGGGCAGGTCGTGTACTTGGGGCTGAACGCATTTAGGCTGGGGATCGCTGTGGCAGCTGGGAGCCGAGCGGTCCAGCCGCTGCCTGGAAGAGAGATGTGAGGAGTGGGGAAAGATGGAGCGTGTGTCCCCAGCCATGTGATACAGCCAAGGACTGACAAAGGGCTGACTCCCAGAAATAGCAATAAAAGCCGCTACTCATACTTAATTGAAAACATTAATTTTGTCTTGGCTGTCCTGTTCATGCACCATATAATTCATGCGCTGCTGCACAATTTAGGAAGGAATGTGCTCTCTGAGGCACTCTGGGTAATCTCATGGAAATTGCTATGCAAATTAGCTCCAGCAAGGCTGACCAATAATTTATAATGCCAGGTGGAACATGTTAACCAATTGACTTGCGTTCCTCATCAGGGGTGTTGAAAACCAAGGCAGATTTCCCAATTGGAAGTGAAGTGTGGGGGGACCTGCAGATCCCGGCTCCCCCCTGGGGCTCGTGGCCGAGGCTGTGGCAAAGCAGCAGCAGGACTTGTTCTCCACCTCTGTGCAGATGTGTGCGGGGCTCGTTAACGTTTATCTCCTCCAATTAAGTCATTGCGTGCGGAGGAAGAAGCCCAGCAGCACGGAGAGTGGACTGTTCCTGCTTTTGTGAGGAAGAAGGATGTAGGAAACATTCCTCCTTAATTTTTGTGTATTTTTCCCCCCCCTCCAGCCTACGAGCTGCAGGAATGCCCCGACCCTGAGCCTTTTGCCAACGGTGTTGTCAGAGGAGCAGGTTACAACGTTGGCCAGTCCATCTCTTTTGAGTGCCTGCCTGGCTACCAGCTGATCGGCCACCCCGTCCTGACCTGCCAGCACGGCACCAACAGGAACTGGGACCATCCATTGCCCAGGTGTGAAGGTACGGCTTTGGGGTCGCCCCGAGAGCACGTGGACAGGGGTTCCTGGGGGGAGAAAAGGCTTCAGCTGGGCCTGAATCGGTGTTTTGTCGTTGGGCTGGAAGTTTCTCTGGAAACCAAAGCATCGCTGGAGGCAGGCGGGGGACGTGCCCTTTGAATAAAGCCTCAACCCCTGAGGTGTTGAAGCACGTTCTCCGTGAGCTGGTGTTCGACATGTTTCTGCCTGGTCAAAGCCAGAGTTTTGACAGCTCAAAAGCCAAGTGCATCTTCTGAGATGACATGTCTGAACCTGGTCAGCTTCTCTTGATTTAGCATCAGTAAATAAAACCAGTCCCTGGTAAAAGGCCTTTGCAGCTCTAGAGGCTCTTAGTGTGGGAAGATTGTGTCCCAGTCCAGTTCTCCGTAGTGGGGCAATGATGGCATCTCCAAAATGATCTGGATGGGAGTTTCTTTATTAGCCTTGAACCTGGCTTCCCTTCTGAAGACCACGTGTGCTGGGAGGACCCTGCAGGCAGAAGGAGTGGGGCTGTGTTCTAGGCATCGAAGCTCAAATGTCCAAATTCTCTTTTCAGCTCCCAGCAGGGCTGCTTTATCCTCTGGGCCAGAGGACTTGAGTTGTGTGTGGTTTGCTTTAGGAGCCTTTTGTTTGAACCCTTGAGAAGTTCAGAGCTGCTTATTGAAGCTTTCCCCCCCTGTTTCCCAGGAGCACTGACCTTCATCCCAGCCTCCTCACAGCACGTGGTCTGCAGGAACCCTGCCGTGCTATTTCTCCTCCTTTTAAGTCCTAAGTCCCTGAACCCCAAAGAACACAAAGCATAAAGAGCCACATCTTCAGCTGCTCCATCGCTGACCCCAGCGATGCACCAGGGATGTGTGTTGACTGAGGAGGGGTCCCGTGCTCGGCTGGGTGCCGCTCGCAGGGCGAGGGGCTGGTGATGGCAGGATTGTGTCCTCACCTCCCTCAGGCATCAGCCCTGCCAGCTACAACCACCCACCTGTTCCTCCTTTACTGTGGTTTTTAAGTAGCTTTGTTGAATTTCGGCACTTCTGACAGTGGAGAGGGGTGAGGTACGTTTTGGGGCCGTTTGCTTTTTTTCTCCTCGTGGACATCCGCTGGGCTCTTGGTGCTGGGAAAGTCAGTGCCAGAACTTGCCTTTTCTAGCCATTTCCTTAAACAGGATGCTTTGGCGTAGCAGCAGGCAGCGAGGACTCCCTGCCCTAGGCTGCCCACCCCACCTTCCCCACACAAGTCACAGCTGAAAACCCTTTTAATTAAAAGAGAAGCTGTAGTTCTCAAATAAAGGCACAGAAACCGAGGCTCCCAGCAGCACCCCAGGGAGTTTTTCTGGTGCTCAGCAAGCTGCCTGCTGCTTTGCAGGGCGGAAAGGAACTGGCCCCCGAGGTTCCTCGGGGTTTTTGTTTCGGAAGTACAGAGTTAGAGAAATACACGTGCTTTTCTGGGTGTGATGGACCACGCGAGTGAGCGGAGCAGAACCGGGCAGGGACTGCACGGAGCCTGGTTCTGAGCTCCCAGCTGGAACCTGGAGTCAGGGCTGGGGTGGTAGAAGTCCAAAAAAAAAAAAAGAGTGTTGAGCACTTGAGCCAGAATTAATAGCTGTGGGGAGGGTGGATGTGTTGGCCCAAGGCAAGGGCTGGGTTAAGACAGCTGCTGTGCAGAGGTGACACTGTCTGCACTTACCCTGTTGCCTCCGGTTGTTGCAGGTTGCCAGGAACACGCTGCAGGTGTTTGTTGGCGTTTCTGTTCTGCTTCCCAGCCAGGGAGGAGCAGAAGCTGATGCTTGTAGAGGGTACTGCCAGAGCTAGGGACCCGCTGAGGCCCTCCCCTTGCCTGCAGCAGGATGTCATCTTTCTCTCCCCCTTTCTGGGCCGTTTCTAATTGCCTTCTCTTCGGTTTGCAAGTTCATTTGGCACTGGGAGATACCTAGTGCAGTAGAACTGTCCTCTTGATTAATGAATTGGAGGGTGCCGTCACACCAATCATCATCTCCCCCCTGCTCGGGTGCTGCTCTGTGGAAAGGCAGCTGCTCGGTGGTTCTGGTCCAGGCCAGGCTGTAGGAACAAGAGGAGAGATTTGCCCGCTGGTGTCATCTCGTCAGGAGCTGTGTTTGCCATGCTCGGGCGCAGACAGCTGGTGGAGCCCAAAGACTCTTCCCAGGGCATCAGATGGAGTTTGTTTGTGCACCTGGCTATGGCATCTGTACAAAACAGCCTGACAGCCTCCTCGTATTGGTGGTGCTGGAATTCAGGTGGAAACTTGAGATGCAGTGGGGACAGGTAGGAATTATTGGAGCTGAGCCGAGTTTGGGGGCCAGATCCTCCAGAATTGCTATCTTCTTATACCAAAGAAAAATTCGAAAATAGAAGATCTTTAAGAGTTACTGTTCCGGGGGATATTTCTGCATTAGGTTTGTGTTTCTGTCTGATTGCCTGCAGTGCCTTGTGGGGGGAACGTCACCACCCAAAACGGTACAGTTTACTCTCCTGGCTTCCCCAACCAGTACCCCAACTCCCAGGACTGCACTTGGCTGCTCACGGTGCCGGTGGGGTACGGAATCCATCTCAACTTCACTCTGCTGCAGACGGAGCCCTACAACGATTTCATCACCGTTTGGTGGGTACGGGCAGGGGGGTGAGGACTGAAGGGGTTGCTCTTAAGGCTCCCTTTCAGAAAGATGCTCTTGCTGATAAACAGAGCACCCCGTGCCGCCCTGCGGGGGTGATGCTGTGCCTGAGAGCGGGAGGAAGAGCCCTCTGGGGATGCTGGGATGAGGATTTGGGATTTAACTCCAGGTGCCTTTAAATTAATGACTGCGAGGGCTGGCAAAATGGAGAAGGTGGCCGTCTCCAAACATGGTTAATGTCACGGTCCTGAAAAACGGGAGACGAGGACAGCGGGGTCAGCGAAGGGAATGCCCACGGGGTGATGGGGCTGCTCATGCCAAGTGAGGGAAAATCTCTGTGTGCAGAGGGGAGGCTGCACAGAAACCCTCGGCTTTCCTGGTGCTTTTGCCTCTCTGCTCTGCAGCTCACAAGGAGCGGTCCCACCCCTGGCCGTCCGGCAGCACCTCTAAGACCTTACAAGTCTTTTTTTTTTGCCACTAATTTCTGGGATCACCAGTGGGTAAAAAATGAGGCACGGCCCCCTGCAGTGCCTGGGAGGAGCAGGAGGTCCCACTCTTTGCCACTGTCCCCCTGGGCTGGTGGGTGATGCCGAGCGGGTCCCTGGGGGTGGGAGGGTGTTTGTTGGCAGAGCCCCCCTGGTCCTGCCAGGTACTTCCACCAGCCTGGCCCTTCATTCCGAAATGCTCTGCTGGATGGAATAAGGAGCCGTCTCTTGGGGAGCCTAAGGGGCTTTGCAGAGGAGACTTTATGAATGGTAAACAGGGTCTTTATCTCAAGCTAAATTCAGTTGAAATGAATCTTGTCCGGACTCGCATAATCGGAATTGCCTTTCGCTTCTGATTTCTCTGATAGATGTTTTCTGGGGCTCATTTTTATTCCTTTTGCACTTTATCTCTGGCTACCTGTCTATGGATAGAGGCTGAATGAAGAAAAAGCCACTGGTAAATTGCTTACCAAAGTCCTCTTTGGGTTTTTCTTCCCCCATCAGAGCTGCTCAGCTCCCAGGTGGTGCTGGGGTGGTGGCAGGGACCGGCTGTGACCCCCCAGTTGCCTTTAAAAAGGCAGCAACTGGGAACCGTGACCCTTGATGTAAAATGGGCACAGTTCTGCTGCGGCTAATGAGGTGGCACTGATTTCCTCACCCCTGGAGCCTCGCAGGCTGGGATCTTCCTCTCCTGTTTGGAGAAGGGAAGAGAAATGGCACATTATCAGCTTCAGTCAGCGCAGCTGCACTGGCCAAAGAGCTTGTGGCCAAATTCTTGAGCCTGTAGCCCTCAGTCAGCCCCCGCCTTTCAAAATCATTGAATGGTTAGAGTTGGAAAGGACCTTCAAGATCATCCAGTTCCAACCCCCCTGCCCTGGGCAGGGACACCTCCCACCACACCAGGTTGCTCCAAGCCCCATCCAGCCTGGCCTTGAACCCCTCCAGGGTTCAAGGGGCAGCCACAGCTTCTCGGGGCAACCTCTTCCAGTGCCTCACCAACCCTCACAGCAAAGAAGTTCTTCCTAGTATCTAATCAAAATCTCCCCTCTTCCCATTTAAATCCTTCCCCCTTGTACTTCCCCTCCCCTCCCTGACCAAGAGTCCCTCTCCAGCTCTCCTGGAGCTCCCTTCAGATCCTGGAAGGCTGCTCCAAGGTCTCCCCGGAGCCTTCTCTTCTTCAGGCTGAACAGCCCCAGCTCCCTCAGCCTGTCTTCCCAGGAGAGGTGTTCAGATATCTCTGTGCAAACAGGGAGTGAAACTGCATTGGAAAACTGGCTCTGATTCTTAAAAATTCTTCAAGTTCTGAGGTTAAAAATGAAGTTCATGCTTGCAGTTGTCTACTGGGTGAGCACTGCGCTGCCAGAAGAGATTATCCTGGTTATAATGGAGTGGGGAAGGAGACTGGGGGTCCAGATCAGCTCCCCTGGGAGCTGCTGAGGCTGTTGTATAGACGTAGAAAAGTGAGGAGGAGGAAGGTAGAGCACGGAGGAATTCTTATGCATGTGGTACAGGAGGTTGGTCATTGCCTGGAATTAAAGACATGTAATAACCCTCTTTCCTTTTGTTTCTGGCATACCATTTTAGGGATGGTCCGCAGCAAACTGCCCCACAGCTCGGTGTGTTCACTGGCAACTCTCCTAAGAAATCAGCCCAAAGCTCTTCTAACCAGGTCCTGATGAAATTTCACAGCGATGCAGCCAACGGAGGGATTTTTGCCATTTATTTCTACGGTCTGTATTTTTTACTCAGCAACACAGGCTTTATCTACGGGATGCACTGGGGCATGGATCAAGCATGGATGGCTTGTTGAGAGGAGCTCTAGTTTTGGGGAAGAGATGTAAAAAACCCACGCTTTTACCTGGAACCTTCCACAAAGGGCCCAAGTTTTCCCAGGTTTGAGACCTGGTCAAAACCTTTCCTGGGTTTTGAGGTCTCTTACACACTCGAGCGCTGGCAGGTGCTCACAGCGTCTGTGCAGGGTGTGGGAACCCATCTGTAACGTCCTGATAGTTCAAGCATCAAGTGCCTGCAAACTCACAGCCCTACGGCTCTCTCAAGGTGATGCCCATAAATTTCTGCCTCTCCATGGCAGATCCAGTTTTGGGGAGCTCAGCTTTCTTTACCTAAAACTCTCCTTCCCTGCAGTGCTGGCTGGATGTGGAATTTTTTTTCCAACACTATCCTAACCCAGTTGGGTCGTCTCGGTGGCCTTTAACTGGTGGCTGTGTTCCAACTGGGAGGTGACTCTATTTCTCAGGGGTGGAAAAGAGTCTCCTGTAAATCCCTAAATGACTTGGGGGTTCTTTGGTGCGAGCGCAGCTCACGCTGGAGAGATGCTGGGCAGTACATTGCCACCACAGCCTTTGCTTTCCCCCACGAAACAAGAGCCCAAATTTAAATTGGATTAGCTAACAAGTTCCTACGGCAGCTCTGGGCTCTTGGAAAGTGCAAGTGGAGCCCTCTCCTCGCTTGGGGAATTTGCTGGCAGCAACATCAACAAAGTCCTACGTGAATTCCAGGACGAATCTGCCCAGAATGTCTCAGCTCATGTTCAGTTCTGAAAGGCAAGCGTGGCACGGATAGGCTGAATTTAAAGAATGTTTGCTGGGCTTCGGAGGGAATTGGTTTACTGCTGCAAAACGCTGTAAGATTTATATTCCCAGACAATGGCGTGGATATAACAGTTATGCAAAAAATTATGGTTTAGGCAGTTTGGCTCAGAAATGAGCAATATGTAAACCCTGCTGCAGTTCAGCAAATGCTTCCTTTTGCAATATGAATTAGGCACGATCATGGCTTTGGTTGAGCCCATCAGCATATGCTGCTGTTCTCTCATCTTGATGGCGCTTGATGCTGAGGTTTCTTTAGTTGATGGTTTATGGGGGGTGTAAAGGCAGTCTCGGGCATGGGGGGAGGTCTGGGGTTGGGGCCGCTGTGCCTCGGGGGAGGCCAACGGTCATTTATAACCCGTTAACCAGCTGGGCACTCTCACAACTGCTTGGCCTTTTATTAAAGTGTCATTTATTGGCTTATTGCTCCCTTTATACGAGGGACTTTCGTATAAAGCCTAACCCCAAAGATGTAAGGGATGGAGGTGGTTTCCTCCAGGGTGAGATTCATCTCTTTCTCAGGCTCGCCTTGCACACCAAGGGAGGTTGGAGGAGAAAGGGGGGAGAGTTTTCACTGCAGACCCAGGCAGTGCAGTCAGTTAAATCTTTGGCATCGCCCTTTGGGGTGTAACTGCAGGAAATGTAGTTTCCTCAGGATCTACAGCAATGTGTATTTTCATTTCTGCCTCCGCATGCTGGCAGATCTAGGACGTAGGAGACGTCCTTCTCCAGCTTTAAATTGTCTTTTTTTCCCCGTGCGGTGTTGATCAGCACCGTGTCGGAGAACCATCTCCCCTTCAAATGCCCACAAAAGAAAGGTTTCCTAAGGGTGGAGGAAAGGAAACAAAAGGCTGGTTCGCAGAGCTTAAAGGTTCAGTAGCATCCCTTGGAAAATGATGAGGTTGCACCTATTATTGAACGGGTTAGTTCAGGTGCCAGCGCGAGCTGTTGTGTGAGTGCGATGGGAAAGGGTTCTATGGCACAGAGACTCAAGGGGGTCCCAGGGTGGTTTCAAGGACGGGGCTGTGTTTTGTCCCGGTGAGAACAAATGGATGTGCTGCCGAGAGGAGCTTTACCGGTGCTGTGTCACCCATATGCTGAAGCCATCTCAATCACACCTCTCTATTGAAATATGGCCCATTAAAGACTGGAGATTAATGCTGTAAATGCTGGATTATCTTTCCACTTCAACAGATGCTGTCAAGCACTGTTAAAATAGCATTTAATTTAAATTTTTGTTATGGTTTTCTTTCCTTCTTCCCCCCCCCCACTGTCAAACTTGTGCTTGAAAGACTGCACGTGAGCGTGTCCCCTCCTGGGACGGCTCTTTGCTGGGTAACAGAAGGGTTCTCCCCAGCTGCCTCCTCTCTCCCATCCCATGGGGGGGGCTCCCCCAGCTCATCCTTCCTCTGTCCTCCTGCGGTGGGTTGCAGAGAAGGGGCTGAACGTCTGAATCACAGAGCTGGCACTTTCCTTTGACCCCCCTGGGCAGAGCCATAGCTCACTGCAGTAGCACATGTTTGGTTTTTTCCTCCGCCTTACACAGGTGGGATACATCATCCCACCCCCTCAGGTTAAGCCGTGTTCCCTCCAGCCTATTCCCTGGCCCTGCAAACATCACATTTTTCCACACACCTTTTGGGATGGGTATTACCCTACCCCAGGTTAGGGGGTAGGAAAGTTGGGGCAAGGTGATGGGGCACCTCCTTCTGTATAATGTGTATTTAAGCATCATCATAAGCCTCGTTAAAGTGAGGCTTTACACAGCCAGCCTTGCCGAGGTGTGAGGAGTTTGACATCGTGGAGTTAGTTAATATTCAGTGGCAGCTTGAGCTCCAGTATCTTAAATTAAAGGGCTGATATAAATTTCAGAGGAAGTTACGCTTGTCCAGGGTCAGGTGCGGGGAGAGCAAAGATGCAGAGAAGTGCTGAGCAAATAGCAGAAAATGTCTTTCATTAATATTCATTTGGTTTCCCGGTACCATATTTTCAATTTACCCGTGCTCACGGCTCCGGTGTGTTTATTTTCATAAGCAGCTCAGTGCTGGAGCCTTATGCACCCATGTGCTTCTAAGCAGGGCATTTGTTTTGCTCCGGGTTAGCTGAGCTTTTAATTTTTGGTGGAAAATTTGCTATTTGCGGTGGTTTTTTGGTCAGGAATTGTTTCTGCTCCTCCACTGGATGCCTCCTTCCCCTTAAGCCTCACGGCACCCCTGAAAAAAACACCTAATTGGGCAAAAAGTAGGAGGTCTGCCCCCTTAGGTGGGATGCCAGTGACAACCTTTCATGGGGGGCTTTGTGGACTGCGAGCCACCTGTAGGATTTGCAGCTGAAAACATGAACGCCCCTGGAATTATTTGCAGAAGAAATTATTGGATAATTCCAACTTCAAACTAAACCAGTGAGTTTTGCCATCTGTGTTCGAGGGCAGGCGCTCAGGATGAAATTCTTTGAGTAATTATTGTCATTTACTCGGTGCTGGAGCAGCCTGGGACCCTCTTTCTGCTGGGATTGACCTAGTTCCACTGAGCTCAGCCAGATCTTCTCTCAAAGTGCCCCAGAAGGTGCTGGTTGGGTTTCCTCGTGTCAGCACCCATCGGTCATCGTTGGGTGTCCATCCCAGGTGGCCGCCTGGGTACCTGTGTCACCACAGAGTGACAAAAAACCTGTTTGCCTGTTGGTTGCAAGAGACTGGAGAGAGATGCTTTGGGGCACAAGTGGCTGGAACTGTCTCCCTAGGGTTTTGGGACGGGGAAAAGGGCCTGTCGTGCTTTTGAAATTCCTTCTAGCTGTGGGGAGGGCGGATTTGCTGCGCTGCCTGCCATAGCACGGCCACCTCCACCCCCCAGCTTAACATCTGCCCCTCTCCCTGTGCTCTCTTCCAGCCTACCAGCTCTTCAGGTGTCAGCCGCCCACCGTCGTTCCCAATGCAGAAATCATCACCGAGAACGAGGAATTTAACATAGGTATATCGCCTCCCCGGCCCCCCAAGCCCTGCGTCCCCCCCTGCCAGCTGCTGCCAGGGAGACACCCGCTGGCGGGGGTCTGAGGGCACCCCTTCACCCGTGTGCCCGTGGTGTGGCGCGGGGAGGTCGTGCGTGACCTCGCTCGACGCCTGTTGTTCCCACGGGGTCGCATCGATCCGCTTGTCCCCAGGCTTTTCCTCTCTCTGGCAGCACAGAAGAAGCGGTTGGGCTTTTTGGGAAAGCTTTGAGCTTGTTCAGAAATGTTTGCCCACAAATAACAGTTTTCAGGTGTTTCACACAAGCTGTTACGTGAAAGCCTGGAGACCATTATTCTTTTATTTTTTTGAGAACCTTTCACCCGTATCGACTGTGCTTTTTGTATTTTTAGCTGTTGCTGATGGTTACATCCACGTTGTAAGTGTGTCTGCAAGCAGAGAAGTAGCCACGGGGTTTTGTTTTTTGATTTTTTTATTTTATTTTTTAAAAAAGCATTTTTTTCTCGCCGTCTCCTCTCTTTGAGGGAAGTCTCCCCTGGAAATAGCTTACACGAATTGTCATAGTCCCCGTGGCGTGACAGCAGTTTATCCCAGCTGAGACTCCAGGGTGCCTTTCTACACCTTTTCTTCCTGCACAGCCATGCCAGGGGCATGGTCGAGGGGGGGTGAGAGCTTCCCCCCCACCCCGTGGTACCCTCTTCCCTGGACACAGCTCAGCCTTAACGAATCCATCCTTCTCTGGAGACAAGGTATTTTCTTTCTCTGTAGGTGACATAGTGAGGTACAGGTGCCTTCCCGGCTTTACCCTCATCGGAAATGAAATCCTCACCTGCAAACTGGGCACTCATCTCCAGTTTGAAGGACCTCCACCCACCTGTGAAGGTAAAGCGGGGGATGCCCAGGGCGGCAGCCAAAGCTTCCTACCCAGAGGATGCTGCAAAGTGTCAGGCTTGGGGAGGGAGGGAGTGAGGGAGCCAGCTGGATGGCGGCTGGGGAGGAGTCCTGCATCCCTGGGGCTAATTCTCANTGGATGGTGGCTGGGGAGGAGTCCTGCATCCCTGGGGCTAATTCTCAGATCTCCAAGGTCCCAGTAGCTCAAAACCACCCATGAGGAGGGTGGTGAGACCCCTGTGTGCAGGGAAAGGCGGTTCTCCTGGGCCTACCTTGGGTCCCACACCTTGGCTGGGCTCTAGGCACAACCAGCACATAACAGGGAGAGGTTTGCTGGGTGACACCGCAGCCACCCTCAGATAAATGACAGGGAAAGCTCCTCCGCCCCTTGCTGGCTCTGGGGATTTTAGAGGGTCTCTGTGCTGTCTGTGAACACGTCAGGTACCCCTGGATTATACCCCAAGCCCCCAGTTAAGGACGGCACTTTTCAGCTTGTCCTTCCCAGCAGAGCTGTGCCACACGCCGTGTGTCTCACCGCCTTCCCCGAGCCCTTGAAAGAGTCACCCAAACGTCCCTTAACGCTGGGAGAGGGAGGTGGGGGGAGGAATTCTGCGCTGACAGTTGGCCGGTGATAGACCAAGAGGCAGAGGAGGAGCAGGCTGCGGCGCAGAGAGCTCCTCCGGCGCCAGGATCCTGCGAGGAACAGCATCGCTGTCAGTGCCACGAGAATGTATTACATGGGAGAAAAATGAAAGCCCCGAGCAGGCTGGGCTGTACACCTCGCCGCTGCCCAGGAGGGATCCCAGAGATGTTTCCATGCTGCCACGTTGCCTTATTTATCCTCTGGATTCCTGCTGGTACTTCTGTTCACTCCAGCCGCGATTATTTCATCTCCTTCGTTCCCTCCTATCTGAACATTTTTACCGTATAATGGGATATTTTTCTATAGCTTTATTCTCTCTGAAATAGCATGAACTGAAGGAGAGAAGGGGAGGTCATTCAATTATTTACTGACGGTTGTTAGCCTGGGGGTAAAGGGACTGCTTAAATTACATCTGGCCACCAATTTATAGAGGTCAAAAAATCACTGATGGGATTAAGGATTTGGAAAGAATACGCTGTTCTTTCTGGATAGTTCTGGCTGTTTTCTGTTAATACAAGTACAGCATTTGCACTGGGCTTTAGTGACAATTATGGATAAATAAAGATCCCTTTCTTCTTAAAAGTTCTTTGCGCACTTTGTGTGCTTGCCTCCTCTTCTGAGGCGTCTTTGCTGGCCTTTTAATTTAGCGTATTCGGTTGGATTTAATATTTTCAGAAGCTGAGTGGGGTGTAGCGGTGAGAGAAAGGAATTGGAGGTTTTATGTCCTGGTTAACAACTCCAGGGGTGACCTGGGATAAGCCTGTGGTTCCACACCTTGTTCCATCCCAGGCAATAACATTTCCAGGGATTCCCAGGGAGTGTTTTGTAACTGGAGAAGAGCTGCTTGGGTGCGGTGCTGTTCGTTTTGAAAGAGAAGAGAAAGGATGCAAAGAAAGTTGAAATCCTGCCATTTTACGGTTGCTTTTCGCCCCTTTTTTAACTGTGGCAAGTGCTGGGATTTGTAGAAACGCCAGGAGCTTTGTTCACAGCCAGGGCTTGGGGGATCCCCCTGAGCCCCAAGGGTGCAGCGGGTATACGCGGGTGGGAGTTGGGTCTTGTTGTCTGAGTCTTGTTGTCTGCCTTGACCCAGCTCCTCCAGGCCGATGACCTTGGCCGTAGCACTCTGTGTTTTCTTCCTTCCTCTGCGAAATAGGAGAATTCATTTGCTGTTGTCTCTTCCTTCGCGTTCCCGGCAGTGCACTGTCCCATGAACGAGGTGATGACGGACTCCACCGGCGTCATCCTCAGCCAGAGCTTCCTGGGGAGTTACCCCCACTTTCAGACCTGTTCTTGGGTGGTGAAGGTGGAGCCTGGTTACAACATCTCCCTCACCATCGAGTACTTCCTGAGCGAGAAGCAGTACGACGAGTTTGAAATCTTTGACGGTAAGAGATGCGCTGCTGTGGCTTGCAGAGCAGCGGAGGGGAAAGGAAAGAAACGGCAGAGTTGTCTTAGTTGTTAATCTGTTCCCAGAGAACTTTCCACCACCGCACCTGTAGCCTTCTTGCTGGACTTAAAGAAAGCTCCTCCTAACGCTCATCGATCCTCTGGATAAGAAAATAACAGTGATTTGATTTGATGACTCTATAGTATTTTCCCAAGGGGCAGGACTAAGCAGGTTCCTGGGCAAAACGGTAGCGGAGGTTGCTGGGAAGGGATGAGGTGAGCAGGTGGGACTCCTCATCCCTGGAGCCCGTGCAGACCAGCCTGTGAGTTCTCACGACCTGAGAGGGGATCTGTCGGTACTTACAACGATGCTGCTTTGCAGCCAGACACGGTTGCTGCTGCTCCTGTGGTTTCCCACGGGGACCCGAGCCGAAGGAACGCTGCCTGGAGCCAAGTCCTGCTCTTGCTGCAGTCAACTGGGCTTTGTTCATAGTGGGTTTCCCATGACCCAGGTGTCTGCTCTGGTACTCACGTTCACAAAATACCCTGAGCACGAGCTGCCGCTCCTGGAACTCCACAACATGCCCGTTCCTTCTGCAGAAGCACCCCTGTAAGGCCCAGGAGGTGACTCTCTGTGTGTGCCAGCCCTGATTTTTCCTTCTTCTCCTTGTCCTTCCAGGTCCCTCTGGCCACAGCCCTCTGCTCCTGTCGCTGAGCGGGAACTACTCTGCCCCGCTGACCGTCACCAGCAGCGGGAACATGGTCTACCTCCGCTGGTCCTCTGATCATGCCTACAACAGGAAAGGCTTCAAAATCCGCTACTCTGGTAAGCCCGTGGCAGAGACGGGGTGTCTCTGTCAAGAACGTGGCCGTGCCTTCAGCTGAGGATCTCCATGACGTTGCTGCAGAGGGGGCAGGGACCATCTGTGCCAACCGCTGCTGAGGCCTGGGAAATGGGCACAAATCTGGGCTGGTTTTGAGCTGGTGGGGCTGGGGGAGGCAGCGTTATTGCCAGCAGAAACTTTTGACTGCTCTCTCAGCCACTCTTAACAGTCAGAACTCAAATACATCCCCCTCTACTCTGCTCTTGTGAGGCCCCACCTGGAGTCCTGTGTCCAGCTCTGGAGTCCTCAACAGAGAAAGGACATAGAACTGTTAGAACGGGTCCAGCAGAGGACCACCAAGATGCTCAGAGGGCTGGAGCACCTCTGCTGTGAGGACAGGCTGAGAGAGCTGGGGCTGTTCAGCCTGGAGAAGAGAAGGCTCCGGGGAGACCTTAGAGCAGCCTTCCAGGATCTGAAGGGAGCTCCAGGAGAGCTGGAGAGGGACTCTTGGTCAGGAACTGTAATGATCGGACAAGGGGGAAGGGTTTTAAACTAGAAGAGGGGAGATTTAGATTGGATATTAGGAAAAAATTCTTCACTGTGAGGGTGGTGAGGCACTGAAAGAGGTTGCCCAGAGAAGCTGTGGCTGCCCCATCCCTGGAGGGGTTCAAGGCCAGGCTGGATGGGGCTTGGAGCAACCTGGTGTGGTGGGAGGTGTCCCTGCCCAGGGCAGGGGGGTTG
Organism: Pedionomus torquatus; assembly: GCA_013398155.1. Classification (NCBI taxonomy): domain Eukaryota; kingdom Metazoa; phylum Chordata; class Aves; order Charadriiformes; family Pedionomidae; genus Pedionomus; species Pedionomus torquatus. Next base: position 331,846 of record VZRU01020740.1, read on the forward strand.
GAACTCCATGATCTCTGAGGTCCCTTCCAACTCTAACCATTCTATGATTCTATGTATAGCCATGTTTGGAGGTGTTTGAAGAAGAACATCACAAAACATATGTAGAACCTCCCTAGGAGGTGCTTGGGCCATGGGGCACACCTTGGGTGAGTGACGGGTGTTACAGCATTTGCTGTGGACTGTTGAAAACACCTGGTGCTCCTGTGCAGACCTTGGGGGAGCAGGTCCATGGAGTCTCGGTTGCTCGATTCAGCACAAAAAGGCTGCTGGATACTGGATGTTTGCTGAGAATTCCTTAAAACAAATTACTGTGTTTTGGAACTTAGCAAATCTTAATTAATGGAAGTTATAAAACTGGGCTGAGAACTTGCCAGTGTGTCAGAAGTAAATAATGACTTTACTCCGTAAATGAATTGAGTAATATTTAATTATCAGAAGTTGGTCTTTATTTCTAGAGCTGAGTGAAACTTGGACAGTAGCCCTGCTCTTTCTCCCTTTGACTTTGAGTTTATCCATCTCAAGTCCTCCCTTTCTTGCAGAGCCCTGGGTTATGGGAATTCCTGAGAACGGGAAGGGAGGTCGTCTTGACCCTGCCCATCCCATGACTGACCCGTTCCCTTCTGCCCTTCTCTCCAGCCCCTTACTGCAGCCTCCCGCAGCCCCCAGCCCATGGGCTGATCCTCAGCCAGACGGGCCTGCACCCCGGCAGCACGGTCCGTTTTGGCTGCGACACGGGCTACCGCCTCGTTGGCCACAGCACCACCACCTGCGCCCAGCACCCCCAGGGCTACTTCCACTGGAGCGAAGCGATCCCCCTGTGCCAAGGTGAGAGCCGGGGATCCGGGAGTCCTGATGAAAAAAATCACTAAAAAGACAAACCCGTCATAATTCCCCCAATTCCCTGTCGAGAACAGGCTTTGGGCTGCGGGCAGGCGGTGAGGATGCTCCTCTTGTGTCCAGGTCCTTGAGAAGAGATGAGCAAGGAGGGGATGGAGTAACTGTTTGGGAGCATTTGGATGGGGGATTAAAAAAGCATCTGCGCAAGGGCTGGTGCTGTAGAAATGCTTGAACTCCCAGCAAAGGCACAGCCAAGTTGAGGCTGGGAGAACTTAGGGCTTGGAAAAATGAGGAAAGGCTGTCAGGAGCACGCATCCCGCTGGGTTTCAGTGACTAGAATTTCCTTTGGTATGTCTAGAAGTGCTGTCTTAGGTCTGCACTTATCAGCAGGGGGGGGCGAGGAATGTTTTTAGGATTCAGATAGCGCCCGGTTTCTGTTGGCTTCATGTAAGATTTAAGCATGTAGTTGTTCCTTCCACACGTCCTCCTAATTAACGGTAATCTTTATGACATACCATGCTTAGCACATGGCTCCTTCCTGGCGTGGGAGGGGAGGACGGGGCACTGTGCCCCGGGGGGGCTTCTCTTCTGCGCCGTCTCATCTCCCTCGGTGCGTTCACTTTCTGATTGCACCTTCTTCTCCATCCGCCAATCAGCCCCCCCCTTCCTTTGTGCTGACAAAATGCCCATCTTTATTCTGATGAAGCCTTTCAGTGTCTTTGAACATTCATCCCGGTTCCGAGGGGACCGAGCGCTGGGGATTAATATTGCATTGACTTCCCTGGAAACCAGCCAGCGAACGCAGCCAGCACAGGCAGCACCCTCGCTGCGGCGTCTGCATTGTTGTCCGGCCCGAGCCGTAAGGAAAAGCAAGATTATTTACTGGGGGAAGTGCCAAAAAGCCGTGAAAATGATTCTCTTCTGTGCTCCTGAATCGCTTAAATTCTCTTCGGAAATGGCGCAGGGGTGCAAACCCTAAAGGGTGGGTTTGTGCCGTGGGTGCTTATATCCATTTGGAGCCCCCCCCTTGAAGGATGCCTGTAGGCAAGAGGGAGCTGGGAAAGGGAGCCCGGGCTCCCATAGTGATTTTTAACCCCCAGGATAACAGGGATGGGGACAAACGCCCAGTGTCGGAACGAGCAGCTGAACCTCACAGCAAGACCTGCAGGCGAGGGGCTGTCATGGCAACTGTGCCTCCCGAATCCTTAGCCCGGCGTAAGGAATTTCTCTGATGCACTGCATCTTTTTTATTTTATTTTTTAAGGACAATGATGTGCTCACACACAAACGCTGCTAAGTCTCTCCTGCCCCGATGAGCTGGAATGGCACCTGAGACTCAAAAAACTCGTTCCGTTCCAAAATCTATATTTACTTCCAAGAGGTGTAATGGTGTGTGGGGAGTGGATTTTAAAGGCGGAGGCGGGGAGGAGTTAGAGGATGTGTGGGGAGGCTGGGAGAGGATGTGTCTGGATGAGTTATCCCCTGACAGCAATGACTCAAAGCAAAATCTGTCCCTGAGCACTGGTGCCCAGGACACCACGGAGGGAGTCAGAGCCAGACCATCCATGACTTGTCACTACCTGGCCTGAAAATGGGGCCTCCTGTGGTCTTGCTGAGCACCCCAAGATGCTAGGAGCAGGAATTCCTGTGGGATCCATGTGGGAAGCTCTAAGCCCATTTCCTGGGGGTCTCAACAACCTCCCACCCCATGTATGACACATCAGGAGCTTGAGAGGCACAACCCATGGTGCCACTCCATGGCAGTCGCCAACAGAGAAAGAACTGGGGGGACAATTCATAGTATTTCAGGCAGGTTCCTGCTCTGATTTTCGCTTTGGGTAGGTGTGTCTGTCCCCACCGACCACCCTGGGAGCAGCTTGATCAAGATGCTGCTGCTGGACATCCCTCTGGAAGAGCCTCAGTCTCTGTCCCGCGGAGAGGGGAGCTTGGTGGTGACGTTAGATCCTGAGGCTGAAATAGCCCCTTTGGGAAAGTCTCCCTCTCTCTCTGTTTCCCCGTATTGACAGCAGGAATCTTAGCACTGGCCCGTGGTAATCCTTGAGATGGATGTGGGAGGTGAGTGAGCGGCAGCGATTCATGGGGGAGCAGCTCCCCCCCCTGGCCTCCAGCAGCTGATAGCCAGGGCTGGCTCCACTCTTCTTGCCCATTTCAGCTACAGAAAATCCAACATCCTTTTTTTTCCTCTCCTTTTACATGGCTCTCCAGGCCAACTGGCAACCTTTTGTTTTGGGCCGTGCTCAATTTCTGGTGGCCAGGACCGCATGGCAGAGGTTTGGGAGCTCAGTCCATAACACGGCATGGATGGTTCGCACGATCGGCTGTGTTAGGAGGAGGGGACCTGGGGGGCCTGTAAACACATGGTCTCGTTAACAAATGACATTTCCCATAGCTCCTTCCTGCCAGCACATAATCCTCTTCTCCTTCCCAATCCCCTCTGAATAATCTTTACTACGTGCTCTGTCCTAGGTGACATTTATGGAAACAGCAGAGAATTTTCTGCGGGGAACAGTCTCGCCTTGGCACAACAGGGGAGAACACACGATGATCTAATGCGCCTTTTCTGTCTCTGATGCCTATTTTTAAGCTGCTTTGTTTTTGGAATCCCAGCTGCAGATTTGCTTTCATAGCCTCTGTCCCTTCCCCTAGCACATCATCTTCCCGCAGACGGAGTTTTTGTACCTTTGAACCCCCAGTAAGTGCCTCCTTCTCCCCTTTCCCTGGGCCCAGGGCTCTCTTTGCCAACCACTGGTTTGCTTTCCCCTGGAACATCTCCTGTCTTTGGTCTCCTCTGCTTCTGGTCCCACCTTCAGAGCCTGGGAACTGCTCTTTGGAGCAGCTGGCAAGTTTATTGTTACCTCAAAGACCAACCACCTCTGCCCCACGCAGAGAACAAAACCTTTCTAACGCCACACTCTGCTCAGGGACCCTGGTTTGCAAGGAAAGGCTCCTGCCAGGGGTGCAGGGCAGCAGAGGGGGCAGCCCCAGGTGGGTCTCCCTGCCTGATTCTTCATGTCGCAGCCCAACCGTCTGAGGGGGAAGAGGATCGCTTTCTATTATTATTTTTGGTGGCTTAAGGAGCTTTTAGGTCCCTGCATCTGGCCCAGAAGTGTTACTGCTGACTTTTGTGTCAGGGCAAGGCTGATGCGATGGAAGGACTCTAAATGATCCGAGAGGGCACTTGAGAGGCAGGAGGAGGGAGCTTGCTGGGCAGCAGGACTTGGGCAGCAGGAATTCATCCTGCCCTTGTGCAGGGACACGATGACAAGTGGCAGCTCAGCCTCGGTGACCTGCCAGAGCAGGGCTGGCCCTGGTCTCTCCTCGCTCCTGGTGTCCCACCCTGGTGGTCCCTCTGCTCCCTTTTCCCGTTGGCAAAGAGAGGTGATGAGTTCTGGGGAAGCATCTGGCTGCAGGGGAGGAACTGAACAGAGAAAGGAGGAGACTGTGGAGGGGGCAGCGGGAAGGGAGGGTCGGCTTTCTCCCCAGATGCAGCATCAGAAAGTAACTAGAGAACTGCTGGGTGGAAGGGAGAGGGTAGGACTTCCCAGGTCCCCTCTTCTTTTGCCTCAGAAGGAAATTGTTATTCAGCGTGGCTGCTTGTCTAGACACCCAGCCTTGTAGAGAGATTCGCCAAGCTCCTTAGCTCGATGAAGTGACATACGTGTGATTATCATTTCAACCAGGGATATGCCTGATCGTGCTAATACGAGCCTGCTGAATTACTCACACCTATTAGCAACACCAGCATCTGCAAGGTGCTGTGTGATTGTGCTCCAGGCTGGGGCTCTGGCCAACTCACGTGGTGGGAGTGGGATAAAAGCGGCTTGGACCTTGAGTGGTAGAAGGTTCCAGTGGCTGTGCTGATGCTGTACACAATGAGCTTGGTCTCTGCCTTTTAGTGCTCGGTGGGGTTCACGTCACCAGAAGGTGACTTCTCTAAGGTTGCTGATTTTCTAGCCCTCGGTTGCCTGCAGAGGGAATAACAAGAAGGTGGATGTGTGTTGAGGGATCAGCATGTGGCCCAGGAGAGACCGGCTCAGCCTCCAGGTCGTGCATTAGCTGACTGGGAGCAGCTCAGGCAACTCCAGGAAAGAATGGATTTCCTCTAGAGCATTTTTAAAATGCAGACAAGTGTTTGGGTGAGGTGTCAGCCTCCGAATCAGCCCTTGCCAGCAGGCTCTGCTCATCTCCATGCTCCACAGAGGCTGCTGGCCTCCAACGTGGCAGCTCTGCAGGTCCCAGGCTGCTCATCCCGTACCTACAGACTTTGCACCTCTAGCCCAAGCAAGGGGGGCTTCTCCCGCAGCCAAGACTCAGGGAGGGATGGGAACCTACTGGGTGTTTTTGGAGGCAGGTTGGGATTTGGTTTCCTGGCTCTTCCCAAAGCTGATGGAGAAAAACACAGCTCTGGGTGACAGACCCCAGGGCTGGTTTTGCAACAGGGGGGGAGGGGGGTGACAGGGCTCCAACAGGGTCTTGCCAAACTCTTGCCAATCGTTGTAGTGCCACTCCCTCTCTGTGCTTACCTGTTGCTTGTGTTTCTGTCACCTGCCTGTCCCCTTTCTGCCCTTTTTGGCCACAGAACGGAGGATGCGCTGGCAAGAGCATCTTCTCCCCAGTGCTGCCATCTTGAGCAGCCGTTTGCCATTGTGCCTGTTTATCAATTTTTTTTCCCCTGAANCCTCAAAACACACACACACAAACACCCAACCCCAGCCCCAGCCCCGTTACCTTCTCAGCTGTAATGCTAAATTTAGCCTGCCTTCTGCCACAACATAATTACACGATTTGCTGCCTTATGTAATCCAGGAGTGCTGCTGGAAAGGGGGTTCGGGTTGTTGGCTGCTGCGGGATGTAAATACAAATCGTTATCACTTCCTGAGCCTTTGTCACTGTGGGAAAACTTGGGAGTCGTGTGTGGATGCGCTTTGTGTTAGGGATGTTCTAGGAAGCCAGAACCGGAGCCTCTTCCAGTAGAAAGGGCTCTTCAGCCTCGGCTTTGCTGTTGCCACCGAGAGGGGGGGAGCTGAAAAGCTGATTCTGCGTGAAAGTGGGTGTTTGGTGGAGCTTCTGGGGTTCAATGGGGCACTGGAGCATCTCGTAAATAAGGGAACTCGGTGTCTGGGCTTCCACACACAAATCCCTGGAGGCTCGATGAGGCAACCTGGGCTAGTTGGGGGTGTCCCTGCCGACCGCGGGGAGGTCGGACTAGGTGACCTCTGGAGGTCCCTTCCAGCCCTGCCCGCTCTCCGGTCGTATGATAAAATTGGAAGCTGAGTTATTTCTCGGCTGTCTGGTTTTTTCCCAGCTCTCTCCTGCGGAGTTCCCAGAGCCCCGAAGAACGGCGTGGTCTTCGGCAAGGAGTACACGGTGGGAACCAAAGCCGTGTACCGTTGCAACCAGGGCTTCCAGCTGCAGCCCGGGGGGGAGCCCAGCGCCGAGTGCCTGCAGGCTGGGCAGTGGAGCAACGGCAACCAGCCCCCCCAGTGCCTGGGTGAGTGTTTGCAGCCCACGGGGGATTTGGGAAGTCCTTTCAGTGATGTCCAGCATGGCCAGCTTTGCCTCCCAGGGTGCGGTATTTAGGACACCAGGCTTTCTAACCCTGTATTATTTGGGTCTGGTGCCCCCTCTCATGATGTCTTGCTCTCCCGCCTGTAAAATAGAGATGTTTTACTGGCCCTTCTTAAAAAAAAAAGAAAGAAAAAAAGCACGTTTTCTGAAGTGCACCCGGAGTTAAACACCAATTAACGTCTCTCTGTCTCCTTTCTTTTCCCCTGACTCACCCCCACCTGGCTTTTAGCTGTCACCTGTCCCGATATCAACAGCATCGCGGTTGAGCACGGGCGCTGGCGGCTGACCTACGAGATCCAGTACCACTACAACGCCCAGCTGATGCTCATCTGCGACCCTGGCTACTACTACACGGGCCAGCGGGTCATCAGGTGCCAAGCCAACGGGACGTGGAGCATCGGGGAACCCATGCCCACCTGTAAAAGTAAGAGCAGCGAAGGTCAGGAGCGGTTCTGGGGTGAAGGGCTCTGGTACAGGAGAGTTTGGATGCAGGGAGGGGTCATCTGCTGCTCCCACACTGGGTTTAATCCAAACCGTTCCTCAAGAACTCCGGCGCCTGAGCTCATCTGTTTCTGTCGGGTCCCAGCAGCTCGGCTGTCACTGGTTGCCAGATGCTCTGAAGTTTGCTTTTAAAAAAGCAAATAAAAAAGAACAACCCTGATTTAAAACCTCACCTCTTCTCATTTTATGCAAACGCCAAGTTTCCGAGGGTAAGAGTGTCACCTGGAAATGAAAAAACCCTCCTGGCGGCCGGGCGGCTCCCTCCATCACGCTGACGTGATTGCTGTGCGTTGGACGTTTTTTGTCGGGGGTGGAGGGGTGGTTTTTTTCTCTCCAAGAGCAGACAGAGACAGGAAAAAAATGTCTCCTGCAGAATGGCAGCTTTCCCTTCCCTCCCGCCTCCCTTTGTTTCTCGAGATGCAACTCCCGACGTCGGTGACAGATGTAGTTTTACCCCTGCTAGTTCTTCAGCCGGATCCGGGAGCTCGAGCCTGACCTCCTTTTATTTCTTCAGCGTTATTGCCACCTAAATTCCAGTGACAGCATCTTGGCAGCGCGCTGAGGTCAGAGGCACCCAGCGTGAGGCTCTTGATTTCTTGCTGAGTGCGAAAGCCCCGGAGGCTTCGCGGGTCTTTAAGGTAGAGAAAATACGGAGCGGAGGTTTGTGGCTGGGGCTGCCGTCCCGGGGGCTCCTGGCCGGGCTCTGGCAGCGCCCTGCTGCAAACACCAGCTCTCAGCTGGGCATCCCCTGTGGGTCTGGCCCCACATCTGCTCCGTCCTGGAAGTCCCAGTGTCAGGAGAAGCTGAGTGTCACTTTTCTAATTGGGATCTTGGTGCCGTTTTGTGGCTTTTCTGGACGCCAGGCTTCCCAGCTGAGTATAGCGAAGGGTTAATAATGGAAATAGTCTTGTGTTAACACAAGAAAAACACAAGTGTGAAAAACTTGTATAGATTCTTCCTAGTCAGACGTGTCTCCAGTATGTCCCTCACATCCTGAAGCACAAACATTAACAGCACTTAGATTTGTCACCTCATGTAACACAACCCTGAATCGTTGTTGTTAGCCATTTAATAATCAAAATAATTTAAGAATTCTGACTCCTCCCTGTCCTTTGGCATCTCTGTTAGTTATCTCCTGTGGGGACCTGCCGACTCCTCCCAATGGGAACAAGATTGGGACGCTGACCAGCTACGGGGCCACTGCCATCTTCTCCTGCAACACCGGCTACACCCTGGTGGGGTCCCGCGTGCGGGAGTGCATGGCCAACGGGCTGTGGAGCGGAGCAGAAGTGAGGTGTCTGGGTAGGTGTGGAGCATCCTGCAGTCCTCGAAGGCAGGCTGAGAGAGTTGGGGTTCTTCAGCTTGGAGAAGAGAAGGCTCCAGGGAGACTTTGTAACGGCCTTCCAGTACCCAAAGGGGGCCCACAGGAGATACGGGAAGGGACTCTTGATCAAGGAGTGTAGTGATAGGACAAGAGAAAACAGTTTTACACTGAAAGAGGGAAGATTTAGACTAGATATTAGGAAGAAATTCTTTGGTGTGAGGGTGGTGAGACCCTGGCCCAAGTTGCCCGGAGAAGCTGTGGCTGCACCATCCCTGGAGGGGTTCATGGACGGGGCTTTGAGCAACCTGGTCTGGTGGGAGGTGGTGAGAAACCACCCTCAGGGCAGGGGGTGGGATTGGGTGGTCTTTAAGGTCCCTTCCAACCTAAACCATTCTATAATTCTGTGTTCTGATGGTGTTTCAGGAGGGAAAGGGAATTTTAGATGGCTGATTCCAGAAGGAGCCCGAGCGAGAACTTGGTGCGACTGAAGCAGTAGGGGTTTAAGTAGATATGAAAAGGAAGCAGGCTTTGATTCCTGACTGCTCAGTAGATGTGAGGTGTTTTGAGATTGGAGAGCTTTAAAAATGCTCTGTTGTTTTTCCTGACACCCTGATTTTATTTAGGGTTGCTGAGTCCCCAGTTCAGATCCGCCGGGGGGGCTGCGCGGTGCCTTCAGGAGGGGTGGGCGCCGGGTGATTCTCTTTCTCTCCCCTCACTCCCCACCCTGCAGCGGGGCACTGCGGTGTCCCCAGCCCCATCGTCAACGGGCAGATCAACGGGGAGAACTACAACTACCGCGGCAGCGTGGTCTATCAGTGCCACCCCGGGTTCCGCCTCATCGGGATGTCGGTGCGCATCTGCCAGCAGGACCACCGCTGGTCTGGGAAGACGCCTGTCTGTGTGCGTAAGTATGTGGTGGGATTCCATTTTAAGCCTGGTGTGACGGCCAGAGGACAAGGGGACATGGCAAGGCCGTCGTTGGGTTGGCACGCCCGGGCTGCCTGCGGTCGTGTTGCGCCCCACCAGCATCCCCGGGGTTCTACGCAGGAGGCAGCTGAGGAGCAGCAGCGATGGGATTTGGGCTGCTTTGCCACGTCCTTCTGCCTCGTAAAGTCCACTTTGTTGGGTTGGTTTTTTTCTATATGCTGCATTTTGAGCAACCTGGTCTAGCGGGACGTATCCCTACCCGGGGCAGGGGGTTGGAACAAAGATGCTCCTTAAGGCCCCTTCCAACCCAAACCATTCCATGACTATGAATTTCACTCCTTCTCCTCCTCTGATCCACATTCACGAGTCACCTTGTGCAACCTGCTCATTTATCTTTCCAGTAAATAAGCTAATTAAGTCCGTCTCTAGAGCTCCAAGGTGTTAATAAGTTTAAGCATCTTCTTATCAGTGGACAATGTATTTCATGTCACGATTCTCCAGTTGTTTGCTTCCAATCTCTCCTGTCCAGGTCACAGCTTTCTGTGCGGAGGCACAAAAACAGCAGCAAGACAGGGAGTAAGGAATGACCTATAAATCAATGCATATGCGGATTCCAGCCTAAAAATAAGGAACAGGTTTAAGTTGCCAAGGTTAGCAGAGCCTCCAAAACTTGGAGGATGCCTGGTATTCTGCAGGAGTGTTTTTAGGAAAAGAATTATTGGCACGGCTGTTGGTGGGTCCATGGGTGGGTTTGAATTACCCTGGCGTCTGAGGAGAAAGGTTTAATTCACTTTTACCTGCCAAGTGGGTACGTTCTAACCTTGGATGGGGAAATCGTATTGGTAGAGGTCCTCCTGCTGTCAGGCAGATGTATGGAAATGCAGGATTTTTAAAACATCCATTTCTCATGGCTCATGGGTTTTTTTTGGGAGGGACCAAGCCCATTAGAACAGAGCAGCTGAACGCTGCTGGGCCAGTACAGCACTGGTTCCTCCTTGCTTGGCTTTGGGACCCTGCCTCCTGGAAGCCCACCAGGCTTTTGTGCAGAGATGCGTAGGGGTGTCTCATGTGCCGAAGTTGGCTTTGGAAGTTACTGCGCTACTTCAGGCCTTGTGGATATCATAAATCTAACATCGTTAAAGCAGAGCACCGGTGGGCTCTGAAATTAGATGCCTTGAGGCTTTATTGCTTCTGAAGCAGCTCGGGGCACTGTGTGTGTGAGCACATTATCATCTCCTATTGTCCTGATATTTTTCTCTTTAAACCTGCAGCAGTTGCTTCCTCTGCATGAAGGGGTCTTTTTGATCCACGCCAACTGCAGGGAGCCTTTATTTATTTTATTTTTTTTTTTTTTTCTGGGGCAGAATCCATCACCTGTTTCAAACCATGTATAATGGGATTCAGAAGTACCTCAGAGAACCTGTCATCTGCCTCCTGCAGCACTGGAAGGCTATCTTGCTTCGTATTTTTTAGACCTGTACCTGTCACCAGCTTGCATAAGGAATAAATTCCCATCCCCGCGGTTCAGCCCAGCCCTGGCAGTGTTATGGATCTGTTGTGGGAATTTCATCTTCCCCTCCAGCTTCTGGCTTTGGCAGCCGTACAGTTCGACCGCTGGCCTTTTGCTGATGGACCATTGCCCTCTTTCAGCGTGACAATAATCAATATTGCTTTGTCCTGGGCTGTCAGAAGATGCCTTGTTCCTTAAGCAGCCCAAAATCGTTGCACGGCGAGTCCTGACCCTTCCTTTACGCAGCAGAACCGGGCACCCTGCTCCAAGCAGAGGTCTCCAGGCGTCCCTTACAGTAGGGGCTGTGTCCTCCCTGTGTCACCCGCCTCTGCCGAGGTGCCACCAGAGTAGCCCAGGCAAAAAACACTTGGAATTTCAGGATTGTGTGCCCTCATTGCTCCTCCAGCCTTTGCCTCGGACCGAGACCCTTTGGCCCAACCTGAAATCAGCCACGGGAACGAGAACTACACAAAAATCCTTATTTAAGGGATTTAGAAGGAATGGTTTCCCCCTGAAGTTTTTTTCTTTCTTCCCAAACTTAAAGCAGGAAGATTTAAGCTTTCTAGGCCATATGCTAGAAACCTGATTTGTCTCGTATTTTTCCCTCTCTTTTAACTATCCCTCCAGGTGTAGCTTTATACTGCAGTGAGCATACAGCTGACTTGGGAGAGGGAGGAAAACATCAGGCATCACGACTGCGTGCGTGATGCCCAGGGTAATGTAAGGCACTAGATTAATAGCGGTAGCTGGGATTTTTGAAGAGGAGCTCTAGGGATTTATGGTATAAGTCAGTAGGATGCTGGCACTCAGCTGCTAAGGGAGCGGTTCAGAGAATTTCTTATGCCGGTAAAATGAACAAAGGTACCATGCTCTCAATTTGATTCAGTATTTCAACAGAGCTGGCCACAAATCTTTGAAGCCAAGTGTTGGTTTCAGGGTTGATTTGGGGCTTTTTTTTTTATAGTCTCCTTCCTTGGGAACTTTTTACAATGGATAGTCCCTTTGGCTTTTGTTTTTGTTTTTAATCCAAGGAAAAAGGTAACATCTGCACTTTCTAATTGTAGCCATCACTTGCGGCCACCCTGGCAACCCTGCCAACGGCCTGACCCAAGGGAGCCAGTTCAATCTGAACGACGTGGCCAAGTTTGTCTGCAACACCGGGTACCGCCTGGAAGGAGCATCCCAGTCCCAGTGCTTGGCCAACGGGCAGTGGAGCAGCACCCTGCCCTCCTGCCGCGGTGAGTCCCCTGCCTCACCCCGCTCCGGGCACAGCACAGTTTCTCTGTACCTTCCTCCTTGGTTACTCTGCATTCCTAAAATCCAGCTTGAGGCTCTCGTGAAGTCACGTAAGACCAAATCTCACAGTCCCTCAGGGGAGGCACAGGTGATGGCTGAACACCAAGGTCTGGTTAAAAGGCTCATGCAACAAACCTGGTTTTCCCTTGGGCTTCACCGAAAGCTGTTGATGGTCATGTTGATGGTCCCTGCCCAGCCCTGCATCCTCCAGGACATTGAAATCCGTGTTGTTAAATGGGGAGGACGCAAAAGATCAGGGCAGACCCTTAGAGGAGGTTCATGCTGGTACCCCTGGACCAGTTTGCTCCCAGCAAACGCTCCAGCCTTCGCGCAGAGCCCTTTCTCCTTCCAGGCTGCCCTGTTTCATGGGCATTAGCGCTCAGGTTCACTTATCAAACTCCCTTCCCTCCCTTCACTCCTTTCCTCTGCACTCCCTTAGGCCAGCATCTCTGTCGATACCGGTGCTGTGTTGGGCAAGGAATGGGTTATTCTCCTCTGGGCTGGTTTGGGTTCTGCTGCCGAGACTCGTGGGGCAGCGTGAGAGCCTGCAGAATTGCCTCTACTCCCTCTTTTTTCCTTTTAATAAGGATTTTTTTCTGCTTCTGCCTTAAAGAACCTTTAAAAAAATAATAAAAACCCCCTTAAATTGTGGAATATGTGATTTGCAATTCCCACACACCCCCCTCCCCTATTTCTGCTCGCTTTCGGAGAATCCTTTGTTCTTTGTTACACCCTTCGTTTTGTTTTATTTTCTTTTGTTGTTGTTGTTGTTGTCTGTTTGCAGTTGTAAACTGTACTGACCCCGGGCACCTGGAAAACAGCATCCGTCAAGTGCAGCCGAGTGGTCCTCACAGATTCAGCTTTGGAACAACCGTCTCTTATCAGTGCAGCCATGGATATTATTTACTGGGTACCCACGTCCTTACCTGTCAGGGGGATGGCACTTGGGACCGTGCCCTCCCACAGTGTCTTTGTAAGTTCTTCAGAATAATAACCCGTCCACCACAGGTTTTCCACCCCCTTTCCCCCCACCCCAGCTCTCTGTTGCTCAGCTGAACAGTCACCAAATGTAAAAAGTCTGGATCCAAAGCCCTTCGTAATCCACGGGAATCATTCCATCCACTTCACTGCCCTCTGGATCCTGCCCACAGGAGGAAAATACCTGGTCTGAGGAGATAAATCCTCTTAGAGATGGTTTCCCTCTGCAGGGGACGGCAGCTCCAGCTGGGTTTTTACTGTTTCCCAGCAGCTCCAGGAAAA
>VZRU01020740.1:347866-359213 GCA_013398155.1 Pedionomus torquatus
ACCTCAGAGACACAAAATGCCTTTGTACCCGCTGCCTCTGCCTTCAGACAAGCATCACGGGCAGCTCCCTCACGGCTGAAGCTGTCACATCTCTTCTCTTACAGTGGTCTCTTGTGGTCACCCCGGGTCCCCACCCCACGCACAGATCTCGGGTGACAAGTACACGGTGGGCTCCGTGGTCCGGTACAGCTGCCTGGGCAAGAGGACTCTGATCGGCAACTCCACTCGCATGTGCCAGCTGGACGGGCGCTGGAGCGGGTCCCTGCCCCACTGCTCAGGTGAGGGGGGGCTTCGGGCAGAGGGGATGGGTCCCTGCCCCACTGCTCAGGTGAGGGGGGGCTTCGGGGAGAGGGGATGGGTCCCTGCCCCACTGCTCAGGTGAGGGGGGGCTTCGGGGGGCTTCGGAGAGGGCAGCTCTGTCCTCTGCTGCCCCCTTCTCGCCCTGTGAGGGGGTGTCTCGCCGTGCTTTGCTGAGCTGGAGGAGCACACGTGCCGCAGAGGGAGATTGGGGGGAGACTCTGAAAATCGCTGCCTCTCGGCTCTCTGGTCTCCTGCAAGCCGGGTGATAAGCGCTGGCAGAGAGTAAAGCTCTCAGCTCATAAGACGAGAAATAAATCACTGCAGCAAATGTTTGTGGTAGGAGGTGTGCTGCAGCCTGCTGCTTTACAGAGTTCTCCGTGCAGAGTCTCTACAGGATGAACGCGTCTCAGGCAAAATCAGGTCCTAGCATCCTATCTGACCCTCTTTCTCGTGCGTTCCAGTAAAAGAAGCCCACGTGGCCCCTTTCCAGGGTCTAACATCTGCTGTTATGGCACCAGAGCAGTTCCAGGACTGCACAAGGCAAGTGGAAGCTGGTACAATGAGTTTCCACATCACCAGCATCGCCACTGAGGGCAGTTTGGCAGCAGAAGTCCATCCCCACTCCCGTGCCAGAGTGGGAAAGGTCTTGCACAGGAAACATCCTGATGAGCAAAAAAAAAGTCCCCGATGTGGTGGCCTGGGTCAAAATCAAGGGGGATGCAATGAGATGTGCTTGCCAAGCCTTCCTGAAATCAGGGTGCTGGGATCTCAGCTGATGGCCCGTAGTGGAAGGAAGGGTGATGGATGACTGGTGGGATGCTGGGCAGAGCCCTCCCCACGCCGTCCCCTCACTTGTCCCTTGGAGAGCACGGAGGCAGATAAAATAAGAACTTAGCTGGAGCAAAGCATTTGGGATAAGTGTTAATTTTTAATTAGGCCACTTAGATTTAGCAGCTCCACTTGACCAAGTTTAACCTCTGCTTTGGAAGGGAGAAGGAAATCAGGTGGAGTCATCCTGGTATTCAGGAGCCGTATCTGCAGAGTTCTTGATCTGTAGCTGCTCGGAAGGGTTTTCTGCTCTAATTCGTGCCTTTTCCCCATGTGGTTTTCGCTGTCTCTCCTGTCATCTTTGCGGGTGGATTTTTGGAAGCGTTCAGCGTTGCTCTGACTGGTTCCTGCTGACATCTGGTGTCGGTGGTTTTTCGGAATGATTTTGTTGGAGGCAGCTTTAGACCCAGGCTGATGGCGTTTGACAGACCCTCCCTGGTGTGGGGCCAGCTGAGCGCCCAGCGCCTCAGAACCACGATTTCGACCCGAGGGCTTGGGGAGAGGCTCCTCTTTTACACCAACCCCGGGTTGGATAGTTGTGACAGCACTGAAGAGCGAAGCCTTTAATCACATTCCTCGGCTTTAACAGTAGCAAGAGTACAAAAATTTAGCCCAAAGGCTTATTCCCCCGGTGCCTCCCCCATACATGTCCTCGCTGGAGCCTGGGGTGGAACCAGCAGAGGTCCATGTCTTCTCTGGCTCTTGCCCAGGGGAGGTTCTCCGAGGCCCCTTTCCTAGGGGCAGAACACAGCTCAGATCAGCTCCTGCCGAAGGGTCTCCGCGGTGTGTAGAGGATCCCCACGGTGTGACGGCACTTGCTGCAAGACGAAACGAAAGACTTTTGATAGAAGTCGTGGCATGAAAGAAAACACTGAACCTGGAGCCTTCTTCCCCCTTCTCTTTACAAGCAAGTGTGCTCCCCAGATGATGAATGTCCTCATTATGTTTCATCTTACACGTAAGAGTGCAAAGGCTGTACCTGCAGCAACGCGCAGGCGGCCCGGGAGCTTCATTTCTAGCTGCAGGAGGGGAATAGTCTTTCCTGGCCTGGGGCTGGATGTGCTTACACAGATCATTAGCGGAGAAAGCCAAGAACAAGGCGTACAAACAGTGCCAGGAAGGAGGTGGGCATTTCTCCAGCCTGCTCCAGAGCAGCTCCAGCTGCTCCCCTTCCCTCCCGTCCCCCCTTGAACTTCACAGCCGGCGGCTCCGAGTGTTCGCCTCTTGGACGAGCGGTGGTTTCTCAGCTGGATCCCTCCCTCCGCCCCCGCTCCAAACCCTTCCCCTTCTGCAAATACGCTGGGGTGTGCTGGGGTGGCTGGGAGCGTGTCGTCTCTTCTTGCTTGGAGGGGAACCGTGGCTGGTGCTGGCAGCCGAGCTCCTGTCTGTGGGAGCAGCTGCTGCCGCGGGAAAGCGGCTGCAACCGGTGAGGGCTCCGTCTCGAGGTTCAGGAATTACGGCCATTATTTTTCCAACCAGCTTCCAAACCAGTGGGTTCCCAGAGCCGGGGGTGGGGGGGAGTTGTTTCATTTGGAGTTTTCCCACTCTGCTGGGAGGCAGTCAGCCTTGGATGGAGTCAGCCACACGCTGCGTGGTGGCCGCATGAAGGCATGTGGTTGAGAGGGAAGAAGGGCCAAAACCCATGACTTGGGGAGCCCACAGAAGAGATGGGGAGGGACTCTCCATCAGAGAGGGGAGCCATAGGATGAGAGGTAATGGTTTTAGACTGGAAGAGAGGAGATTTAGATTAGATACTAAAGAGAAATTCTTTGCTATGGAGATGGTGAGACACTGGCCCAGGTTGCCCAGTAAAGCTGTGGATGCCCCAACTCTGAAGGTGTCCAAGGCCAGGCTGGATGGGGCTTGGAGCAACCTGGTGTGGTGGGAGGTGTCCCTGCCCAGGGCAAGGAGATGGAACAAGAAGGTCTTTAAGGTCCCTTCCACCCTGAACCATTCTATGACTTGCTCACTCTGCTGGTGCTGTGCTCTCTTCTGGACAGGAGGCAGCCAGGGGGTGTGCGGTGACCCGGGGATCCCTTCTCATGGCATCGGGCTGGGAGACGACTTCGACGTGGGCAGCGTGGTGCGGTTCAGCTGCGAGCCCGGTTACCTGCTCCGGGGTTCCTCCGAGAGGACCTGCCAAGCCAACGGCTCCTGGAGCGGCACCCAGCCAGAGTGTGAAGGTATTTCTCCAACCCTGCGTCCTCTCCCACATCACGCTGAGCCTGCCCTGGGTGTCTCCACGCAGCAGGGATGGCCACCCAGAGATGTCCCCTCTCTCTTAGTTGCCAGGGACAGTCTGGTGTGGTGGAAAGTGCTGCTTCTGGTTGGCTTTTCCTCCAAATGCTCTGTGTGTGTCAAGGAGCCTCAGTTCTCCTCTTCCCAAACGTCTGCAGGTCACATCTTCCAGGAGGGTTTTCCAGGGCTGGAGGATGAGCATGGCTTTTTTGTGTGCCCAGCTCTGCTCTGCTGCCCCGGGTGCCCCGGGGTGGGGGTATAAAGGGTTTCAGGTCGTTCGGGTTCGTGCCAACATCAAGACAGAGGTTTAGAGCCTTGGGGAAGGGGTCCTCATGTCCAACCATCCCCCAGGACTGTTGATCACAGGCTCCCTGCAAGAACCACGGGGGGTGAGTCTCCCTTGGGTTGTGTCCCACCTCCAAGCAGATGATCAGAAATGCCCCGCTGTGTGTGAGATCTGTGGGTCCAGTCCCACCGAGTAAATTCATTGTTGCTTTGTTGAGGCAAGGCTGCGGAATGAGAAACGTCAATAGCTTCAAACCTCCATCCAAGCTGGAACTGGCACATGCAGGAGTCATTTACATTAAGCAGAA
This sequence comes from Pedionomus torquatus, assembly GCA_013398155.1. Taxonomy (NCBI): domain Eukaryota; kingdom Metazoa; phylum Chordata; class Aves; order Charadriiformes; family Pedionomidae; genus Pedionomus; species Pedionomus torquatus. The sequence goes on from VZRU01020740.1 coordinate 351,826, forward strand.
ACGCAAAATGCTAATTATAATCCAGTAAGCATATTTTTTTTGTATTTGAAAACCCCAAACCCCTTATTTTTCCATTTGAAGGAATCAAGTAAGACCCTATAATCCAATCTAATAAACCCCCAGCCGGATTCTCTGAGCTGTGCTGCTCACTGCTACTGTTTTATAAAAGTGTTTAAAAATCAATTGGGGAAGGAACAAAAGCCAGAACCAGGCAGGATACCAAATGCAAGGAGACCTGGGCAAGTGCTTCTCTCCAGCTGATATCAAAGCCAAAAGCTCAGAGTTTGTAAATGAATTGGAAATTTATTCCAAATTGATGGAGCCCTTGATTGAAAAGACACTGAATCATGTTATTAATACACTCAGGTCTCAGGGCTTTTTTTTTTTTTTTCTCATTCTCTATTTTTTCCCCTTTCAGTGGAAAGGTTGGGTTCATTAATCTCAGGATAGATAACCCGTCGGGTTCCAGAGGCACCAAAAATACGGATCCCTGGCAGATTTTCTTTTTTTTATTTTTATTTTTTTTTTATTTCATACTTTATGAATAATAATAACATTATCCCTATAATGTAGTCATTTAATGTTAAGTGCTGACTGGCCAATATTGTGAAGTAATTTACGGTGATGAGCAACGTGTCCCCGTCATTTGTATTCACGGCGCGTTGCGAGAGCTTACAAGGTGTTCTTCTGGCTGCTCTTCTTTCTGGAACATGTATTTACAGGCAAAGGGAGGGGAGGGATTAATTTAGGGATGGAATTCAGGGCAGGTGAGGATGAGAACCGAGCTGAAGCTTTTCCACACCGGCAGAGATGCCCCCTTCTGTCCAGGCACCACCTTAGGTGGAAGGAAGGGGGCATCTCTGCTGGTGTGGAAAAGCATCAGCTCTGATTCATCCACTTGTTCCTGGCTCTCAGCCACCAGAAATTAAGCAGAGTCAAACCTGAAACGGGGCTTTGTGGGTCACCAGTGCCTGCCTGCCTAGGGAATTCGATGCAGATTGCCCTCTAGGTGAGGGTCTGGGTGCCTTGAGAGCAGGTGAGGGACACGGTGCAGAGGAACACGGAGGTAGAGGACACTGTGGGCAGCCAACAGCAGCGATAGAAGGGGAGAGGAGCCAGAATAGGCGCAATCGCAAAGCCATCTGCTTGACTTTGAAGATCAGGAGCTGATCTTTGACCACAGGTGCCTTCCTACACTGGGAGCAGAGTGGGTCTGACCCACGGAGAGGGGGAGGTCAGTGGCACTTGGGAGCACCAGGCTTTCACGGAGGGTCACCTTGAAACTCACTGGCTCTTAATCCTTTTACCTGCTAGAACCGTTTTTTAAGAAAGCCCACAGGACTAGGGAGGCAGGATGAAGTCACAACTGACTTTATAAAGGGTAGAATTGTTTTGGAATGAAATTAATTGCAGGGACTCCTCCTGAGACTCCTGCTTCGGTCTGGTTTATGTAGCTCTGAGGTTGTCCCCAGTAAGAGCAGCTTCCCTGGGCTTTCTGAAAATGGCAGATTTGAGGCCTCACTTAGCTTCAATTTCTAGCACGTTTTTAAAGTGTAAATGAAATTTTAGATGCTTTTTACCTTTTTTCTCCTCCCTGAGTCTCCGTGTAGTCACAGAAGTCATATTTTTGGGTCATCTGCCTCTGTTTGGCCACATGCTGGGGTGGAGGAGGCTGGGCGGGAGAGAACAGGTGACGGATGGGCAGGCAGAGAAATAGTAATTTGGGGCTTTTTTTTTCCCTGAGTTGATGGAATCTGACTTTTATCCCAGCATCTCGTGGAAAGTGACACCGCCTATCACAGAGACGGTGGCTGCATGAGAAATCTGTAACGAGCGCGCACCTCGGATGGTTTCGGTGCCACGCAGAGCTCCTGCACACACAGTCCGGAATGGTGATTAGTCTCCTCCTGTCAAACAGATCTGCCTCCAGCAAGCTCATATGTTAACAGACTGTCAGCAAACTAAGCAACGAGGCAATGGAAGGCTCCTCTCCTCCTCGCCATCCTCCTCGACATCCTCTTTTCCTCCTTTCCTCTCCTCTCCTCTCCATCCTCCTCTCCATCCTCCTCTCCATCCTCCTCTCCATCCTCCTCTCCATCCTCCTCTCCATCCTCCTCTCCATCCTCCTCTCCATCCTCCTCTCCATCCTCCTCTCCATCCTCCTCTCCATCCTCCTCTCCATCCTCCTCTCCATCCTCCTCTCCATCCTCCTCTCCATCCTCCTCTCCATCCTCCTCTCCATCCTCCTCTCCTCTCCTTGGTGGCCTGTGCTCGTTCTTCTTCTGCTGGGGCCTTGAAGTTGCATTTTCCCATGGCAGTGTGTGCTGGGGACAGTCCCAGGGCAGGGACAAGCCACCTCCTGTAGGCACAGACCGATGCTCTTGCTCATATTGTGGCACGTTCCTGGTGGGGGAGGAGGTCAGTGCCAGGAATTTCCTTGTCAAAGAGCTGGGAGCAGGTGGTGTAAGCCTTTTCTCGATTCGTGTGATTTTCTTTTATGTCCTGTAATTTCAGAGTAAATGAGGGCTGGATGCAATTATTGCAGGTGCTTATTTTGTCGTGACAGGGTTTCGTGCACCACCATTCACTCCGATGCCCTTTTATTGCTGTGATGCTGAGGTATTTTAGACATAAAACTTGGGCACTGACAAACCTGTAATTGTATTCCCACGCCGTTCTGCCTCTGAATGCAAAAGTGGATCTAACTGGGCAGCGAGCAGCGGGAGAGCCGCGGGCTCCCGACCTGCTTTCATTCCCTTGAAGCCTGTGAAGTTGTGGGCTTCTCGGAGGCCAAGCAGGATGCTCAGGTCCAGGCTCCCAAACTCCTGGAAGACGGGAGGGGACTCCAGGCTTGGCACCACTTCATGGAATTGTATGAGTTGGAAGGGCTCTCTAGAGATCATCCCGTCCAACTTCCCTGCTTAAAGCAGGGCTGCCCAGAGCACATCCCTCAGGGCTGCATCCATGTGGGGCTTGAAGGTCTCCAGAGAAGGGGCCTCCACACCCTCCCTGGGCAGCCTCTGCCACCCTCACCACAAAGAAGGTTCTCCTCATATCCCAGTGGAACTTCCCGTGTCCCAGCTTGTGCCCGTTGCCCCTCGTCCTGCCACTGGGAACCACTGAGAAGAGCCCTTGCTCCGAGCTGGGGTTTGGATTTTTTTGGACCCTGTTGGATTGATGTTGCTGATGTCCCACCGAAGAGCCCGCTCCGTCTGAGCCGATCCAGGGGCTTTGCAGCTCATCTCCCTTTTATTGAGAACAGTCAATTGCAGGATGAAAGCTTTGGGGGTTGGGAGGGGGAAAATGTTTGTGGTTTGTTTCGTTCTTTAACTTTGCCGTTTTGCTTTCTAGTTATATCCTGTGGAAACCCAGGAACCCCCAGCAACGCCAGGGTTATATTTAACGACGGCTTGATTTTCTCCAGTTCCATTATATACCAGTGCCGGGAGGGCTATTACTCCACAGGAGTGCTGAGCAGGCACTGCACGGTGAATGGGACGTGGACTGGGACCAGTCCAGAGTGTACAGGTGAGCACGGGGAAGGATTCCTGGAAGAAGAGACGACCGACGCTGCCGGGCTGCGGGGACGGGTTGTCGGGGGGTGTTAGATGCTCGCCGTGGACACACACACGCGTGTGTCGTGCTGAGAAACTCGGCTAAACTGCCTGGTGGCACCAGCCTCCAGTCCCTGCAAGAACCTAATGGAAAATTCTTGCTCTGGGGTTGTTGTTTTTTTTCCAGATGGATGAAGGGAGCTGTGTAATGACTTTCACAAGTAGATGTCAGCCGAGCTGGAGGGGTTCTCCTGGGCTTGTTGAGCGTTCCTGCCTGCTGGTGGGTGGGCAGAGCCCCTGCTCCGAAGCCCTCAGTGCACACGTTGGGTTGTCTCCACAGCAGGAGCGAGGATGATGGCAAACATGGCCTTACATAAAGAGACAGTCACTGGGGGAAAGAGAGGAGGGGCTGCCGTGGGCAAACTCTCTTCCACCTAGCCCGGGTTTGACCCAGGCTTGCTTTAATGTTTAATGCCTCTTAATACTTCCTCTTGCAAGGTCTTAATGTGCCATTAAGATCTCTGCTGAGGAGAAGCAAGGTTTTTTCCAGGTAGTGCAGCCCAGCCTGCTCCGCATCCCGGCGAGCCCCCTGCTACAGACGCTCCCTTCTCCACCCTTAGAGGGTTCCATCCCACCTTGAAAAAAAAACACTCAGGACCCACGGGGTTTCTAGTTGCTGCAGCACCAGCAGCGTGAGAGAAGGGATGGTCAGCCAGAAAAGCTGCTTTGTTTTGGTTTGGTTTGTTTCCTCTGGCAGTGATCAACTGTGGCGACCCGGGTGTGCCGGCCAACGGCCTCAGGCTGGGCAGCGATTTTACCTACAACAAAACGGTGGCGTTCCAGTGCACGCCCGGGTATACGATGGAGTCAGACAGGGCCTCTGCTCTAACCTGCACGAAGGACCGAACCTGGAATGGCACCAAACCCGTCTGCAAGGGTAAGACTGGTTGCTGTAAGGAGCGGAGGGGGGGGGAGTTTTGCAGCTTCTTGTGACAAGGTGATGGGCAGCCACCGCTGGAGCCCACCGGGACTTTCTCAGCCCAATCATCCAATCCATCCCCCCGAAGTTTATGGCACTTGTGCTATTTCATCAACACAGCACGAACACCTTGCTATCTTTCGGTCTATCGGTCGTCACAACGTGCCTGGGAGGGAGGCAATTGCTATTACCCTTGAAGTAGAGAAGGAAAAGCGAAGCACAGAGGGGGAAGGGACTTGCTCTTCACAAAGAACTCAGATCAGACTCAAATGAAATAGTGTGTTTCGCAAGCACACGCTTTTTGGCATCATCTAGAATCTGAAAAATGTTTCTGCCAACTCCTTTCATTATTTCTCACTTCTGAGATTGCCTCTGTAGTTCAGAGATAGGAAAGGGAAATCGTGGCGCAGTTGCGGGACAGGCTGGATCTCTTCTGCAAGTGTTTTACTCGCCCACCGAGTGTAGATAAGGCTGGAGGCAGCATCCATGTACTTCTTTAGCAATCTGGAAAATACACCTGTCATGAATCTGATATAAATGCAGACCACACAGAGACTTCCAAATATACTCTAGTTCCTTTAGAGGCTGTAAAGAGCAATTCTCACACTCCTCTTTCATTCTCTCCACCGAGCTAATGTTGCAGGAATAATACAGAATGTGGCCAGAGTCTCATTTGGAGGCCGGGCTGATTTGCATGAACTTAGCATCTTTCCCAGCGCTCCCATGAGCTGAAAAGCAAAGCACTGCAAAAATGTCATAGTAAAATACCCTGGAGCAGACGAAATGCAGACTAGTTGTTGATTCAACTGCTAATCTGCAACTCAGCCAGGTTGTCCACAATGTATGAATCTTTCAGGGAATCTTAGATGAGTTTTCTAAGCCAGGCTGGATTCTTACCTTCGGTTGGAAATGAACACCGACAGAGAAATCTAACTTGGAGATTTGGGGTTTTGTTAACTCTGAACTTCAAAGCAAAATCCTGAGGTTTACAAGTGCACACACAGCCGGAAAAGTTAGTACAGCCCCTGCTGGGCCAGTCCCAGGAGGGGCTCTGCCAGAGGAGAACCTGCCTTTGATCCTTCGCGTGTCCATGGAGATAACCACGCAGAGGCGTCAGGAGAACCGAGTGAGCTTTTGTTTCTCGTTTCAGCTATCCTCTGTAAATCCCCGCAAGCCATCCCCAACGGGAAGGTGGTGGGCTCGGACTTCAGCTGGGGCTCCAGCGTCAGCTACGCCTGCCTGGAGGGCTACCAGCTCTCCCTGCCCGCCGTGCTGACCTGCGAGGGCAACGGCAGCTGGAGCGGCGAGATCCCCCAGTGCTTCCGTGAGTAGGCAGCCGTCCCCGTCTCCAGGAGGGAGCTGGGTGGAGGACTAGGATGGAAACCCAGCTCTCTGATGCTCCCTCTCCAGCGTGGTCTCCACGTGGCTCATTGTAGTGTCATTTATCGTAGAGGCTCTGGATTGACCGTTCTCAGCACGTGGGAAGTTAAAGATCTGGTTGCTCAATTTCCCAAGGGAAGTCTTGCCTTAACTGAAGCTGGTGGGAGATTTCGAGCCGGGAGAAAAGGCTGAGGATGCTTTTGGCCTGGAGCCAAAAGTTCTCCCTGCTTCCAACAGCAGCCAAAATGCAGGGGGGGGTCTCGGTTCGCCACCTCTAACTGGGGAGGCAGCAGTGGCCACGGGGACGCAGTCGGTGGCTGCACCTCCTAACGGAGATGCGAGGTCAGCTTGGAAGTTCTTGTATGTTCCCGTCCACCAGGCAGCTCGAAAACTGGCTGTTTGTCCCCGTGTCTCCCTGGTGACTGAGTCTTCTGCCACCAGAGCTCCTGAAACTGCCGGAGACGGCAGGAAATAAACCTTTTGGCAAAGGGCAGTCGCAGCAAAAGTTAGGAGTGTCTTGTGAAGGCAGAGCTCTGGCCGAGTGGAAACCTGTGTGCTTGATACAATAGCTAATGCAGGGGAAAAAAAAAAAAAATTAGTTAAATGTCTCGTAATGATAAAGGCAGATTTGAGTTTCTTTTCTTGGCTGGGTGGCTGGCAGCTGCACAATAGCCATTTTCATATTAAATCATACAAAGCCCTCGCTGCGTTCCTTGCACCTTTCCCTGGATCTTGTGTAATTAGTGGGCTTTCTGTGTGACATGGAACCGTATAGCAATTTGACATCGTGCAATTAGGGATACATTTGAAAGCTAAGCGTGCTGTTAGGGGGGGGAAAAAAAAAGAAAAAAAGATGGAGAAAAGAAAAGATGGGAGAGAAGGTGGAAGTTAATTAATGGCAATTGGCAAAAAGAGAGAATTACGAGGAAAAGTAGCCAGCAACGCCTCCCACCACTGCTAATTCCCTCGTCAATCACGGAGCTCGATGGCAGGGAGCGGTAAGGTTTGGGCTGTTAATAGACCCATCTTTAGCTGATTAACGTTGTTTGCTCTGGAGGAGGCTCGTGGCGACCCGGCTGTGTCTCTGCCCCTTGCAGCGGTGTTCTGCGGAGACCCGGGGATACCCGCGCAGGGCAGGAGGGAGGACAGAGGCTTCACCTACCGCTCTTCCGTCTCCTTCTCCTGCCTCGCCCCGCTGGTGCTGGTGGGATCGGCCCGGAGGTTCTGCCAGTCGGACGGGACGTGGAGCGGGACCCAGCCCAGCTGCATAGGTGAGGGGGGGGCTCCTCTCTCCTGCATCTCCAAGCCACGGGCTTCCAGTTGTCACCTTGCTTTTCTGTTTGGAGCAAAGCTGGTTTTCTTTTCTGGGTTTGCAGAAATTAGAATCGTAGACTCATAGAATGGGTAGAGTTGGAAGGGACCTTCAAGACCATCCGGTTCCAACCCCCTGCCCTGGGCAGGGACACCTCCCACCA